>CM076678.1:149050102-149627602 GCA_038501925.1 Xenopus petersii
AAGGCAGAAAAACGAACCTATGCAGCTTTGGCAGGCTTTCCTAATTTAGTAATTAAAGGATATGTAAAACATCAAAAATAAATTAATGTAAAATCGCTCATTTAAGCACCTTTGCAATAGTCATTCGTTTTTTTTTTTTTTTTTAAGTTAAAAGTAGGTTATAGAATGGCTAATTTTAAGCAACTTTACAATCGGTCTTTATTCTGACTCCAGCTTTCAAACGGGGGCCATTGACCCAATCTAAAAAAAACAAATACTCTGTAAGGCTACACATTTATTGTGATCGCTACTGTTTATTACTCCTCTTTCTATTCAGGCCTCTCCTATTCATATTCCAGCCTCTTATTCAAATCAATGCATGGTTGCTAGGGGAATTAGCACCCTAGCAACCAGAAATTGTAGACTTGAGAACTGCTTGAACAAAAAGCTAAATAACTCAAAAACCACAAATAATAAAAAATAAAACCAATTGCAAATTGTCTCAGAATATCACTCTCTACATCATACTAAAAGTTAATTTAAAGGTGAATAACCCATTTAACATATTTGAAACATGACTGTCTGGGAATGATGGGAGTTGTAGTATAACAGGCACAGGGCCTCATTCCTGATTTATGTATCTTGTGTGATATTGGGCTGCAGACATCCAGTAGTGTTTGCACCCCCCTTAAAGGAGAAGCAAACCCAAAAGTTAAAAAAACCTTACCCCCCTCCCTCCTTCCCCCAGCCTAAGTGTTACCCTGGTTAAATGCCCTTAATTATTTACTTACCCTTGGTTCAGATTTTGTCCAGCGGAGTTCACAGGCGCCATCTTCTTCTCTTTGGTAATCTTCGGAATGAGACTGGCACATGGGCAGTTGGAGCAATTGTCTGTTTAAACGACAACTGCGCATGCGCCGAAACTCGCGAAAATTGCTGAAGCGACTGTCTCATTCCGAAGATTTCCGAAACGGATGAAGATGACGCCCAGTGAACTCGGATCCCCGGATCTGCATCGAGGGGTAAGTAAAAAGTTAGGGCCATTTGCCCGGGGTAACACTTAGGCGGAGGGAGGGGGATCTATGTGGAGTAGGAGAGTAGGGTTTTTGGGTTTGCTTCTCCTTTAAGCCTTACTAACAAGTCATTTAGAAGGAGCAGTTTATGGTTTCTGTTTAATATTCAATCCTAATCTCCTCCAGTCATCCAGCAAACAGGGTGTTTACGCTTTATTTTCTCTTACCTTGTGCCTAAGGGGATGCAAAGTATTAACTGCCAGCAAACTTCAGGCCAATAAGGCACTTTAATGGAGCCATCCTTACTGCCGAACTAACCTTCAGAAACGAATCTACAGGCTAATTGCTAATTCAGAGAGAAGCCTATTCACAAATGAATCATAAAAGGCTAAATGGCGGAAAGTGATAGAACAGCCTGTAGATCTGGGGCCATGGATAATATCCCCGGTCTCGGCACATTCACAGGTCTCCAGCTTGTGATCCCGTATAGAACAATCCCCAGCAGCAGCCGGCAGTTGGGGGAAAGAACTGTCATCGGAGTCTTGGGGGTTCAGCACTTCCTATATGTAAGGGTCTTTGTCTTCTGCTGAAAATTCTCTTGATAACCACCGTGCTTTTGTACCTTGGCCTTTATATCTGCTACATCTGAGAATTTACATACAGGTATGGGATCTGTTATCTGGAAACCCGTTATCAAGAAACCTCTGAATTGTGACTAGGCCATCTCACATGGAGGGATTCTTCACCTTTAAATTAACTTGTAGTATGATGTAGAGAGTGATATTCTGAGACAATTTGCAGTTGGCTTTCAATTTTTATTATTTGTGTTTTTGAGTTATTGTTTTTTTTTTTATTCAGCAGTTTTCCAGTTTGCAGTATCAGCCATTTGGTTGCTAGGGTCTAAATTCCCCTAGCAACCATGCATTGATTTGAATAAGAGACTGGAATATGAATAGGACAGGCCTGAAAAGAAAGATGAGGAATAAAAAGTAGCAGCAACAATACACGTGTAGCCTTTCTAGATGGGGTCAGTGACCCCTATTTTAAAGCTTATAGAGTCAGAAAAAAAAGGCAAAAAAAAACTAAAAAAAAAAACAAAATAATGAAGGCCAATTGAAAAGTTGATTAGAGACCTTCTATAACTTACTAAAAGTTAACTTTTGAACTACCCCTTTAAGGTATGGAGATCCAAATACGGAAAGATCACTTATCTGAAAACCCTCAGGTTCCTAGCATTTTGCATAACAGGTCTTAAACCTGTATATTAAATGTGCTTTGTGCTTCAAGGGTAAGTACTCCCATTTGCATATTCATGGCCTGTTCCGTTTATTTCCAGTCCTGATTTGCAGAAACCCCAAAAAAGGCAAAGGGAGTAGCCAAACGTGTGAGGAACTTACAATGAATCAGGGAGGTGTTTCAGGGAGGCTATATTGGAGTTGTGGTCTAAGATATAATGATTTTTCCATTGGGACTTGTTGGGAATTATTTAAAAAAAATGGAGCAATCTTGTGCAAAAGTAGAAATAAAGAAACCTTAAAACAGCGTAAAATGCTTGTCCTGTGTGTAGGGTCGAACTGGCCTGCCAGAGTGTAAACTTTATGCAGGTATGGGACCTGTAATACAAAATGTTAGGGACCTGGGGTTTCCAAATAAAGGATCTTTCCATAATTTGGATCTTCATGCTTAAGTCTAATAGAAAATCATCTAAACATTAACATCAGTCCGATTCTGATCCAATAAATCTATAGTAAAGGGGCTTAAAAAATGGATTATATTAAATTTGTATTTACTGTAGGTTATGGCTGTGTTATAAGAGTACAGGTATGGGAGCTGGTGTCCAGAATGCTCAGGACTTGGGGTTTTCCAGATGATTGATCTTTCTGTAATTGTCTACTAGAAAATCATATAAACATTAAATAAACCCAATAGGCTTATAATTAATTATATCTTAATTGGGATCAAGTACAGGTATGGGACCTGTTATCCAGAATGCGCAGGACCTGGGGTCTTCTGGATAATGGATCTTTCTGTAATTTGGATCTTCGTACCTTAAGTATACTAGATCATTTACACACTAAATAAACCCAATAGGCTGGTTTTGCCTCCAATAAGGATTAATTATATCTAAGTTGGGATCAAGTACAATTTACTGTTTTATTTTAATATTATAATGGAGTCTGTGAGACGGCCATCCTGTAATTCGGAGCTTTCCGGATAACGGATCCCATACCCTGTACAAGCTAGTGTTTTATTATTACAGAGAAAAAGGAAATCTTTTTTTAAAAATTCGGAGCTTTCTGGATGAGTTTCCGGATAATGGATCCCATACCTGTACAAGCTACTGTTTTATTATTCCAGAGAAAAAGGAAACAATTTTTAAAAAATTGGATTATTTAATTATAATGTAGTCTAGGGGAGACAGCCATCGTGTAATTCGGAGCTTTCCGGATAACGGATGCCATAACATGCTACTGTTTTATTATTACAGCAAAAAAGGAAATCTTTTTTATAAATTTGGATAAAACTGAGTCTACGGGGCAAATCCCCTAACCGGCAACAATTTGTCAGCGATGGCTTCACAGCCATCGCTACACTTCGCCAGGCCTAAATTCGCTAGGACAACGCTAATCCGCTAAAGTGTGAAATTGCGTCCGGGACGCTGAACGTTAACGTTGCGTAATTTGCACACGTCGGGAAATTATAAAGTTGAATGGACATATATGTTGTAGCAAATACATTACATTACACAAGTCCAAGGAACCTTAATAAATAAAATAGAGTTGTTATATTGCCCTACACATGAGCCCAGTGTATAGTTTATGTTCCATATGTTAGGAAATGTAGGGGGGAACCCGGTTACCCAAAAAAAAATTTACGGACCTTTGCAGGCTACCAGTCTGAAAAAAGGAAAAGACGCCAGCGTTTTTTGGGACTAAAAATTGAAGATCTAGGCAGTCCATTGCACTTTCGCCTGGTCTGAGTTTGCGAATGAGGTAACGTTCAGTAAAATCCGCATCTTACTGAATTGGCGAAGTTACATCCATTCACCAGAGCGAAAATTCGTCTGACTTTAGAGTGTCTGTCTCCTTCACTAGCGAAGTGACACCTGCACCCGTTACGAAATTGGCGAAGTTCCGAAATGACGCCACACTGGCGAATTTTCGCCAGCGCTAGTCACTTCGTCCTTCAGGGAATCTGCCCGTACGGGAGAAGGCCTCTCTGTACTTGTCAGCTTTCTGTATCACGGGATTACGGATCCAATACCTGAACATATAAGCAGCATTGCCTTGGACACACGTAACCAGTGATCGTTTCTTTCTCTCCTACATTTCTTCATTTGATTATTATTATTATTTTGGCAAAACCTACAATTGCTTCTTTATGGGAACCAGTGCGTTGTAAAGTTTGAAGCCATTGAAGAAAGCTCGACGTTTTGACATTAACATGAGACGGGGTTCGGGGCGGGTTCACGCCACCTTCCATTTCAGCCGTTGAATGTGATCAGTGTTATTGAGAATAGCAGGAGTCGTGGAAGATGAAGAATGGAAACCCCTTCATGCTCCCTGTTCCCCCCACGCATCGTGCAGGCTCACTTTTATGAACATGCTCATTGGAAGCGGTTACCTGGGGTTCCAGGAGCTGGAGGCATGCTACTAGAGTAAATGCTTCACTGAATGCCCCGCCGAGTGCTAATGCAAATTAGAGACCTGTGATATTCTGCTCGGCGGGGCTTTATTATAGGTGCCGCACACACGCCGGGCCTGTCTTTAAGGTCACAAGACGCTGTTTGTTCTCTAATGCCAATCTGCGATTTACAGGCAGTTCACCTTTGTGCGGCTGGATAAAGAGAGCCGAGAACAAAAAAAAAAAAAAAAAGTTTTTGTGCTCAAAGAAAGTCTCCCCTTTTGTTTCCGACAAATGAATTATTGTGCGAGTAGGGGCTGCGTTTAATCACCGCTAACAATTGAACAGGGAGTGTAGGTTGAATTTGTTCCTTGTCTGTATTGATCCACTTGCAAATCTGACCCCCTTAGCAATTGAGAAACTCTGAATATTATATGACTTGTACCTGCCAACTTGTATCAAAGGCATCATTGCCGCTATCTGAAAAACTGTCCCATGGATCTTTGCACTTAAAAGGGTTGTTCACATTTAAAGGAGAACTAAAGCCTAACTAAAGAAGTAGCTAGAAATGTTGTACATGATGTTTTGTGCTTCTGTACCAGCCCAAGGCAACCACAGCCCTTTAGCAGTAAAGATCTGTGTCTCCAAAGATGCCCCAGTAGCTCCCCATCTTCTTTTCTGCTGATTCACTGCACATGCTCTGTGCTGCTGTCACTTACTGAGCTTAGGGAGCCACTCACAATATACAGTACACATAGAATAGAAATGTCACAATATAAGGCTGATTAGTAATTAATACACATAATTACTACATGGCAGCACAGAAACCAGTGCAATTAGCATCAGAATTTAATAATCAGCAAACCTGTAGCATCAGCTTATATTACACAAAAGCTATGAATATCTTGTAAATTATATCCTTATAAACGGTGAGTTCTGATGTCATCAGTTATAAACGGTGATTTCTGATGTCATTTCTGTCACATGACTCACTGAAACTTGTGTATTATAATAAATAAAGTACCCCCAGTTGTGAAATATGAGGATATTAGAAGTTACCTCGGAGTTTCATGACCTGTATAAAAACACTCGGCCTTCGGACTAGTGTTTTTATATGGTCATGAAACTCCTCGGTAACTTATAATATCCTTATACTTTATTCACTATATATTACAGGGGAAGCTCATTAGCTTCTCAACAGCCAATCAGAGCCCACTGAGCATGTGAGTGTCACAGACACTTTCCAAGATGGTGACCCCCTGTGACAAGTTTGAAGTCCTGGATCATTGCTGCTATTGACAAGCTCAAACTTTAGCCTCGTGCAATAAGTTCAGTATATAAATTATGGCATTTTTAACCATATTCTTTTTAAGGGTTTAGTTCACCTTTAAATTAACTTTTAGTATGGTGTAGAGAGAGATTCTGCATCATTTTTTTTTTTTTATATAGTTTTTTACCTTTTTATTCATCAGCTCTCTAGTTTCTGGTTGCTAGGATCCAAATTCCCCTAGCAACCATTCACTGCTTTGAATAAGAGACTGGAATATGAATAGGAGAGGCCTGAATAGAAATATAAATAATGAAACGTAGCAATAACAATACATTTGTAGCCTTAAGGTGGTTATAGATGCAAAGATCCGCTCGTTTACTTTAACGCCAGCGTCAACTTGGACGCGGGTGGCAATTTCTGATTTTCACAATTTTTTGTGAAAATGACAGAGATTTTCATGATTTTTTTCTTTTGTAAAAATGTCTTAATTACACGATTTTTTTCGTGAAACGTTTCCGATTTCATGATTTCCCCCTGAATTTTTCGCCGTTTTGTGAATTTTGCTGGAAATTCACAAATTTTCGGGCGAAACGGGAGAAATTCGCCCATCGCTAAAAATGACAACCAATTGAAAAATTGCTTCGAATTGGCCATTCTATAACATACTAAAAGTTAACCACCCCTTTAAGGTTTGAAGATCCAAATTACAGACCCCAGGTCCCGAGCATTCTGGATAACAGATCCCATACCTGTAATTGTATCCCCCAACTGGAGTGTGAACTTAATTAGGTTTGTGAAAATGCAGGTTGTGGGTTTGTATCAGTCCAGATTGTAGAAACTGAACTGACGCAGAACTCTACTGGGAACTTGTAATGCCAAACAGGTGTTACAGTTAGAGAATAACAACATATCCATATCTTTATTATAGTAAGGAACAACTTTGCCTTCCATGCTCTGTGTACAAAGAAGATATCTAAAATGCTACAGCGCTTAATGTAAAAAAGGAAAACATAAATTCGATTTTTAAAAGGTTACTGTGAAATACTGACTCCATCGCTGGAGGGAATGACCGGTACATCTACAATATTCTGCGTTTCTCAAAATGAATATCCAGCATACTGAAGAAGGCTAATCATCGCTTCTCCATCTTTTTTTTTTTTTTTTTCATTATTGCTTCTGACTTCTGAAAATGTCTACATGGGAAAAGCCAGTTGCTGGGGTTAATGAGTCATGACCTATGATAAATGGGTGGGCCTAGGAGCTAGCTCTCTGTCCAGGAAGTTGAGGCTGCTTGAAGGAGACAGTAAAATATTAAAGGGGTTGTTCCCCTTTAAATTAACTGTTAGTATGATGTAGAGAGGGATATTCTGAGACCATTTGCAATTGGTTTTCATTTTTTATTATTTGTGGTTTTTGATTTATTTAGCTTTTTATTCACCAGCTCTCCAATTTGCAATTTCAGAAATCTGGTTGCTAGTAGAGAAGCACCCAATCCAATATTCAGTTCGGGATTCGGCCAGTATTGGGCCTTTATCAACAGGAATCTGATTGGAAACCTGCTGAAAATCCTTCTGCTGGCCGAACTGAATCGGAATCCTAATTTGCATATGCAAATTAGGGGTGGTGATGTTTGCATATGCAAATTTTGTGGTTTTGCCACAAAACAAGGAAGTGAAAAATGTTCCCACAAGGGTTGCCACCTGTCCGTTTTTGACCCGGACAGCCCAATACGGACTGCCTGTGTCAAAAATTCCTGCCCAGTTTTCCAAATAAGGAAAAACGAGCAGGATTCCCTTGATTGACACAGCGATCAGGCAATCGTCAATTTCTGCATCATAGCCCTGCCCCCTGCCATCACGGACGCGCCCACCAACATCACAGTCCCGCCCTCTGATGTCACGGCCCACCCCCCTGCTCTGTCTCAGCCTCTTCAAAAGGTGGCAACCCTACTTCCCACCCCTAATTTGCATATGAAAATTAGGATTCGGTATTCGGCCAAATCTTTCGCGATGGATTCTGTGGTTAGGCAGAATCCAAAATAGTAGATTCGTTGCATCCCTATTTGCTAGGGTCCAAATTACCCTAGTAACCATGCATTGATTTGTAAATGAGTTGGAAAGGATCTAAACCAAATTATTCATAATAAAAAAGTACCAATAATGATAATGTGTAGCTTTGCAGAGCTTTTGTTTTTGTTTGTTTTTTTTACTCTTATTTGAAAGTGGAAGAGTGGGAAGGCAGCAAATAATTCCTAGAAGCTCTCTGTTTGTTTAGGATACAGATGCCATATTAGCCTGGTGTGACATCACTTCCTGTTATGGGCTCAGATTACAGCAGAGAAGAGGGGGGGAGCAAAATGAGCATGCTCACGCCTGGGGCAAGGAGGTTTAAGCTGAAAACAGGAAGTCTGATACAGTGTGGTGTTTCTTTTGACAGAGCATTACTTTGAAAGTTTACTGGTATATTTATATAGATCTTTCTGATAAGGTTTTACTTAGTTTTAACCTTTCCTTCCCCTTTAAAACCCCTTTTAAAAAAAAAAAAAAAAAAACTTTTTCTTTTAATAGATGTCTGGTCTGGTATTGACAGAATGAGCTTTCATTTTTTTGTTGTATATGCCAGCAGTGCCCAACCTTTTTTGGCCTCATCACATTCTTCCTTGCATTCATTGAAGCATCCATGGAAAAACTTCCATGGAACGGAAAATTCCAAGGCCGGCAGATAGAATGTAGCAGCAGCAGGGAAGCCTGTGTTTCTTTAACATTCAGATACTCTATACATTATTTTATTTGCCTGTGTGTTTCCCAGCAGAGTGTTGGCCCACTTTTCACATGGTCTTGAATGGTTGCAGGAATGCGACGTTGCATATTCTGTTGGTATTGCATTGACTGCGGAAATTAGGCCTTTCTGGTTATGTTTATGGTTTCAGAGAACATTGTTAGCACCTTCCCTGCTCGATCCTATTAATAGTTTCCATAATGCTTATTTTTAGGGAATGGAACCGGGAAGGTTAGAGACGTGTTATATGAACAATGTGCCTCACAGCATGGCAGCTGTACATTAGAGAGACACATTTTGGGTTTGAAGTAGTAGGGAACAGGGTCGGAAAAAAGAAATAAAAATAGATACCGTATAAAAAGGCAAGTGAATTCTGCAACAGTGTGATGTTAATGATACACAAGTCTAATAGCACACCCAGCATTTGCTTCACCAGCTTATTTCTGCCAGGGAAGAAAGGTAGATTTGTGTATCTGCCACTTACTTCAGTACCTTTAAAGGGCTGAAATGTGCAGTTAATTCCACGAGGGGTGTAAAGTCTGGGTACTTCTTTTATATCACTTCCAACAAGCACAATGGCGACTTTCCATTAATAAGTGACGGTTGTCTACTCTGGTAGTATGCGTTGGTGGAGCCGAGTGCCCTGGTTTCTTTTTCATCAAAAAGTGGACAAATCTCTGATAAGTGGCCCCAGTTTTACCCACATTTTCCCTTTTTACTGCCAACCCCCCCCCATCTCTGTCTCTCTTTTCTATCTCCTTCCTTCCCTCTCAAACCCTATATCATTAGGATGTTTCTGTACTGAGAATCCACTTACAGTGGCCCATCTATTGTTGGATTGGTCAAGGCAGGGGTCCCCAAACTTTTTTATACTTATGAGCCACATTCAAATGTAAAAAGATTTGGGGAGCAACACAAGCATAAACAAGTCCCTGGGGTGCCAAATAAGTGCTGTGATTGCTATTGGGTAGTCCGTCTGTGGACTGGAAGCCTGCCTATGCCTGACCTCCAAGCCTGGCATTCAAAAATAAGCATCTGCTTTGAGGCCAATGAGTGCAACATCCAAGGGGTTGGTACATAATCAAATTAGTTGTCTAGGACAAATCCAAGGCAGTAGACCAGTTGTTCCCAACCAGTTGGATGTTTCTCACTGTGGTCTCAAAGCAGGTGCTTATTTTTAATTTCCAGGCTTGGAGGCAAGTTTTGGTTGCATAAAAACCAGGTGTACTGCCAAACAGCCTCTTATATGCTGGCAATTCACATAAGGGCCACCAAATACAGTCCTTGTCCTCTGAATGTTGCTCACAGGTAAAAAAAAGGTTGGGGACTCCTGCAGTAGACTTTGACTGCAATTTAGTTTATTAGTGAATACACAACGGGTTGGTGAGCAACATGGTGCTCATGAGCTATTGGTTGGGGATCATCCAATCTCAATGAACCTGACTGTACACTGTGTAGTAGAACGATCACAGAAAGGTGTCAAAAGGTGAATTTTGCCTTTAATTTCACCCCCAGTTGGACATGAATGCTGCAAAGGGGGGTGTTAAGAAACAGAGAATGGTTTCTCTGTTTAAAGAACATTGATGTCTGACCCAGGAAGCTATAGTGTTCTGGAAGGAACATGCAAGCTAGACAATCCATTCCAGAGGTCCAGTTCTCATGTTGGAGCTCACTTTCCACAGGAAGGCTGTCCCGTGAAAAGGTGAAGGTGTCTCTGAGCAGGACATAGAGCAGGAAGGTTACCTGTCTGAGTTTGTCTAAATAAACCTGTGTTTTTGCATGAAGATGCTGTGTCTCTGTCTCTATGCTCCTGATCCTACGCTTACCTGCCTACCATAGCTAATTTTCCCCCAAAATTATGTGTACAGGCAGCCATCTTGTCACAACGACGTGAGGGTTCATCACTTGGGCGTGTTTGAACAATGTGTCAGTCCAATATTTATATTGAGTCACCCAAATGATTGTATAACATGAGCAATTCAACAAACAATTGCTTAAACGGTCCACAGGGATCACTGACCAAATGGATTAAATGCCACATCCGTCCAATCAGAGTCGCCAATGGTAAAGCCATCTAATTTCAGGTCAAGCACCAGATGGATAGCTCTTTTATTTAAAACCTAAATGTAGACATTTAAAGCTAGAATTCTTTATCTTCTCGATGGAGGCACACAGCGTCTGTTTAACATTCTTTTGTTCTATTAGATTTGCCGTTTTTACGAGCGAGCATTTATAACGGCAGAGCTTGATATTTATAACTACAGTTAAAAAGGTGCTCTTAAAATGTTCTTTTTTTTTTTTTTTACTTTGTGAAACAGGGAATGAGGCCATAAGGGGAATTGTTCTATCAAATCTGTTGTTTATAGGGTTTGTCTTGTTCCCCAAAGACCTTAAAAAGTCTCTCTCTGCCTAGTTGTAGAGTTTCTTTTAGCACTTGTTTTGCCGTAGTCGACTTCCAGCGAGCGCAGATTTACAATGAACAGCTGTGAATTATTCAGGCATAATTCCTTCTTAATGGGAAAACACTGCCGTTTTGGATAAGAAAAACAAATTTAAAAATTAACAGCGAAAACGACTTGCCCAAGAGGATTGTTTTTGAGGTCTGTGCCTTTTATTGGAAATACATCTATGCGGATCTTAAAGAGCCATTTTACAGTGTATGTTATTGTTTGTTTTTTTTTTTTTTTTTACTTCTCTCTTTTGAATCCATCCAAGTCTAATTAATAAAGAGGTACATTCTTAATTAGTTCCCTCTTGCTTTGGCTTTTTTTCTTTTTTTTTTTTTTTTTTTTTACTTTCCATTAAGATGCTAGAGCAAAACATTTTTATGGGCCACTGAAACCCAGCAAGTAGACTGTACAGAGTGTGTAGATATAGGATTCGTAATCCAGAAACCCATTATCCAGAAAGATCCGAATTACAGGAAGGTGTGAAGATCCAAATTACAGAAAGATCCGTTATCTGGAAAAGCCCAGGTCCCGAGCATTCTGGATACCAAGTCCATACCTGTGGGAGCTCCAATATTTGGTGGATCTTTAAAGATAAACTTAATTGTAGGGATGCACCGAATCCAGGATTTGGTTCGGATTCGGCCAGGGTTTTGCCTTTTTCAGCAGGATTCAGATTCGGCTGAATCCTTCTGCCTGGCCGAACCAAATCTGAATTTGCATATGCAAATTAGGGGTGGGGAAGGAAATTGTTTACTTCCTTGTTTTTGACAAAAAGTCATGCAATGTTTTTCCCTTCCCAGCCCGAATTTGCATATGCAAATTAGCATTTGGTTCAGTATTCGGCCAAATCTTTCTTGAAGGTGTTCGGCCGAATCCAAAATAGTGGATTCAGTGCATCCCTACTTAAATGTTATCCTAAAGTAAAACCAGCACCATTTATTATATATTATTGCCTACAATATTAGGATGTTTCACTTATCCTATATGCCTCCTTTAAATAACAGTTAGGCTAGACCTCTCCTATGGCTGCTTAAAGGGGAAGATGCAGGGAGTCTGAGTAGAACTGTATTGGTAGATTACAGACTGATTTGATAGGTTGGTCTTAACATTTTCTAAAGTTGTTCTAAATAACAATAAAACAACTACTTTATTGTTTTTAAAGAAAAGTTTATTTTTGAGCAGTAGTATCCATAAAAAAGACTTAAAGGGATTCTGTCATGATTTTTATGGTCTAGTTTTTATTCCTTAAATACACTGTTTGCCCTGCAAATAATTCACTCTACCATATAAAATGTAATTCCTAATCCTAAAAGTGCATTTCTTTTTAGTTGTATTATTGAGTGCTGTTCTTAGTTCAACCAGGGAGCTGTTATCTGGTTACCTTCCCAATGTTCTGCTTCTGGGAGGGAATGGGGGGCAGTAATATTACTCCAACTTGCAGTACAGCAGTATAGACTGGCTGAAGTTTAGCAGAGCACAAGTCACATGACTGGGGTCACCTGAGAAACTGACAATATGCCAGATTTGAAAAATAAATATACAAAAATCAGTTTGCTCTTGTGAAAAATGGATTTGAGTGCAGAAGTCTCCTGGAGCGGCACTATTAAAGGAGAAGGAAAGTCTTCTTCCACTTGGGGTGCCAAATGTTAGGCACCCCAAGTGATTATATTGACTTACATGAAACCCTATCAGCAGGAAACTGCACCGGTCCTGGGTTCTACCAGCGAGCACAACAATGCGATCCTCTTACGGCTTCTTCTCTCTTGCGTCTGTGCATGTGCATTAGAGTGAAAAGCCGAACTTTAACTAAAAAGTCGCCTATTTCGTTCTACTGCGCATGTGTCTGCCTCGGGAAATTTGAAGAAAGAAGAAGCCGGAAGAAGATCTCTCCGTGGTGCTCACTGGTATAACCTCGGGCCGGTGCAGTTTTCTGCTGATAGGAGCACCAGCTCGGGGTTTCAGGTAAGTAAATAGAATCACTTGGGGGTGTCTTAACATTTGGCACCCCCAAATGGAAGAAGACTTTCCTTCTCTTCAAAATGAATGCATTTTGAAAAAAAAAAAACGTTTTCCCATGACAGTATCCCTCGAGTGAAACATTTTGTGGTATATGACTGATATGTTAATTCCAAAGGATTGTACTTATTAATCAGAGCCCACAATTAAAACTTTATTGTCAAACCACGACGGAGCATCTGCTGTGTGGTTACCTGAGACTCGCTGCCTCGTTTACCGGGGGCTTCATAGTCTGGTATTTATAACAGTGAAAAGGAGGTGGTCGTTTCTCTCCGAGCCTGCTGAGCAGGGAAGCCGCGGGCTACATTCATACATATGGTGAAGCAGAAGTGTGGAGCTGAGGCCTCCCACTCTTGTTCCTGCCTCCCCCAGGAGCAATCTGCACTTCATCATATTATTATCTGCCTGGGAATTTGTTAGCATAGAGATCTGAAGAGCCACAGCACAGCCTCCCACTACAGCTTATCACCTGTAACGCTGAATTTCTAACTATATAAAACTATGCCACCTTATCTATTTTGAATATTTAGGTCTGCCATATATGTGCTGTGTAAACGGTTCTTTTGTAAAGGCCCATTTAGAAAAAGGAGACCTGTTTATCCCTCCCTATAGAACTGGTTCCCTTTGCATTATGTTCTGTTGAACCTGTTGTATGTATATTGCATTCTACAGAGCAGGACCTAGGGTTGTCTTATTTTTACCCAGACAGCCTTGTTTTCGGGAGCGATGTCTGGGTGAAAACCCAGTTTATGAAATCCCTGACGTCATGGGAAAACCGCTCCACCCCTGATGTCATCTGCCTGCCTCTGACATCACCAGGCCCTCCCCTGACGTCACCACACCTGCCCCCTGCCCGGTTTACCTGGTGGCAGAAGGTGGCAACCTCCGTAAGACCCCTGTGTGCCACGTAGTGCAGAGTAGGACCCCTATGTGCCACGTTCTGCAGGCTGTACACAATTCATTTTATTTGTTGAACAAACACCTTGTTCATAATGTCAAACAGGTTTCTTATATTTGCAGAGAACCTTCACCCTAGAGTCAGGATTTTGGGTGGGCATTTCATTAACGTAATTGCCAGGGGATTGGGGTGGACCTTCTTGGACTATTCTGCTCTACTGTTCTTGAAACGTTTCCTCTTCTCTTCTTCATCCCTGCCTCGTCTCCTCTTCATCCCTGCCTCGTCTCCTCTTCATCCCTGCCTCTTCGCCTCTTCATCCCTTCCTCTTCTCATCTTCATGCCTGCCTCTTCTCCTCTTTATCCCTGCCTCTTCTCATCTTCATCCCTTTCTCTTCTCATCTTTATCCCTGCCTCTTGTCCTCTTTATCCCTGCCTCTTGTCCTCTTTATCCCTGCCTCTTGTCCTCTTTATCCCTGCCTCTTCTCCTCTTTATCCCTGCCTCTTCTCCTCTTTATCCCTGCCTCTTCTACCATTCATCCCTTCCTCTTCTCATCTTCATCCCTTACTTTTGTTGAGTGGTGGGTGAAGCTTGTGTGGATGGTCAAGTGTGACTAGACTGGCCAAGTCGTGGGTGTGAGTCTTGTATCTTAGACCCATGCAGATCTTCTACCTTACCAAGTGGCAGGTGCCGTGGTCAAACTGGGATAAACAGTTAGATCGACACCTGTGAGTTTGGCATCAAACTGATTGTTGAAGAAAGTAAAGTGGTAAGAGGTTAGAAACATTAGATAAGCCAAATATTTAAATATCAAAGTATATTTTCTCCTCTGAAATGGGTTACCCCTAAAAGAGTAGCTGCTACTCGCATATCCTAATTAACTGATTTACTTAATGGTGAAGCTCACGGGATCTTTGTTAAACTTGAAATTCAGCTGAAAATGTATCAAAAGGAACATGGGGAAAAGGGCCAGAACTAGGGGTAGGCAGAAGAGGTTCCTGTGTAGGGTGTAACGATGGGGGGGGGGAGCTGGTAGGTAACTTTGAATGAGTTTTCTGCCTACCCCTTGTTTGGGTTCTCCTGCTCCCCCCTCTTGTCACTGCGACCCCCCCCTGCTCAATGTCACTGCGCATGTGCGTACATGGGGGGTGCAAGGTGGCTGGCTGACTTCCCTATAGCCCCAGTCAGTTTGGCCTGCCCCAGGGAAAAGAGGCCATAGATGTGACTGCTATGAAGATGTTCCTCCTGATGAAGGAAGGGTTCCTTGCCCTTGAAACATTGAATTTGTATCAGTCAAATCCATGGCTTATAAGTGCACATTCCTGTTGTGCTGAATTCCTCCTATTTGATTTTTCTTTTTTGTATTATTCTGTAGCTGCAGATAAAATTAAGAAAAGTCCAGCGTGGGTAAATTATTTTTACCCGAGTGCAGCGAAGGCTGATAAATATTCATTTTCACTGTACCATTTTATCCACAGCCTCAGTTTTACCAGTGTAAATTCCCATCAGTGAGAGACCAGGAGCAATAATGTCTTCGCAGATGTTTTCCTTCTGCTCGAGGCTTTTGTAGCACAAGATGCGCTTTTTAGACTTACCTTGTAACCACCGTGGGATGGCTTAGAGCAAAGTTTTATGATAAACCTTTCCCTCGCAAACGGAGACGAAATGTTGTGTACCCTCAACCATAAACATATCAGGTGCTGTCTTTCTCTCCTTAACATTCCTTTGTTTTGCTCGGGTTTCTTGCCATAGAAGAAAAGTTTTATATGATGGCAATAAAATAACTTTTCCGAATAGTCAAACATATTTGAACAGCTTCTTGATAAACTTTTTAAACCGTAATTAAACAATGTGTTGACCTATGTGTGTGGACTACAGCTGGCAGTACGTGTCTACCAGACACATTGGGGTCTTCGCTCTCTTCTGCATGATAAAGATTTGCTATGTAGAGTCCTATGACACACAGGATAGTAATCATGGAAGAGAATGGGGTGGAGAGCGAGGTTTTGCGTAGACGCTAGTTAGGAAACCCAGATCTAGACCAGTGGCGTAACTAGAATGCAAAAATTTTTTCAGCGGGGCCGATCCTCCCACCCACTTCCTGTCCCACTACTGCCACGCCCACATCCTGCCTGACTCCGCCCACCCCTTTCTGACTTGCTTCCCCCCTTCCTCTCCGGTAAGAGAGAGCGACTGGGGAGGAGGTTTTTTTTTTTATTTGCTTTAGAGGATGCAGACCCCACAGTAAAGGGCCCCTGTGACTGCGGGATCTGCCTCTTCTAAAGTTATGTTAGAGTCCTGCAGTGGGTCAGGTACCCACGGGTTACCTGTAAAAACCGGCGGTGCGCTACGGGTTGTGTGTAGAAGTTCCAAGTGTGGGTATAGACACGGTTCGGGGGTTTGCGGGTCGGGCCGTGAGTCTTCTCAATAGCAATTTTTACTCCTTTTTTCTGATCACGCCTACTTCTGATGATGTCACTTCCGTTTACAATGACAGCACTTCCTGATTCTTGATGGTCAGCGGGTCCGGGTTGCGGATAAGGTACTTGCTGGTCAGGTAGCGGGTCCAAGCGGGAAATAATGCGGGGATGGGCCGGTTCCACCATATCTGTTACACCACCATATGTACCATATGTGCACTCGAGTTTGAGTTGGAATACGAAGCTCGAAGCACAGGTTTGAATGTGTTCAAACTTTCATAACCTGCCAAATTTTGTAAAACGAACATGGTAATTAGGGGGTGTGGCCATAAAATGGACATGGTCAAAAATTTTGTGGCACAACTACTTCTCCCTCTTTCCGTTTTCCGAATGTAGAGAGGTATGCAGAAGGATCTTTTATCTGGAAAACCCCAGGTCCTGAGCATACTGGATAACAAGTCCCATACCTGTACTGGTTCCAGGACTCCTTTGCATTGGTGTGCCCTTTGCATCTTATTCAGTGCAATAAAACAACATTTTAAAGAAAGAAACAAATATATATGAATGTGTGTAGACACTTTAAAAAAAATAAAATAAAAAATGATATTTAAGCATGCAGAAAATAGAGTGCAATTTTGCACTTTGAGCCCTGGGGGATTTTACTGGTGTCGGTTAAATACAGTGCTTAGTATAAACTACTCATCACCCTGTGCCGTATTTATTTAGCTTTAACAGTAACTAGTTCATCCAGATAACACGAGTAAAGGCTAACTCACTGCATTATCCCATAGTTCTTCCTAAGGCATAAAATATGGAATCTTATTCCTCTAGGCATATTTTTTATCCCCGGTCTCCAAACGTATTATTTTTAATCCACTAATAGCGTTATTATGTAAATTGCCTCCCTGTTCTGGGACTTGATATTTATTACTGTTAGTTTTTATTGCCTTTAGGTGTTCTTCAAAGCTTCTGTTCAGGGATTTCGTTATGTGGGGGTTGGAAAATAAACTTCACTCTGGCCTATATAGACTTATATTTTGTTTGTCTTTACATTTTTTATAGAGATTTGACCCTTTTTAGTGCGTTTAGGCCTTGGCCTTATAGTAACTAGGGATGCACCAAATCCAGGATTCAGTTCGGGATTCGGCCTTTTTCAGCAGTATTCGGATTCTGCCGAATCCTTCTGGTCGTCCATAAAACCAAATCCTAATTTGCATATGCAAATTAGGTGCGGGGAGGGAAATCGTGTGACAATGTATGTCCGTGTGAAAAATGCCTGTCCAGATTTCCAAATTAGGAAATCCGGAAAGGACATTGAAGTTAATGACATGGCGATCGCCACGTCATCAGTCCCACCCCAACATCACTTGCCCACTCCCCAATGTCATCTGCCCCGCCCACCTGCCCTTTTTCACCAAACTGAAAAGATGGCAAACCTAGCCACTACCAGCTGAGGTAAAGTGTTTTCTTTTTGCCTGTAGTAAGTGGAGCTTGCAGCTGGTGATTGAACAGATGACTCCAGCCCTGTAGCCCCATTCCCCTAACCTGAGCCTTTCTTAAAAGGGTTGTTTACCTTTAAATTAACTTTTACTATGATGTAGAGAGTGATGTTCTGAGATGTTCATTATTTGTGGTTTTTCAGTTATTTAGCTTTTTATTCAGCAGCTTTCCACTCTGTAATTTCAGCAATCTGGTTGCTAGGGTCCAAATCACCCTAGCAACCATGCATTGATTTGAATAAGAGACTGGAATGTGAATAGGAGAGGCCTGAACAGAAAGATGAGTAATAAAATGTAACAATAACAATACATTTGTAGCCTTACAGAGCATTTGTTTTTTACATGGGGTCAGTGACCCCCAATTGAAATCTGGGAAGAGTTAGAAGAAGAAGGCGAACTATTAAAAAAAAAAAAATACATACTAAAAGTTATATACTTCTAGTTTCTACAACAATAGTTCTGCCTCATGTTTCTTTAGGTTTCCTCAAGACATTTTGACATTTTGAAATGTTCTTCTCCTTCTTCTTAGGGTGTTCACGTGAGCTCCAGAAGATGGCTGAACCTGCAGGAATATCAGAGCAAAAAGCTGATGGCAGACTATGGTGTCACTGTTCAACGGTTCATTGTTGCCGACAACGCCAGTGAAGCTCTGGAAGCAGCAAAAAAACTAAGTATGTATGAGAAAAATATATAGTAGATTTATCTTGGGGAAGATCAGAATGGAAATTTCATGATGTCAGAAACCGCCAGGTGGTTGTGAGCACAAATACGCATCAAAGCCACCTGCAGATTCCGTTCAATAGAGGTACAGGTGTGGGACTGGTTGCCCCAACTCTTTACTTATCCCTCGGTGCAGATTCAGGGCATTGGGGTTCATGGGCGCCATCGTCTTTTCGTTGGTAATCTTCAGGAATAGAGCAGCATATCGGCACATGCGCAGTTGGGGCAATCTTCTTTTTCAAGACAACTGTGCATTCACCGAATGTCACGGAAATTGCCGAAGCACCAGAAGAAGACCGAAGAGCCAGAAGATGGTGCCCGTGAACTCCGATGCCCTGAATCTGCACCGAGGGGTAAGTAAAGAGTTCTGGGCATTTACCAGAGGTACCTCCTAGGCTGGGGTGGGGAGCAGGGAGGTGGGGGGGTAGGGTTTTTTTTTTTTGGTTTGCTTCTCCTTTAAACCACTTTTCCTTTATCTACAGTTCTGAATGAGGGTCTTGACATGATTTCAGGACTGTGGAGTCTGTAAATAAATCCTTTGACTCCAACGCCTCTGTTGATAGTACCTCCGACTCTAGACTAATGTATTTTCGATATCGATTGAAAGAAGTTAAAGGGGACCTGTCACTCTAAGAAATAATTCCAAATTATTTTTATTATCATGTTAGTTGAGCAAAATAAACTTTACTTACACTATATTTATTATTTCAATTTTGTTTCCTTCTGTCTTGGAATTATACAATCATGGCAAGCAGGCAGCAACCATTTTGTGGACACGGTTATTAAGGGAAATTGTGTATCACCCCAAAATCTTGTGTATGCACCAGAATGAGGGACCTAATGTCCATGCGCAGCTACACAATTATAGAGCCTGAGGAGGGAGGGGGAATGTGAGGAGCAGTGACATCTAGGAAGTGCAGAATGGAAATTGAAAGTAATTGTCAGCCCCTCCTCTATGCCTCGGGCATACAGGCGGGGCAGGTAATATTTGATTGACAGTTCAGATATTTAAACACCATTATAACCGATATGGATGCTTTAATGAAAAAAAAAATATTTGTGTTCCAGATTTAATTTGCAAAGGACTTTCATTATGCAGATTTTTATGTGTAGGTGACAGGTCCACTTTAAAGGGCATGTAAAGTCTAAAATAAAATAAGGCTAGAAATGCTGTATTTTGTATACTAAACATAAACATGAACTTACTGCACCACAAGCCTAATCAAACAAATGATTTATGCTTTCAAAGTTGGCTACAGGGGGTCACCATCTTGTAACTTTGTTAAACATCTTTGCAAGACTAAGACTGTGCACATGCTCAGTGTGGTCTGGGCTGCTTAGGGATCGTCATAAACAAAGATGCTTGAGTTCTGCATGGCTGGGAAGTAAGGCGGGGGCTCCCCCTGCTGTTCATAAGTATGATTGTTTCCCTGCAGAGCAGTTAGGGACTGTCTGACAATTCCTTTCCACAGCAGTAAATGAAGGGAGAATTTCACTGCATACAGTCAGGTTTCTTATAGAAACGGTACACATTTTTTAATTAAAGTATATTAGAGATAGGTTTCTTTTTCATTAAAGAAAGTAAAAATGGGATTTTATTTTTCTTGTCTTTACATGCCCTTTAAGTACACCACATACAAGGCATTTTATCACTGCTCAAACATATAAACCACATGCTTTGGTAATCCTAAAACAAACTCAAAGTTAAACTACGTAAACCAAAAACAATTGAAAAACCTAAAACAACTTATATTATATATTAATTAAACTTGCCATATAGCTTTAGAATAGCTGCTAAAAGTATTGCTGAAATACAATAGCTTCTGCCATATTGTCCTTAATAGAAACACCTTAATTTGATTTATTTACTTTCAGTGCTTGTATGTAAAGTTATTAGGAGTCGATGTCTGTACATTTTTGGTGACTCCGACTCCAGATACCCAATTGCTTCCACGACTCTGCATGATTCCCTTTTTAGTTCTCGACTTGCCTAGTTGAGATTCACTCCCAAGTTTTAAGATTGTTGTACAAGTACGGGTTACGTTATCCAAAAACCCATTATCCAGAAGGCTCTGAATTATGGGAAGGCCATCTCCTATAGACTCCATTTTATCCAATTTATCTAGATTTTTAAAAATGATTTCCTTTTTCTCTGTAATAATAAAACAGTAGCTTGTACTTGATCCCAACTAAGATATAATTCGTCCTTATTGGAAGCAAAACCAGCCTGTTGGGTTTATTGTTTATATGATTTTCTAGTAGACTTGTGGTATGAAGATCCAAATTACAGAAAGATCTCTTATCTGGCAAAACCCAGGTCACAAGCATTCTGGATAACCGGTCCCATACTATTCGTAAACCACAAATTATTACATTGAACACCACTTTTTTTTAATTTTTATTTATTTTTCGAACTTCACTGTTAATCCCCCTTCTTATCAGTATATGGTGGTAGATTGGGGACGGACAGGCCAGACGGATCTCTTATGATCCTTGGCCAACAATTAAATTGAGTTTATGTACACTGGTCATAGATCCACTGCCGAATTACAAAAGCAAATGAAACTTTTTTTGCATTATCTGAACTCCACTGAAAATAGTCAAATATATGGCGTCGCTATGTTAAAGCTGAAAGTGTCTATTCACCCTCCCCTCTACATTCACACACTTTATAATGTGTCATTTGTATTATCATTTAAGTGCACGCAAATGATAATTTGACTGCTGGGTCCAATCCAAGTCAATTCCAAAAGCAAAAAGTGGCTTGGGTTGATAAACGGGCCCATAATTATAGTGCGGTTTAAAGGAATCCGTCAGCCATGCAATATAAAAGAAAGTATTGGACGGCCTGTGCCAAGTCCTTCGCTCAGATTGGCCTGCTAAGGGGTTTATGCTAAAGTGGTAAATTAGAGCAGCGCTTTCTCATTGAATACGGAGGGTGTTCAGTACTTACACACTTAACTGCGTTTTGTTGGAGTCAAATTGGAAATGTAAAGTAGATTGTTATGGACATGCTAGACAATGCATCTCTGTCCACAGACTAGCACACAAGTAGATATTAAGGCTGCATAGCAATTAGTGTACTACCCAAGATGCCATTCAGTGTTCTCTACTGATCTTTTATATAAATGTTTTATTAGGAATCCCTTCTTCTGTATAACCAAACGGAGCTTTTCTGCTATTTTACTGATTCTCAGGCTTTTTCACCCAGGATTTACATGCTAAGCGCTGTCCGTGTCCAAAGCTCATTTATTTGAAATATTGCTATTGAACTTACCATTACTTTCCCAGACATTTCTACCTTGCCTTCGCAGAATGAGCATTAACCAAAATAATTGAAATGTAATGATACAGTAGAAAGACTTCCCAATTGTAGTATTAGATATTTAGTCAGGAGCCGTTGGAGTGTAGAAGGGAGATAGGCATTTAAGATACTTGAATCCAATAGAGCTTTACCAGCATTGGTAGAGGTAGACAAAATGAGATTGTCCTTGAATTTGAGAACCATTAACCATACACCCATCACCCACAGCAGACTGGAATGGTCCTGCTCTATTGTTATTGGTAGAGGTAGACAAGATGAGATTGCCCTTGAATTTGAGAACCATTGACCATATACCCATCAACCACAGCAGACTGGAATGGTCCTGCTCCAATCTTATTGGTAGAGGTAGACAAGATAAGATTGCCCTTGAATTTGAGAATCATTGACCATATATCCATAAACCACAGCGGACTTTGATGCTCCTGCTCTATTGTTATTGGTAGAGGTAGACAAGATGAGATTGCCCTTGAATTTGAGAACCATTGACCATACATCCATAAACCACAGCAGACTTTGATGCTCCTGCTCTATTGTTATTGGTAGAGGTAGACAAGATGAGATTGCCCTTGAATTTGAGAACCATTGACCATATACCCATCAACCACAGCAGACTGGAATGGTCCTGCTCCAATCTTATTGGTAGAGGTAGACAAGATGAGATTGCCCTTGAATTTGAGAACCATTGACCATATACCCATCAACCACAGCAGACTGGAATGGTCCTGCTCCAATCTTATTGGTAGAGGTAGACAAGATAAGATTGCCCTTGAATTTGAGAACCATTGACCATATATCCATAAACCACAGCGGACTTTGATGCTCCTGCTCTATTGTTATTGGTAGAGGTAGACAAGATGAGATTGCCCTTGAATTTGAGAACCATTACTCATACACCCATCACCCACAGCAGACTGGAATGGTCCTGCTCCAATCTTATTGGTAGAGGTAGACAAGATGAGATCGCCCTTCAATTTGAAAACCATTGACCATACACCCATCACCCACAGCAGACTTGAATGGTCCTGCTCCAATCTTATTGCTAGACATAGACAAGATGAGATTGATGAGTGTATGGTCAATGGTTCTCAAATTCAAGGACACCTACAGCAGACTGGAATGATCATGCTCCAATCTTATTGGTAGAGGTAGACAAGTTGAGATTGCCCTTCAATTTGAGAACACCCGTCACCCACTGCAGACTTGAATGGTCCTGCTCTATTCACATTGGTAGAGGTAGGCAAGATGAAACTGCACTTGGATTTAAGAATCATGGGCCATATACCCATCACCCACAGCAAACTCGACTGGTCCTACTCCAATTGCATTGGTAGAGGTAGACAAAATGAGATTGGACTTCCAGATGGAAGTAGGAAAGTACGACCAGATGAGATTGGCCTTGAATTGGAAAAACATTGACCATACACCCATCACCCACTGAATGATGTTCATACTTCCATCTGGAAGATAGGGGCTTCCATACAGATATTTCAGTTACTTGCCATTTATGTTTTGAATTTGTTAAAGCTAGAATTATATTTGTGTTTCCCTTGTGTTGGCTATATTAAGACACCTCTCCATTTAAAATGACACCACCAGAGTATTAGCACAGCAGTGCAGTAAACACTGTTCGTTTGTTCTCCCACGCAGCTAAAGACGTTTTCTAACCGCTTTTTCCTATTTCCAAATGACCTTATATTGGTGAGATTTACGGCAATGAGCATAATGGGCACAAGAACTACAAATCAAAATCTCATTTCAGGTTGTAGACACTAATGTTGCACTGACTTATTGTGTCACACGCTCTATTCCATATGAGATCGCCGGCTTACCTTGGAAGGGATGGGGGGTAGAAAATAAAAAACATTTGGACATGAAAGCGCAGTAATGTATTATCATTTTAATTTTAAGTAGGCTTAATCTTTTGCGGTAGCAGAGATTTTAACTGGCTAGCAATTATTAGCACAGTTGGGGGAATGACCAGCTTTTCCTCAGCCTCTTTAACTGCTTTGGCTTCTTACATGTACTGCAGCAGCTCTGTATTTTCTTCTGCTTTCAGGAAAAGCCACTGCCACTTTAGAAGTAACGTGCCCTCTTTAATACTTATTTGTTCCCTAGTTACCCCTGGAACTGTTACCCCAAATATCTGTAATCTTGTTATAAGCTAAGGGGGCCCAGTCTGAAGGCCAGTTAGGGGGAGATTTGGGGTGAGGGCTTATTTGCGCCCTGGGTACCCCTGGAACTATAGCAGGGTGACTGTTACCCCAATGTTTCTATATATCTGTAACCTTGTTTTGAGCTAAGGGGCCCAGTCTGAAGGACAGTTAGGGGGAGATATGGGGTGAGTGCTTATTTGTGCCCTGGGTACCCCTGGGACTATAGCAGGGTGACACCCCAATGTTTCTATATATCTGTAACCTTGTTATGAGCTAAGGGGGCCCAGACTGAAGGCCAGTTAGGGGGAGATTTGGGGTGAGTGCTTATTTGTGCCCTGGGTCCCCATGGAACTATATCAGGGTGACTGTTACCCCAATGTTTCTATATATCTGTAACCTTGTTATGAGCTAAGGGGGCCCAGTCTGAAGGTCCGTTAGGGGGAGATTTGGGGTGAGTGCTTATTTGTACCCTGGGTACCCCTGGGACTATAGCAGGGTGACTGTTACCCCAATGTTTCTATATATCTGTAACCTTGTTATGAGCTAAGGGGGCCCAGTCTGAAGGTCCGTTAGGGGGAGATTTGGGGTGAGTGCTTATTTGTGCCCTGGATACCCCTGGAACTATAGCAGGGTGACTGTTATCCCAATGTTTCTATATATCTGTAACCTTGTTATGAGCTAAGGGGGCCCAGCCTGAAGGTCAGTTATGGGGAGATTTGGGTTGAGTGCTTATTTGTGCCCTGGGTACCCCTGGAACTATAGCAGGGTGACTGTTACCCCAATGTTTCTATATATCTGTAGCCTTGTTATGAGCTAAGGGGGCCCAGTCTGAAGGTCCGTTAGGGGGAGATTTGGGGTGAGGGCTTATTTGTACCCTGGATACCCCTGGAACTATAGCAGGGTGACTGTTACCCAATGTTTCTGTATATCTGTAACCTTGTTATGAGCTAAGGGGGCCCAGTCTGAAGGCCAGTTAGGGGGAGATTTAGGGTGAGTGCTTATTTGTGCCCTGGGTACCCCTGGAACTATAGCTGCAGCAATTCTTCTGGTTTCTTAGTGGAAATTCCTCCTGTCATGAGATTTAGACACATTATTTATTTTGCAAATTAAAGCCCATAAAGAAACATACCATTGGATTGCAAGGATTGACCGATATCTGTTGACAACTACTTTACCTTTTACAATATTGAATGCAGTTATTTTATTCTAGCCAATTTACTCCCCAGTGAGCATCATTCACCCTCGCTAAGGACAACTATGTTCACTGGTCAACAGGGAAGCAGCTGTAAATAACTATAATTAAAGCTGAGTTATTTAAGTAATCGTTTAACTGCTGCTTATCTATTCAGGCTGATGCTCCGCCGGCGGTACATATCGATTCTCACGCTCACAAAGATTAAGTAATAAACTTCTTGGATCCATGGCTATTTTAGTCTGTAATTTTAATGGATGTCCTATTTGAATGTGTCTCCATGTTGGATGTCTGGGCAGTTTATTCATAGTGATAGTTGCAAGTGCCTTGCTATACAGGTGGGTTGTTTAGAAGACACTTTTTTTTTATTGTTTTTGTGTAAGTGTTGTAGGGTATGAGCAAACACTTCTCTGTTTATTTAATTTAATATTCTTTCTTATTTATTAAACTGGTCACTACAAGGTCTCTTTTGTCTATGTGATGTTTGAGATGCTTGGTCTTCTACAGTTTGGAGTTACTCCTCCACATCTCCTTGATCCTACTGGTTGCTGACCCCTTTCTTTATTTGCCTGATTAATAAGCACAAATCTAAAGCATCTCTCTGTTCACCTCCAATCTTATTAAGACCAGGTGCCAGTAAAACCTAGGGCCAACTTGCCTTTGAGTTAGTTCTGCTTCTGATACTGTATATCATGACCTGGTAAAATGAGAATCTTCATAGACATATCACTGAGCCTTCTGTTGAGGTTTAGCTCCTGTGTTGCTTTTCCTGCACCCTACACTTCCATCAGTGCGTTTAACTCCTGACCCATTTTGTTCTTGCTTCTATTGTGAAAATCTTCATAGTCATCTTGCTTCTATTGTTTTACTTGGTTTTGAATCCTGGCCTCTTTTATAGACTTGAAGTGCAGTCCAAAAGAGCCCTACATCACACTTGTGGGAATAATGAGCACAAAGTCCTGTAAAAAAATAGTGACATGATTTCCCTCCCGCCCCTAATTTGCATATGCAAATTAGGATCCGGATTTGGTTTTGCCGGGCAGAAGGTTTCGGTTGAATCCCGCTGAAAAAGGCTGAATCCTGGCCAAATCCCAAACCAAATCGTGGATTCGATGCATCCCTACTTTTTTACAATGAATCGTGGAGACCCACCTTAAACTTCACAGCGACCCATGATTATGAATCCCTATATCTAAACAGCCATGCCCATGTCTACCCAACTGAGCCCCCTTTCATTTCGATCCATGAATTGGAGCAGCCCAATTTCATGAAGTGCAACATCTATATTTCTATTTGGACATTTTATTATGATTTTTTTTTTTTTTTTTACCCATATTCAGTGTTTTGTCAGAATTGTTGGTCTTATTTAAAAAAAATGTTAATTTCACCTAGCCAACTATTTCTCTTTCAGAAGCCATTATATTCTTTACGGTGTATAAGTCCTGTATGTCCCGTTTGACTTTAAAGGGGAAGCGTGAAACGAAGCAGGCACTATTACCATTTAAATAGCTGTAGATCCATGCATCACTCTGAAAACCCAAAGGACAACAGGTCAAAGTGTCTCCATTCATGGTCTCCAAGAACCTCACAAGCCAAACAATGAAAGTATTTCTCCCCCCCACTCACATTTTTAAGGCTTTGCTTAGGCAGATATAATGAAGAATGCAATTATACTTGATGCAATTTATAGCAATCACAAAGCCAAGTTGCATTCACATGTGAAAAAAACAGCATTTTAGCAAAACATATTTGAGCAAGCGAGCTTTGTTAGAGCGACAGCATTGTATTTTAGTAGAATGGTAATGGCTTCCCGTCCAGAACATTTCTCTTAGCCATACAATGAAAGCACCTTGAAAGGAAAAGAGATAGTTAGCTGAGCATTTTTTTGTCTGTCCTTTTCCATATTTTAGACAAAATACAATACACAATTTTTTTTTATAAATCATATCGGTGTCCCAAGCTGACCTTTATGGTAGAACATTAAAGGTTAAGTTTAATAGGATTTATGTACTTTGCATAGAGTAGCATCTTGTAACATTTCGGCTGGAAATAAAGATGTATTTAGTTAAACACCATCCAGAATTACCTAGAATATGTAGTCATTTGGTAAAGCAATGCTCCTGAGGGAAAGGGAAAAATGCAAACACTTTATGTATACAATTTATATTTTAGTGGAAACGTATTAATGGGGAACAAACTTTTCTTCAAATGATGCAGATTGGGTCTTGAGTGTGAATGTCCATGGAACCAAATACCCTGATAGCACCATAACTTTGTCCTTTACCCTAGGCTTGTTGGGACCTCTTGGCCAGGCACAATGTAGAGTTGTAGAGCCTCCCATTAGCACTCTAAGCAATGGGATATTGAATTCAACACATTCCTAAATTAGGAGGAAACTCAAATTCACTGGCTTGGTATTTTGATGGATAGTCGACTGAGATAATGTGTTTGTTAGAGAAGGGGCCGTCTCTGGGTGAAAAGTAAGCAATTCTAGTCATTGGACAGTGTCTAGACCAGGGGTCCAACCTTTTTACCCTTGAGCAACATTCAGATGTAAAAAGAGTTGACAAATTTTCCTGGGTGGTGTAAAATAAGAGCTATGATTGGCTATTTGGTAGCCCCTATGTGGACTGCCAGCCTACAGGAGGCTCAGTTTGGCAGTACATCTGGTTTTTATGCAACCAAAACTTGCCTCCAAGCCTGGAATTGAAAAATAAGCACCTGCTTTGAGGCCACTGGGAGCAACATCCAAGGGGTTGGTGAGTAACATGTTGCTCAGGAGCTACTGGTTGGGGATCACTATCACTAGACCATAAACATGAACAGTGTGTGTATAAGAATCATGTAGGCTACTAGGCCCTTAGTAGCAAGATAATGACTGGTGGATGGTCTTACTTAATGAGCCCTAGTCTATGGGTTAACTGTAATAACCAGTGAAAGACTATAAAGAGATTGAAAACCATCAAAAAATGTCAGTAGTATAAATGATTCAAAGTTAAAAAGTAATTTTTTAGGACAGAATAAGAGAACTGCCCAACAAATTCGTGCCTATCAGGGCATTGACTCAAAGATGTTCTCCTTTTTGTCCTAATAAATGACTTTTTAACTTCAATCCCACACCCCTCGAGACTTTTGCTTTTGTAATATCAATACAGGAGTGGGACCTGTTATCCAGAATGCTCAGGACCTGGGGTTTTCCTGACAATGTCTTTATATAATTTGGATCTCCATTCCTTAATTCTTCTAAAAATTAAATTCAGCATTAATTAAGCCCATTAGAATGGTTTTGCCTCCAGTAAGGATTAATTATATCTTAGTTGGGATCAAGTACAAGCTACTGTTTTATTATTACAGAGGAAAAATCGTTTTCAAACATTTGAATAATTTGATTAAAATGGAGTCTATGGGGCAGATTTACTAAAGGGCGAAGTGACTTAACGCTGGCGACAATTCGCCAGCGTTAACCACTTTCAGGCACTTTGCCGATTTGCTAACGGGCACAGACGTAACTTCGCTAGCCAAAGAGACGGACACTAGCGGTCATTCGCACTCTATCACCAGGTGAATTTTCGCTCTGGCGGATGCGGATTTAACTGAACGTTACCTCTTTTGCCAGACTTGCCTTCAGCAGCTCAGACCAGGCCAAGTGCACTGGAGTGCATAGATCTTCCTCAATCCTCTGTTCCTTACATCATATTTTTAGTGAAAAAAGCTTCTAAGTTCCAAAAAACGCTGGCGTCTTTTCCTTTTTTCAGAGTGATTAAAATTTTTTTGGGGTAACCGGGATCCCCCATTCATTTTCTAACATATGGAACATAAACTATACAGTGGGCTCATGTGTAGGACAATATAACAACTCTATTTTATTTATTAAGGTTCCCTGGACTTCTGTAATGTAATGTATTTGCTGCAACATATATGTCTATTCAGCTTTATCATTTCATGCAAATTGGCCTGATCGAAGACCTCTAACGAAGTTGCACTAGTACGAAGCCGTCGCTGGCGAATTTTCGCCATTTAGTAAATTCACCCTTATTGAAGATGGTCTACCTGTAATCTAGAGCTTTCAGGATAACTGGTTTCCAAATAACCGATCCCATACTTAGGGTTGCCACCTGTTCAGATTCCGCGCAGTATTTGGAAGGGCATGTCCGGATTTCCAAATTAGGAAATCTGGACAGGACATTGAAAATAATGACACTGTCATCAGTCCGACCCCTGATGTCACCAGCCCCGCCCCTGACCTCGCCAGTCCCGCCCTGCCCCACCTCTGACATCATCGGCCCTGCCCATTTTCCAGCCCCAGAAAAAGTGGCAAACGGTTAGATTTATTTAAATCTTTCCACTTCTGGTAAAAGTGCCGTATAATTAATTATAAAGTCAGCTGTGATTCCAATCCCCATTTAGTCTTTCACCGAGCAGAAAATGTTTCACAATTATCCCTTTCAACGTCTTTATCATTGTAATGCCTTAATGAACTCATTTCCTTTGTCTGACGGATTCCCCCCTAAATGGGATGAGCGAGCGGATTGTAACATGATTTTGTGCTGTAATTCAAAGCAGCTGGCGAGCGAACATTTGTCTAGTAACTCAATTTCTACCCAAGCTGGGACATTTCCATATCCAGGCCATTATGCCCTTTACAGTTTTTTGGTAGCGGATCCCCGGGAGAATACAGCCACATTATTGCAACTAAAATCGTGTTTTCTACTAAAAGAATCTTCGTCGGTAATTCAGTTAGGGAATTTCAGCGGAATTTGAGTATGAGAATGTCCTTTATTTTCATGGAAATCAGATATTTAAACAAATAAAAATTGGTGCCAGACCAGTAATACAGCTGTGGCCCCCCCAGCAACATGATGCAGGATCTTTCTTATGCGCCTGGATTTTCAGTCATTTTCTCCGACTTTGGGTCTCTTTGTTGTAAATGAAATGACTTGATGTTTGTGCTTTGCAGGCACCGGGAATCCACTTATTTCTGTTTGTTGACTTGGTTTATTGATCAAAATGGAACTTGTATATTAATGTACATGAATAATGATTTGTATGTGCAACGGCTCCGATTTTATTCCAAACGTGTTGTTTTAAAGGGCACCTATCACAGCCAAAATCAAACACATATTAACAATCTGACCAGTACAAGCTAAACACGTTTAATCAAACTACATATATAGTTTTTTGAAAAAACTGCAGGTTTTAAAAAAAATCCCTTACTTTGTCAAATGGGTTCTTTCACTGAGGGAGGCCATATTGAGACTCTAACAGAGACTCTAATGTGCAAATTTCAGGAGCATGCTCAGATTGTAACACTGCTTTGAGTATTCTACCCAGAATGCCTTGTTTTAGTAAACTCCTCCACTAGAAGTATCCACTAGAAGTGCTGCCACCTGCTAACTTCCAGCAGGGGGCAGCACTACTGTACAGCAGCTAACACACAGGTTTGGCTGATTTGAAAATAGCTTAGAAGGGTTGATAAGCAAAGAAGGAATTTGAACTGAGCATGTGCGAGATTTCAGAGCTACAGTTGGCTGGGAAGATATAGGTAGGAGGAGCCAGTGAAATCCAAGATGGCTGCCTCAGCTAGAACTGCAGTGGGGATAGGGGAGATCTTGCAGAAGGAATAGTGAGCTGATCATTTACATTATACAAACAATTCTAACTGTTTTAAAAATCGGATTTCTTGAACTTTCACATTGTGTATTTACTTAGTAAATGATTTTGGTCATGATTGGTGCCCTTTAAACATTCCATTTTCCCAAACTATGGCAGAAATGATGTGTGTGTGTGTGTTTTATTCTTGTAGCTGAACCGTAAAATAAATGAGCATTTTAACCCTTTGCATGACATTGAAACAGCCAAGTTAAAGGGGACCCGTCACCCAAAAAAATTATTCATAATCCTATTTTATCACATTAGTCAAGCAAAATGGGCTTTAATTACACTGTATAAATTATTTGAATCTTGTTTCCTTCAGTCTGGGAATTCATAATTATAACAAGCAGGCAGGAACCATATTGTGGACACTGTTATTAAGACAAGTCTTGTCTCCTCTCAGAATCTTGTTTGTGCACCAGAATGGGGGACCTGATGTCCATCCCCATGTCCTGGCTACACAATTAAATGGTAAAGAGAACGGGGGGAATGTGGGGAGAGCAGTGACATGTAGGAAGTGCTGAATGGAAAGTGAAAGTAATTGCCTAAGGCATAGAGGAGGGGCAGACAATATTTGATTGACAGCTGAGATTTTTAAATGAGCTTACAACAGCTATGAATGCTTTAATAAACAATAGAAATTGGATTTCATGTTTAATTTGAAAAGGACTTTTATTATACAGATTTTTATGTCTGGGTGACATGTCCACTTTAAAGGAAAGGTCTTTTAACTTGGGGGTGTTCGGGAAATCACCCACAGAAATATAATATTGGCCATTTTTATTTTTGCAGAAGCCCGGGAGATTGTTTTAAAGGCTCAAATCTTGGCTGGAGGAAGAGGCAAAGGAACGTTTGACAGCGGGCTGAAAGGCGGTGTCCATTTAACTAAAGAGTAAATAATCCCCTTACTATCAGAATAGCGTCTCATTTACATTACCAACTATGATATATTTCTGTCATGGGAGAGTAACAATTGCCTTCATTGGTCATGTATTATTTTCTGCACAACTTTCCATATGACATTATCACCTCCCCATCTTAATGCAACAAAGTATGGCCACACAGTGCTATCTCTATCTATATGCGGGTATGGGATCAGTTATCCGGAAACCCGTTATCCACAAAGCTCCGAATTACTGAAAGGCCGTCCATTTTATCCACATAATCAGAATTTTAAAAATAATTTCCTTTTTCTGTGTAATAATAAAGCAGTAGCTTGTACTTGATCCCAACTAAGATATAATTGATCCTTATTGGAAGCAAAACCAGCCTATTGGTTTTTTTTAGTTTTTCTAGTAGACTTAAGGTATGAAGATCCAAATTATGGAAAATCCCAGGTCCCAAACAATCAGGATAAAAGGTCCCATACCTGTATGTGTTTATATAGGATATACAGGATCCGTTATCCAGAAACCCATTATCCAAAAAGCTCTGAATTATGGAAAGACTGCCTCCCATAGACTCTATTTTATCCAAATCATCCAAATTTTAAAAAAAATATTTCCTTTTTCTGTTAGTAATAAAAGAGTACATTGTACTTGATCCCAACTAAGATATAATTAATCCTTAATGGAGGCAAAACCAGCCTATTGGCTTTATTTAATTTTTATATTATTTTCTAGTAGATTTAAGGTGTGAAGATCCAAATTATATAAAGATCCATTATCTGGAAAACCAGGTCCGAGCATCCTGAATAACCGGTCCCAAACCTAAACAGGAATGGAATCCGTTATCTGGAAACCCGTAATCCAGAAAACTCAAAATTACAGGAAAGCCATCTCCCATAGACTCCATTTTATCCAAACATTTCAAATTTTTAAAAATGATTTCCTTTTTCTCTGTAATAATAAAACAGTCACTTGTAATTGATCCCAACTAAGATATAATTAATCCTTATTGGAAGCAAAACCAGCCTATTGGGTTTATTTAATGTTTACATGATTTTATAGCAGATTTAATGTTTGATAATTGAAATAACAGAAAAATCCCTTATGCAGAAAACCCCATGTCCCGAGCTTTCTGGATAACAGGTCCCATGATATTTCTTAGATATTATCATTACTATTATCTGCCAGCAGAGAACAAATACCATATTATGCAAGGATGACATTTGCTATTTGGTTTTATTAATATGTCGATTACAAATCAGCATAGACTCCCATTATTCTACCTGGGCAATAATAATAATAATAATAATAAGAAATCCCATGTTTGATGCCAAAAGCTCTTGTTAAGATAAAGCTATTATCAGGCGGCCAGAAACCACACAAAGATTCCTGACTGACATGATGATTAGCTTAAAATTAACGTTAAGTATGATGTAGAGCTTCATATTCAGAGACCATTTGCAATTGGTCTTCACTTTTTATTTTCTGTGTTTTTTGAATTATTTAGCTTTCTGTTCAGCGTCTCTCCAGTTTGGAATTAAAGCAGAAACCTGGTTGCTAGGGTTCAAATTTTCTTGGCAACCGCAGAGGTTTCAATGCAAATCCAGAATATGAATAGGAGAGGGGGTAATAGAATGATAGTAAAGAAAACGTAACAGTAACAATAAAATTGTAGCCTTACAGAGCAATCGTTTTTGGCTGCTGGGGGTCGGTGACCCACATTTGAAAGCTGGAAAGAGTCAGAAGAAGAAGGCAAATAATTAAAAAAACTATAAATAAAAAAAATGAAGAGCAAATGAAAAGTTGCTTAGAACAGACCATTCGATAAGCTACTAAAAGTTAACCCTTTAACTGTCACTTTCACCATGTTTTTTAATTTGTGCAATTCATTGGATTCAAGCCCATACTTTAGTACTCCAATTTAATATAGTCATCTTGTTGTTTGGCGGGGCTGATTACTTAAATTTCATGTTTTTTTTTTTTTTGCTGTTACTTGAGAAAATCTAAATTTAGGTGAAACAAATATGGTTCAGGAAAAATGTAAAATAAAAATTTAACTTCTTTTTACTCGCTATAGAAGTCAATGAGAAGTATTTTTTCTGCTTTTAAAAAAAAAAGTTGTCAATTAAGTGTTTTTCTTTTTCTTAATCGTTTTGTGGAATATAAAAAAAAGTCTCCTTTTTTTTTTTCTTTCTTTGCAAAAAAAAAAGAGATTTTGTTTTTTGTGATTATATTAAGGTTTTTTTCCTCAAAAACGTCAGCTTTAATAAATATGCTCTTAAAGTGATACTGACACTAAAAAATTATTATTCAAAATATTAATGTACATCAATAGTTACCTATAGCTCATGTTGATCGTTTTTCGATAGTTCTGCTTTAATAAGTAATTGTCACTTGAAGTTCCTAAACCTGACTGTTTTGCCAATCTGACTGTCCCTTCTTCAACTGTCAGTTCGAGTTGATAATGCTAACGGACTACTGAAGCTCAAATTTGGCAGCCCCCTCATACAGGAACATGGGGGATCAGATGGGTAATGTAAAAGCATCTATAAATACTTGTATGGCAAAATTATAAATAGCATGCAAACACAATATTATGATAGATGTAAAAAAAAAAAAAAAAAAAGGTTTTATTCCTGTTGTCAATATCTCTTTAAGGAGCAGATTTATCAAAGGCCGAAGTAAAAATTTCCAGCAAATGTTTGTGCTCTTTGACTAGGGAATAGTCCAAATTCAATTCAAATTTGAAAAAAAAAATACAAAAATTCAAATATCGAAATTTATCATGTACTGTCTCTTTTTAAAAATTCGACTTCGACCATTCGCCATCTAAAACCTGCCGAATTTGGAGTCGATTGGTGGACTTTGAAAAATTTAAGTTTTTTTTTTGGGGAAAAACTTCAATTCATACGATTCGAATTTGATTGAAAACTGACCTATTCGGGCAAAAAAAAAAAAATCTGCCCCTATATGTACATTGTGTGTTATTTTTGTGGTTATTTTAAAAAAACCGTTTTTTCTCCACATTTTTATTTTATTAGCCCCAGCAAGGTAGAAGAACTGACCAAACAAATGATTGGGTTTAATCTGACCACAAAACAGACGGCAGCTGGAGGTGTTAAAGTCCAAAAGGTGAGTCACTATCAGGTTACCCCACTATTGACTGCTCTTTATCCTAAACCCCAGCAAACCCTTGAATTGGTCATTCATTATGGGCAGAGCAGTGGCTTGTATGAAGGGTGTACAGTACATACATGGGTTTTGGACAGGGCGAGGGCATCATTGTTATCAGAGGCAAAGGATTCCAGAAGGCAGAGGGCCCCTAAACAATGAACTGTGAGCTCTGCAGGGACAATGGAAAAGTTTCATGTGCACAAAGGAAAATAGTTCTGACTTTGCTTTTCCCTTTGACAACTTTTAATGCATTTCTCCATAAATCTCCGGATCTCTCTAATAACCTCTGGCAGAGTGAAAAGTCCAAGAGTTTAAACTGTTGATATGAATGTTCCCTTTTGCCGGAGACGCATCGTATTAAAAATGAATTCCGGTATCAATTCTGCGGCTAATCTGTTGGCAGAAGGAAAAAGTTACTGACGGAATTGAGATTAGGTGTAGCTTCTACAGATACAGAAGAATGGCGGGAAGTGAGTGTGTGGGGGGGGGGGCTGGGAAGTTTCTTATTTCAGAGTAAAAAGGGAAAAGAAAACCTTTAAATCCTGCAGTTTAGCAAAGGTGCTTATTAGCATTGGCATTAAAAGTAGTGACGGATAAGAACAAGGGCTGTTATATATATATCTATATCTCTATATATATCTATATATATATATATATATATATATATATATATATATATATATATATATATATCTATATCTATACCGTATATACTCGAGTATAAGCCGAGGTACCTAATTTTACCTACGAAAACTGGGAAAACTTATTGACTCTAGTATAAGCCTAGACACAATAATCTGCCAAAGCGACCCCCCCAGCGATCAACCGGACTTCTTTGCAAAGTTGATGGTGACAGAGAATTGCCAAACAGATTACTGTGTGCATTGTCCCACTGTCCCACTACCATGTGCAGAGGGTGCTGTTTGATATTGCCATCACTGTTAATCCTTCATATAACCAACAGAGGGCACTGTGTGATATTGCAGTCACTGTTATTCTTCCATATAACCAACAGAGAGCATTGTGGGATATTGCAGTCTCTCCCCAAGTGTACTGGTGGTATAGGAATGATTAAAAGTGACTGCAATCTCAGTTACTAGAGTCGGGTACACGCACGCACGCACGTACGTACGGGACCTGCTATCCAGAATGCTCGGGACCTGGGGTTTTCCGGATATATCTATATACATATATCTATATACATATATCTATATACATATATACATATATATATATATATATATATATATATATATATATATATATATATATATATATATATATATATATATATATATATATATATATATATATATATATATATATATATATATATACATATATATATATATACATATATATATACATATATATATACATTCACAAAGTACCTGCACTCCTTCCTTGCTTTTCAAACGTGGGTGCTTGGTCAATCAGAGTATCTAACGTTCAAAGTGGACCAGCACACCAAAATCTTCAATCAAAAGAAGTTTATTTCAACATCACTCATGTGTCCAACGTTTCAGCCCACATTAGGGCCTATATATATATATATATATATATATATATATATATATATATATATATATATATATGGAAATGCCGGCACAGCACGTATACTGGTAGAAGGTGCCTGTTTGCAGAGCTATGTATTAGTATTTACAGTGGCTCAAAAGAAGCTAGCACACACAGGACTTATGGAGAAAAAAAGGTTTTTATTTTAACAGAAAAAAACTAACGAGCCACTATATATATATATATATATATATATATATATATATATATATATATATATATATATATACACACCCAGCCATATGAAAACGTTTGGGAACCCCTCTTAATTCTTCTGAGTTTTGTTTATCATTGGCTGAGCTTTCAAAGTAGCAACTTTCTTTTAATATATAACATGCCTTATGGAAACAGTAGTATTTCAGCAGTGACATAAAGTTTATTGGATTAACGGCAAATAAGCATCATAACAAAATTCGACAGGTACATAAGTTTGGGCACCCCAACAGGGATATTACATCAATACTTAGTTGAGCCTACTTTTGCAAATGTAACAGCCTCTAGACGCCTCCTATAGACTTTGATGGGTGTCTGGATTCTGGATGGCGGTATTTTTGACCGGTTGTATAAAAACCAGATGTACTGCCAAACAGAGTCTCCTGTAGCTGCCAGTCCACATAGGAATTGGGAATAGCCAATCATAACTCAATCACCGGAACATGTTTCAAGCTTGTGTTGCTCCCCGGACTTTTTTAGAGTGTTCCTCTAGGGTAAAAAAGGTTTGGGACTCCCTGCATTAATGTGTTGTTGTCTTTAAAGGGACATTATACTGACCAGGTAGTGATATGGCAAATGTCTTTCTTTATAGGCATATTCTTAATGAATACAACTGGGTGTTTTCTGCATCTGTGAGATTTACCACCCGCTATATTCTGTACTTAATTGGCTTCCAGAGAGTGATGATTTATTCTTTGAATAAGGTTTCCCTTATCAGAGCAGTCATGACAGCACCTCCTCATTTAAATATATATATATATACAGGTATGGAATCAGTTATCCGGAAACCCGTTATCCAGAAAGCTCCGAATTACAGAAAGGCTGTCTCCCATAGACTCCATTATAATCAAATAATAAAAATTCAAAAAAATGATTTCCTTTTTCTGTGTAATAGGAAAACAGTAGCTTGTACTTGATCCCAACTAAGATATAATTAATCCTTATTGGAAGCAAAAACAGCCTATTGGGTTTATTTAAGGTTTATGTGATTTTCTAGTAGACTCAAGGTGGGAAGATCCAAATTACAGAAAGACACGTTATCCGGAAAGCCCCAGGTCCTGAGCATTCTGGATAACAGGTCCCATACCTGTATATATACATATACAAGACTTCCAAACCATTTTTCAGTTAATTTTTAAGTTTTCAGATTGTTCCAAGACTTCCAAACCATTTTTCAGTTAATTTTAAGTTTTCAGATTGTTCGCCAAAAATAAAGACTTTTTTCAATTGCTTACCATTTTTAACAGTTTTATCAAAATTAAAGTTTAATGTCCCTGTCTCTGGTGTTTGAGTCTGGCTGCTCAGTAAATTCGGTGCAGGTTCGGTTACATTTGCTCCATTAGTTGATACATTTCTCAGCAGCATCTCTGAAGTATTATCATCTATTATATCAAAACAGTTGCCTTTACTGAAACTGAGGGATTCTGCTCAGCAGGGACAAAATATGAAATGTATCAACTAAATGTATCAATTTACAACAGTTTACAGGGTCGGGCGACCCCCCCCCTGAGTTGCTTTAGAAGGTGAAAAAAATAAAATTTACACTTCTATATTAGAAAAATGGTGACACATTGGAAAAAGTCATAATTTCTGGTCAACCGTCTGATAAACAACTGAACTAAAAAAAGTGTTGCAAGTTGAGCAGCCCCTTTAAGGGATTAATTTATTTGGATTTTCTTTAACTTTATTTGGATTTACTTTAACTTTACAATATAATGTTGCCCTGTAATACCTGCGCAGTCTGTGCCACATTAGAGGGGTTGCGTCTGGCTAAAAATACTTCTTCTTTTATCACCCTTGATATCCAGTAATTAAGTTCTTGTGAAGGATCTGGAATATCAGCTGTAGACTGCAGTTCAGCTTTCCGTGCCCCTTTCGTCGCGCTTCAGCAAAAAAAGCGCATCAACGAGCGCCTGTCCTCAGGCAATTAATTAGGCACTTTTGCCGACTCTTGGCAGCCGTCCATGTACCGAGCTCCTAAAGCAAACTCTTTCCTTTTAAATGGGGAAAACAAAAGCTACTGGTGGTTGGTGCGGGCTCGTTATGCTTCCCGTTTAACAGCACCTATGTGCCATTATCCTCCAGATCTGAAATGATGCTTCATTAGGCGCCGGGAGGAGGAACGCCATCAGTGTGTGAAATGTGTCTCTGCTTCTCAGAGGTTAAGGGATGCACCTGGCAATGCGACTTCAGAAAAAAAAAAATTGAGTATATTTCACCATGGAAAATGCATATTGGATACATGGAAGCTGGGACAACGGGCAAACTAAAAATAGGGGCCAGTTTATCAGAGAGAAATTCTGCTGCAGCTTGATGATCTACTCAATGTCACAAGTCTATAGGCCAGGCATGTGCAACTAGCAGCCCTCCGTCTGCTGTGCAAATGCAACCACGAATATGGGATCTGTTATCCAGAATGCTCCGAAATGTGTCCTGCCTAATGGTTAACTAAGTTGCATGGATCCATGCCGGTGGCAAAACAATCCTGCTGGGTTTATTTCATGTTTAAATGGTTTTTAGCATTCAGATATGATGATCCAAGTAATGCTCCTTATATGTAAAACCCCAGGTCCCAAGCCTTCTGAACAAATTTTAGTTTGGATATTTAGAATTTGTAACAAACAGATGGAAGTAAAGAAAAAGACCAGTGATTCCGAACCAGTGGCTCATGAGTAACATGTTTCTCACCAACCCAGTGGATGTTGCTCCCAGTGACCTCAAAGCAGGAGCTTATTTTTCAGTTCTTGGCAAGTTTTGGTTGTATAAAAACCAGGTGTACTGCCAAAAGGAGCCTCCTCTAGTCTGCCAGTCCACATAGGGGCTGCCAAATAGCCAATCACAGCACTCATTTGGCATCCCCAAGGAAATTTTTAATGTTTGTGTTGGTCCTCTGATATGGATTAATAGGGATCTGTTGTTCTTCACTCCTGTGTTTGGAGGCTTCTCTGGAATGTTATAATGTCTTATAATGGCAACATTTGCTGCACTATTGTAGTGTATATCATTTAATTTTGGTCTGGAGAAGTCCATGGAATGATAGATGATAGAACTTCCCCGTGTCACTCGGGAAAGGCAGAATGCTAATCCTAAAATGTTTGATCCATACCCCTGCTAGTGTTGTACAGGTCAACCTTCACCAGACCCTAAATACCTTAACCTGTGCCCAACCCTAAACCACAATAATGTAACCTGTAAAATATTGCCGTTTAAAGGACCCTCGCCCAACTACTATCCACGTCTTCTCACTCTGTACTTCCGTTCGCACCTCTGGTTTTAAGACTGGGAATCTTCAGGAGCAGTGGAGGAATGAACTTCCCCAAACTGACCCTCACCCAACCGTAACCCTCAATGTTTGCCTAAATTTCAACCCAAACCAGGGGTCAACCTTAATTTGCTAAAAGAAGTCTGTTTCTTTTCTTTTAATGAGATTCAATGCCCTTTGATCCTTGCATAATAATAGGCACTTTTAGATTTTAGCTGACAATTTTCTGTCTAATTTTGTCTTTTTACTCCCAAATAGTTTTATTCCTTTTTGTAATAGGCTTTCTATTGATTTAGGTAATGGTTGCTGAGGCTCTGGACATTACAAGAGAAACCTACTTGGCTATATTAATGGACCGAGCTTGTAATGGACCTGTTTTAGTTGGAAGTCCTCAAGGAGGAATGGACATTGAAGAAGTGGCGGAGAAAACACCTGAACTTATTTTTAAGGTAAATTCAATGCTCTGTGCTTAACAATATTCTGTTTTCCCCCAATGAAAAAACACCATTTACTTTTAAGGCACTTTAATGAATGTTAGTTCAGACCAGATACCCCATTTGTCCTACGGACAGTTTTCATGAAATATGCCTAATGGCACATTTGGTATCTTACCTGAAATAACTGTGTTAAGAGAATAGTTACCCAAATCTGTTCATATATGGCCTGGACGTTCTACCAGTTGGGTTACTTTCCATCAGAAGCTTGTTCATTGGTTACTGTGTGAACACCTTTATTGAGTCATTGGGTCTATCAAACTTTATTGTGATCCTTGAGCACAGTAAATTGTCCAAAAGAAAAACCTAGGCTGAATGATTGTAATGTATGGAGGCATCAGCCTGCTTGTTTGTGTCCATAGGACGGTTGCTTAAAGGAGAACTAAAGCCTAGAAATGTCTAGAAATCATATACTGAACTTACTGGGTCCCTAGTAGCCCTATATAAAAATGATCTGGGCCAAATTGGTTCAGAGAAACTCGACCATCTTGGATCTTGTATGGTTGTCATTTGAGTGTCATCACTCACGCTCAGTGTTCTGCTGTTGAGAAGCTAAGCTTTGGGGTTGTCAGAAATTAGCTTTATCTGTAATAGAAGTTGATACTATGGGGCTGTTTATTAGCCCAAAGCGTGAGCTGAGAATCCTCAGAAAAGAACATGGGGAGCTATTGAGGGCACCTTCAATTCTTCTCTGCTAAGGGACCATAGTGGCCTTAAGCTAGTAAAGAATGCCAAAACATAATATGTAGCAGTTCTAGCCTATTTCTTTATTTAACATTAGTTCTCCTTTAAGGACAATCTCAATATTGAACAAACTTGTGGCTTTAAGGGGCAGAAATTTGCCAAACTAATTAGGGCAGTCCCAATAGTGTGAAAATACAAAAACTTTTCTCCAAAATATGCTGTTTAGTAAAAAATATAAATTTTATTCACATCGATAGTTAAAAAACATTAAGAGTATACCCTCTAACGCCTGACGCGTTTCATGCTTACCCAGCACTTAGTCATAGGCAGAATCCAACTAGTCTCTCTTTCTTAGTTCCTTAAATACTAGCTCAAATAGTCCCTCCCCTCAATAAAACCAATTACAGGCACATGTTACAATTGCCAAATAACATCCAATGGGCTACTGGCTTTATACAGACACAATGATCTACGTGTTAGATAATCCATGTTACAGGGCATGTACAAAAACGTAAAAAACATATTCATACGTATAGTGTCAAATATAACAAGTCACATCAAAAATATAATTGAGGCCTAGTGGCAACCTGGTTTGTAGGTGAAAAATCCAATATACTTCTCTTTTCTTCAATTTCATCAAAAGGTCTCCCCCCCTAATACCTGTCCTAATTTGTTCTATTCCTTGAATCGAAAAGTATTGTAAATTGCTGTTATTGCATTCCTGAAAGTGTCTGGTGACATTGGTTTTACTGCTTAGTTGGACATTACTTATCTGATTGATATGTTCCCTAATACGTTCCTTCAATGACCTGATGGTACAGCCTATATATTGCTTGCCGCACTTGGTACATGTGATCAAATACACTATCCCTTTACTACAGCAATTAATGTATTGTTTAATTTTATAAATAGTTCTGGTAACAGTTGAACTAAACTCTCCAGACACTTTCAAATATCTGCATGTGATACAACGATTATGTCCACATCTAAAACATCCGTTATGTCTCAAGAAATCCTGTTTGTTTCTACTTTCTCTAAATAGGCTTGGAGACAAAGAATCCCCAAGAGTATGGGCACGTCTTGCTATACACCCTACACCCGGATCTAGCACTCTACAAAAGTCGCTGTCTGCGTATAGTATGGGCAAAAACTTTTTCACTGTATTAATAATTTTTTTGTATTGTCTACTGTATCGTGTAATGAAGGAAATTCTTTGACCAAATTCCTTCTTATATGTTTTGTTCTGTGGAGTTAGGAGTGTAACTCTATCAGTATTTTCAGCTCTATTATAGGCCCGCTGGATTGACTTATTGTTGTAGCCTCTTTCTTTAAATCTGTCCCTCATTTCTTCTGCTTTGATTTTATATTCATCCAAAGTAGAGCAGTTCCTGCGTAATCGCAGGAACTGCCCTATTGGGATTCCAGCTATTTGGCTTCTTGGGTGGCAAGACTGTGCATGAAGCAAAGTATTGCCACTGCATGGTTTCCGATAGATCGTAGTATGTATGGCCTTATCTTTAATCATGAGTTTGATGTCTAGAAATTCAATTTCGTCCTTTGAAAATGTATCCGTGAATCTTAAGTTCAAATTGTTCATATTGATGTCCGCTACAAATTCTCTGAACTTTAGTTCTCCTCCTGTCCAAATACATAGCAGATCGTCAATATAACGGATATAAAATTTTAGGTATTGATTACCTGTGGCCAACATATGGGTTTCCTCCCACCACCCCATATAGAGGTTGGCGAAGGAGGGGGCAAATTTGGCTCCCATAGCCGTCCCGCACTGTTGCAGGTAATATTGACCATTGAATAGAAAGTAGTTATGTTTCAATAGAAAGCATATAGCCTGTAGTAGAAAGTCTTTCAAATCCTCTGTGTATGTACTATATTTATCCAAATGAAATTTGATCGCTTCTAGTCCCTTATCATGTGGAATGGATGAGTAGAGGGAGGCCACATCAAGTGTGGCCCAACTATATTCACCAGACCACATGATTTTTCCTAATTTTTCCAATACATCTGTAGTGTCCCTCACATAGCGATCAAATTTCATTTGGATAAATATAGTACATACACAGAGGATTTGAAAGACTTTCTACTACAGGCTATATGCTTTCTATTGAAACATAACTACTTTCTATTCAATGGTCAATATTACCTGCAACAGTGCGGGACGGCTATGGGAGCCAAATTTGCCCCCTCCTTCGCCAACCTCTATATGGGGTGGTGGGAGGAAACCCATATGTTGGCCACAGGTAATCAATACCTAAAATTTTATATCCGTTATATTGACGATCTGCTATGTATTTGGACAGGAGGAGAACTAAAGTTCAGAGAATTTGTAGCGGACATCAATATGAACAATTTGAACTTAAGATTCACGGATACATTTTCAAAGGACGAAATTGAATTTCTAGACATCAAACTCATGATTAAAGATAAGGCCATACATACTACGATCTATCGGAAACCATGCAGTGGCAATACTTTGCTTCATGCACAGTCTTGCCACCCAAGAAGCCAAATAGCTGGAATCCCAATAGGGCAGTTCCTGCGATTACGCAGGAACTGCTCTACTTTGGATGAATATAAAATCAAAGCAGAAGAAATGAGGGACAGATTTAAAGAAAGAGGCTACAACAATAAGTCAATCCAGCGGGCCTATAATAGAGCTGAAAATACTGATAGAGTTACACTCCTAACTCCACAGAACAAAACATATAAGAAGGAATTTGGTCAAAGAATTTCCTTCATTACACGATACAGTAGACAATACAAAAAAATTATTAATACAGTGAAAAAGTTTTTGCCCATACTATACGCAGACAGCGACTTTTGTAGAGTGCTAGATCCGGGTGTAGGGTGTATAGCAAGACGTGCCCATACTCTTGGGGATTCTTTGTCTCCAAGCCTATTTAGAGAAAGTAGAAACAAACAGGATTTCTTGAGACATAACGGATGTTTTAGATGTGGACATAATCGTTGTATCACATGCAGATATTTGAAAGTGTCTGGAGAGTTTAGTTCAACTGTTACCAGAACTATTTATAAAATTAAACAATACATTAATTGCTGTAGTAAAGGGATAGTGTATTTGATCACATGTACCAAGTGCGGCAAGCAATATATAGGCTGTACCATCAGGTCATTGAAGGAACGTATTAGGGAACATATCAATCAGATAAGTAATGTCCAACTAAGCAGTAAAACCAATGTCACCAGACACTTTCAGGAATGCAATAACAGCAATTTACAATACTTTTCGATTCAAGGAATAGAACAAATTAGGACAGGTATTAGGGGGGGAGACCTTTTGATGAAATTGAAGAAAAGAGAAGTATATTGGATTTTTCACCTACAAACCAGGTTGCCACTAGGCCTCAATTATATTTTTGATGTGACTTGTTATATTTGACACTATATGTATGAATATGTTTTTTACGTTTTTGTACATGCCCTGTAACATGGATTATCTAACACGTAGATCATTGTGTCTGTATAAAGCCAGTAGCCCATTGGATGTTATTTGGCAATTGTAACATGTGCCTGTAATTGGTTTTATTGAGGGGAGGGACTATTTGAGCTAGTATTTAAGGAACTAAGAAAGAGAGACTAGTTGGATTCTGCCTATGACTAAGTGCTGGGTAAGCATGAAACGCGTCAGGCGTTAGAGGGTATACTCTTAATGTTTTTTAACTATCGATGTGAATAAAATTTATATTTTTTACTAAACAGCATATTTTGGAGAAAAGTTTTTGTATTTTCAGTTTTACCTCTGTTTGGTCACTAGAGGTCTCCAATATGCGTCTCTATAGCATTTACTGATTCTGCTCCCAATTTGATCTCTATAGTCCCAATAGTGTCACCAGTAATATGCGGAAGATCAGTTGGTCAATGAGCCTCATTGAGAAGGAGGAATGATTGACAATGTTCACATTGCAAGTTAGTTTCTTTTGACCATCTCTCCTCTGTCAGTTGGAGGCCCTCTCAATCTCATTTTCAGCCAATTTCCCTTGTCAAATAATCATTGCTAGAAAGTTCACCAACGTGACATGTTCCTTACATTGTATTTCTTTGCAGGAACAATCTGTATTCGCTCTTGCTTTGCATTGACAGCAACCCTTTCTTCCATTTCCCAATGTTCCTTTTGCCGTATAATTCTCATTTTTCTCATTTCATTTTTTAAGGCATTGTTGAGTTTAGTACAATGCATCTCACGATTAAGTCATAGACATCTGCGAGGCAGAGCACAGATATGATGAATTTTTCCAATTTTGTTCACAAAAAATCAGGGCTGCTTTAAAGAGAAGAAAGGGAATTTGAGCTGGCCCCTAGCTTCCAGAGGGGCCCCTGCAAAGTCACATGTAATTTATAAGGCTTTGTACTCCTTTTAGATAACGTAAAGGGTTTTATCTTGAACTTGTAGTTGGTTGTCTAGAACCTTGTTTGCAGTTGGTGCAAGCTAATTGCTGCAGCTAGCTCACAATGCCATCGGATCATTGATTTCAGTATGCTGTAACGGTATGGGACCTGTTATCCAGAATGCTCAGGATTTGGGGATGGCAGAGTCCCAATAGGCTTGTTTTGTCTCCTATAAGGATTAATTATGTCTTTGTTTGGATCAAGTTAAGGCCCCATACACTCACAGATATAAGCTGGCAACAGATTAAATTGGGGCCCTCCAGCGGGCTTCCCCGAACGATTTCTGGCCAAAATTCGGCCAGATGTTGATCGGTCAGCTTTAAAATCCTGTCAGATCAAGGATAGCATCTGTTTGTTAAAGATGAAGGAAAGCTACTGAGACATTTTATTGCCAATAGATTAGCCACAACATTGCAAGCTATAACACTATATTTATTCTGTAGAATGCTTTACCATACCTGAGTAAACAGCTCTAGAAGCTCTGTTTGTTTAGGATAGCAGCTGCCATATTAGCTTGGTGTGACATCACTTCCTGCCGGAGTCTTTCCCTGCTCAGATAACGGCAGAGAAGGGGGCAGGGGAAGAGGAGCAAATTGAGCATGCTCAAGCCCTAGCCCTGGAGGTTTAAGCTGAAAACAAGAAGTCTGATACAGAAGCCCATGAGTACACAATAGAAGGAAAGAAATGTGGTGTTTCTTTTGACAGAGGACTCAGAGCAGCATTACTTTGAGGGTTTACTGGTGTATTTATATAGACCTTTCTGATAAAGCTTACTTAGTTTTAGCCTTTCCTTCTCCTTTAATGTGGCCCGTATTCTTCTCATTGTGATTCGATCATTGGGCCCTAGGGCCCACGTTTGGATCAACCTATCGCCCACTTCAAGTTGGACGTATCGGGAGAGATTCCGCTTGTTTGGCGACACCGCCATACGAGCAGATCTCCCGAGGTATGGCCAGCTTAAGAGGCACTGCTTAATTATTACAGAGAAAAGGGAAATCATTTAAAAAAAAAAATAATAATAATAATTATTTGGGTGACTGCCTTCCTATAATTCAGGTATTTCTGGCTAATTGGTTTCCGGATAACGGACCCCATACCTGTACTGTGCTCCACCTAAATCAAAAAAAGTTTGACTGTTATCCTTCAAACCAACTGCAGTAAAATTATGCACCTCCGCCGCGGATGCACAAAAATGTATCCGAGAAAATACGGTTGACAAGAAAAAGGAAGTACAGTAGGTTATTGCCTTTGTCAGGTACCGTACTCCATCTTTTTATGAAGGGTCCTGACCGACCCACTCAGCCCACCCCCTGTCTGCAGCCCTGCATATTAACTGCACTGCTTGTCCTTTATATGAAAAATCTAGAAATTAGCAGTGTAGTATTTTAGTGCCATCTGCCCGCTAATTAAAACTGAAACCACATTGTCACATTGTACTGTCAGGCTGCCCAGGATAAAGATCTGGCTTGTGGTGGAAATGCATCTTTCAAAGCATGTTGATACAAAAACAAGGGACCCTATGGGCACCCCGATTTGGTGCAGGCCATCCTATGGCCATACATTCATTAATATTGTTCTTGCAGCTTGTATACATTCTGTTATGGTTTTATATTCTATTTAATATGCCTGTCTCTCTTAAAAGGAGGAAATCGACATTTTCGAAGGTGTAAAAGACTGCCAAGCGTTGCGGATGGCCGACAATTTAGGATTTAAAGGACCACTTCAACAGCAGGTAACGTGGCCTACGACGGTTCCTTAACAAACAAGGGAAAGTTGTGCTCACCACTATTTTTTAAAAACATTAGGAGAGGGTGCAATGAGGGTGTGACCACAAAATACATATAGTCAACTACAAGAGTCCTCTGCACTCAATGCATTATCAATATATTTAAGACAGCGACATTTTGTGCATACTGCTACTGAAAAATGCCTTACCCTTTAAACAAAACAGGGATTGTTTGTCCATATATTGCAATTTATTTAAGCTGAACAACTACGTCACAGTCATCCCATATCTGGCCAGTCCTACGCTTAATTTTATCTGATTCATTAAGAATTCAATTGCTTCATTATACATTTTACAAAGGGACTAAGTTTACCTGCAACTTACTTGCTGCTTTCAAAGTAAACCTCCCAAACTTGGCTGCCCTTTTATTAGACACGACGGTTCCTTCCATTTATTTTTCATTTGGATGTACAGGAAAGTATCAGATTATTGCTAATAGAAACTCTTCCTCTCTACTGCCATGTGGTTTCCCTAATATAGAGGGTTATTTACTAATATCCAAATGTTTCTGATTATTTAAATTAGGGATGCACCGAATCCACTATTTTGGATTCGCCGTACCCCCAGAATCCTTCACAAAAGATTTGGCCGAATACCGAACCGAATCAGAATCCTAATTTGCATATGAAAATTAGGGATGGGAAGGGGGAGCATTTTTTACTCCCTTGTTTTGTGACAAAAAGTCACACAATTCCCTCCCAGCCCTGATTTGCATATGCAAATTCGGATTTGGTTCGGCCGGGCAGAAGGATTCGGCCGAATCCTGGATTCGGTGGATCCCTAATTTAAATAAAAAAATTTGACCAAACTAGAATCCACGATTTGACCTTATTTCGTTTTTTTTCCCGAATCCATCGTTTTTTTCTGGGCATTTTTCCGCCAAAAGCCTGAATTTTTGAGATTTTTCAGATTTTCAGGCTAATTCCAGTGCAGACCACAGAAACTTCAAAATAGAATAGGGAACTCTGCCATTGACAAGATCAGCAGGTCTGACATGGCGGATTTTCAGATTCAGGCTTTTTGCTGCATCGGACTTTAAAGGGGTGGTTCACCTTCAAGGTAACTTTTATTACGTGATAGAATGGTCAATTCTAAGCAACTTTTTAAATTGGTTTTCATTGTTTATTTTTTATCGTTTTATAGCTATTTGCCTTTTTCTTCTGACTTTTTCCAGCTTTCAAATGGGGGTCACTGACCCCATCTAAAAACAAATGCTCTGTAAGGCTACAAATGTATTGTTATTGCTAATTTTTATTACTCCTCTTTCTATTCAGGCCTCTCCTATTCATATTCCAGTCTCTTAATCAAATCAATGCATGGTTTCTAGGGGAATTTGGGCCCTAGCTACCAGACTGTTTAAAATGCAAATTTAAGAGCCGCTGAATAAAAAGCTAAATAACTCAAAAACCTTAAATAATAAAAAATGAAAACCAATTGAAAACTGTCTCAGAATATCACTCTCTACATCAAACTAAAAGTTATCTCAAAGGTGAGCAACCCCTTTAAAGGGGTGGTTCACCTTTAAAAGGATACTGTCATGGGAAAACATTTTTTTTTTTTTTCCAAAACGCATCAGTTAATAGTCCTACTCCAGCAGAATTCTGCACTGAAATCTGTTTTTCAAAAGAGCAAACTGATTTTTTTTATATTTAATTTTGAAATCTGACATGGGGCTAGACATATTGTCAGTTTCATGTTCCCTCATGAAGGATATTGGTAAGGACTTGACATGGCAGTTATTTAGCTTTTTATTCAGCAGCTCTCCGATTGCAGTTTCAGCAGTCTGATTGCTAGGGACCAAATTCCCCTAGCAACCATGCATTGGTTTAAATAAGAGACTGGGATATGAATAGGAGAGACCTGAATAGAAAGATGAGTAATAAAAATAAGCTGATAAACAAAAATTGTAACCTTACAGAGCATTGATTTTTTTTTAGATTTTTTAGATTTTTTTTTCAAATGACCCCCATTTGAAAGCTGGGTAGAGTCAGAAGAAGAAGGCAAATAATTAAAAAAAAAAAAACTATATAAAAGAACAAATGAAGACCAAATGAAAAGCTACTTATTATTAGTCATTCTCTAACATACTAAAAATTAACATAAAGGTGAACCACCCCTTTAATACAGTTTGTACAACCACCAGAAGTAGTAGGGGAGCCAAAGGCCAACCAACCTCATTCCCTGCACTCCCTGCTGCCTCTGGATGCCCTCATCCCTACCCTCTTGATCACTGCCACCTGTTTCCTTACAATGAAATCCAGCCCCTCCAAGTGCTTCATGCAGCAGGATCAACATAGTGTGAAGTGTTGTTGAGCGTTGGACTGGGGCCCACGGGGGCTGCAATCTCAGGACCTCCCCCCTTCACACCCGCCAGGCGCTTCGCCCCATTTAGGTCCTCCACATGGTGACCCAGTGCAACCCCCAGCCCTGTGTACCATTTAATCTAAAGTGGTTATGATTAGGGATGCACCGAATCCACTTTTTTGGATTCGGCCGAACCCCCGAATCCTTCACGAATGATTCGGCCGAATACCGAACCGAATCCGAACCCTAATTTGCATATGCAAATTAGGGGTGGGAAGGGGAAAACATTTTTTACTTCCTTGTTTTCTGACAAAAAGTCACGCAATTTCCCTCCCACCCCTAATTTGCATATGCAAATTAGGATTCTGTTCGGCCAGGCAGAAGGATTCGGCCGAATCCGAATCCTGCTGAAAAAGGCCGAATCCCGAACCGAATCCTGGATTCGGTGCATTCCAAGTTATGATTGGGGGTGAGCTTTAATCCATACCTCCCTACATTTTGTAAATAAAAAGAGGGACAAAAAAGTTAAATTTTTGACCACGCCCGTTTTTGTGGTCACACCCCCTAATTACCATGTTCATTTTACAAAATTTGGCAGGTTATGAAAGTTTGAACATGTTTCTGTGGGGTTTTTTTTCAGTTATTACAGTTTTGCTAATGAAGGTGAATTGCCCTTTAAGCTGTGAGTCTAACTTTTCCCAATGATTTATTTGCGTATCTAGAATTTGTTACAAAAGTTTCTTATCTCTTGCTCTAGCTGTTCTGGGCTCTCTGCCAAAAGCCAATTAAGTTAGAAACTTTGTTTCTTTTTCCGGCTGTTCAGTGCAGAAAAATATCAGGACTTTTCACTACAAATGAGGGACTGCGGGTTGAGCTGTCAAAAGAGGGACTGTCTGTCTAAAAACGGGACAGTTGGGAGATGTGATTTATCTCAGGCTGGAGAAGAGCGAGTCTAGGTCGGGAGAATTAATTTTTTTATTGCAACCCTAAAAAAAGAGACCAATTGAGTTTCTTGCTTACATTTGGATTAATAGTGCCCCATTATCCCTTTGTTCTACAAATATTTTTGTGCTACGGCATTTATCTGAGAGTTTGTACTAGAGAGCAGAATATTTCCACAATTACATTTCAGTTTTGCAGCTATTGGAAAAACATCGGTACAATATTCCCCTGTTAGACATAATTATTTTGAGTGCATTGATTCCTTGTAAAGTAAATCGCCTTTTAGATGGCAAATAGAAGAAATATACAGAGTGTTTTTGCATCAGTCCGGCAACAATTTCCCATACATCCAATACGGCAAGTTTTTTTTTCTTTATTGAAATCCGCTTTAAAAAAAAAAAAAAAAATGCATGATACATAGGTCTGCTGGTGTCTGGAATAACGACTGTTTCACAAACATATAAAACTGTTATTTAAGGGTTCATAAAACACCCAGCGCTTGCAACAGGACATTGACATCACCATTTTACTGTGTTTATTGAAACAGGCTGCCGAGCAAATTAAGAGGCTGTACGATCTCTTCCTGAAAGTGGACGCCACCCAAGTTGAGATCAACCCATTCGGAGAAACTCCAGAAGGGCAAGGTAAGGCTTATAGACAAAAAGTAGTCTAAAAGGATAGCAATTTCATTAAAGAAGAACAGATTGACCTTTCAGAGTTTTCATTCAGTTCAACATTTGGTTATGGCCCACCATGGAGGGACAGTATTTGGTTAGGGCCCATAGAGGGACAGCATTTGGTTAGGACCTTCCAAGGAGGGAGAGTATTTGGTTAAGGCCATCCATGGAGGGACAGAATTTGGTAAGGGCCCGCCATGGAGGAACAGTATTTGGTTAGGACCCTCCATGAAGAGACAGCATTTGGTTAGGGCCCTCCATGGAGAGACAGCATTTGGTTAGGGCCCATAGAGGGACAGCATTTGGTTAGGATCCTCCATGCATGGACAGTATTTGGTTAGGCCCCCCATATAGGGACATCATTTGGTTAGGGGCCTACATTCGCCCATAACAAGGTTACAGAAACAAGGTTATACCAGTTATTTAGCCATATTTCTAAGAATATCTAGGACAAAAAACATGTTTTTACTCCAAAGTGGTAATTTATTATGCCCTGGGCATGGTGCACTCTGACTTTCATGGCTCTTTTTTTTTTCACTTTGCACCGTGCCCTGCACACAGAAGAATTAAGCCAAAGGCCACCCAACGTCATATCCTCACCCTTCCCTTGTCTCCTTGCTGTCTCTGGCTTCCCACATCCCTTCCCACTTGATCACTGCCACCTGCCTCCTTGCAACTAAACCCAACCCCTCCAAGTATTACGTGCAGCAGGCTCAACATAGTGTGAATTGATGTAGATGTTTTTTGCACTCACCCAATTGCTCCAAAGACACATGCCTATGCTGCCTACCCCTAGTTCTGACCCAGCATTTGCTTAGGGCCCCCATGGAGGTCCAGTATTTGGTTAGTCTAGGTCCCAAGCATTCTGTATAACAGGTCCCATACCTTTACTCTCTTCCCTCATCTGATACACCCCAATGTTGATGACAAGAAATTGGATATGTTTATACGTAGGGACAACATCGTGTCTCTCCATGTTTTGGAGAAAACAGAAACAGAAATGGCCAAAGTGAAGATTCTTTTCTTTGAAACAGAATCATAACATACGTTTCTTCATTAGAAGGATTTGTGTTGTGTATTCCTGTGCCAATGGGATCTCTAACCCACAGAGGATGACATTGCCTGTTGGGGCTTCACATACACAAGATTAAATGCCAATTTATGATCACTTTCCCCTAAAACCCACTGTGTGTGAGAAATACAACGTATTCTGTGTCTGAGCTGGGACAGAATGCTAAAGAGGGACTGTAGGCTGCGTGGGAGATCTATATGGAAAGCAATGTTTAATTGCTCATTAATTAAAACAAGCAGGACGTTGCTATTAAGATATGTCAAATGTGACTTGCCACACTCTCTCAAAAAGAAAATCCACTAAATGACATTCTTTAGCTCTAGTTATGCCAACAAATGCCCATGTACAGAGAGATTAAAGGGGCAGTAATCCTTGTTCAGCGTAAGTGCCATGCGTATGACTTGTGCTGAACACCTAACAGAACACTGTAACATTTATGACCCGTTTTTTCAGATCCACGATCCTCCTAGTGTCTTAAGGGATTATACATAGAATTGCCCTACTCATGAGTCCCTGGGGCGGGTCCTGCAGCGGGTTGGCTACCCCCGGGAAATACCCGCAAAAGGATTTGATCGAAAAATCCTTCATGTCCTGACCCTGCAGGCGGGCCGCAGGCGCACTTAAAATATCGATGATTTAATTGTAAGCAGCCATTTAGAAAAAAGAAAGTAAACTCTGCTTTACTCCTCCGGACGAAAATGCTCTGTAGTGTGGTGGCGCTTCTGGGTTCATGGATGGCACTTCTTTGTGAATGGTGAATTCTGGGTGAGAATTCTACCTGTATTTGATGATTCAGCACTAAGAATGGCCAATGTTTGGGTGCCTTCAAAGGTGCCTGATCAAAGTTTTCCAGCCAGCTCGATCGATGAGCCCATCTTCTGCCCATAACAATCGACTCATCTCCCTCCATGCACGTACCGAGTATCGTATGAAAATTTGTTTTGTACGTTATTGGTGCCTCTATGGCCACCTTAACACCATAGAGGAATATCCATGTGCTTCCCTCCCTTAAATAAACGATGAGCAGCAACCACTCACTCTACCCATGAGTCTAAGGGAAACCACCCTTCCACTGAGTAGAAGTTACTGATACTAGAGCTAGTAGTGGAGTTATCTCCAATATCCCTGTTTTGGACTACTAGCCACAACATATAAAAAAAATAAATAAATGATATAAACAAAAATATAAATAATAAAAACAAAATACATATAGACAAATACAAGAGTCCTCTGCACTCAACCCATTATCAATATATTTTAAGACAGAGACACTTTGTGCATACTGCTACTGAAAAATGCCTTCCCCTTTAAACAAAACAGGGATTGTTTGTCCATATATTGCAATATATTTAAGCTGAACAACTACGTCAAAGTCATCCCATATCTGGCCAGTCCTACGCTCAATTTTATCTGATTCATTAAGAATTCTATTGCTTCATTATACATTTTACAAAGGGACTAAGTTTTACCTGCAACTTACTTGCTGCTTTCAAAGTAAAACTCCCAAACTTGGCTGCCCTTTTATTAGACACCAGTGGGATCACCTGACTATAGCTGGGAAGGGTGGGAGCTACAACATGGAGCTGGTCACTGCTCCTGTATAACTATAACAAACAAGGGAAAGTTGTGCTCACCACTAATTTTTAAAACCATTAGGCGGGGGTGCAATGAGAGTGTGACCACAAAATACATATAGACAAATACAAGAGTCCTCTGCACTCAACCCATTATCAATATATTTAAGACAGAGACATAGGGGGGAATTCACAAAAGTGTCGGTAAAAAAAAGTGACCCAGAAGTGGCGGTCGACAAATTTGTAAAATGTCGTATGAACGGCAAATTCACAAAGGCAGATGTTACCATCTCTGAATGTCTCGTAAGTCTGACAATTTTCTAAAATGTCGTATATCTTTTCATCGTACAAACGACATTTACCAAGACTTTTTAAACGACAATTTGTCGGACATTTTCATTTTGGAGAGCCTAAAGTGTCTGAAAAATTGTCGGTAAAAAAAATGAGTTTACGAGTAATTCATAAAAATGTCGGGAAAAGTGGCGCCGAAAAAACCACGCCCACTTTTAACGACACTAATTCAAAAGTGTCGCACATGTCGGAAAATTGGCGGAGAAATGCTCTGTGAATTTGTCGGCTGTTGCTACGACACTTTCTAAGACATTTTAAAGACATTTTTTCGTTCCCGACACTTTTGTGAATTCCCCCCATTGTGTGCATACTGCTACTGAAAACTGCCTTACCCTTTAAACAAAACAGGGATTGTTTGTCCATATATTGCGCTATATATATATATATATATATATATATATATATATATATATATATATATATATATATATATATATATATATATATATATATATATATATATATATATATATATATATATATATATATATATATATATATATATATGTATATATATAGATAGATATATATATATATATATATATATATATATATATAGATATATATATATATAGATATATATATATAGATAGAGATAGATAGATAGATAGATAGATATACATATAGATAGATAGATATAGATATATATAGATATATATAGATATAAATATAGATATATATAGATATAGATAGATATAGATAGATATAGATATAGATATATATAGATATATAGATATAGATATATAGATATAGATATATATAGATATATATATGTATATCTATATATAGATATATATATATATAGATATATATATAGATATATATATATAGATATATATGTATATCTATATATCTATATACACACACACACACACACACACACACACACACACACACACCTTGTGTTTTATATACTTTGTCCCACTGAGCACAGTTTTTAAAATGTTCAACTTGAAATTATACTTTTCTTTTTTTCCCCTCTCTCTGTCTCTCATTGTTTTGTATTATGTGTCTCCTGCGTTTATTCTCCTCGTTCTCTATCCTGTCCCACATCCTCCCAAAAAGGCAATAAGCTGGAGGCTAAATGATATATTTACAGGCGCCTGCTGATCATTATACCATGAATGAAGCGGGCATATTCTCTCAAGCACAGACCTACCTATTTTTTCTCGCATTTATGGCTTCCCAGTTGCTGAGCTATGGAAAATATGTGGGTTCGGCACATTTACTTACTGCGTGACTTTGTATTCTTAAGGGAGCTGTAATACTCGCATTGTACATCAAAAGAGAAAAGAGCTCGGAATACCGGTGGCCTTTCATTTAGGATGAGTTACAATTCCAAGCCTTTGGTTTAATGTAAAGGGACACCATCATCATCATCATAAATATGTTTGTGCCTGACAACAGTGTGTTAGACTGAATGGGGCTGCGTCAGGAAAAATGATATTCTTTCATTTCAAAGAAATTATAGTAATTTATAGTAAGAAGTGAATTTTCTGGTTGCCGCTTCACGACATCTTCTTTAAACACGAGTCATGGCAAGATCAGTAATCGTCTGCCTTTAAACATGCAAGTTGTCTGTTGTTTCCGTCACTGCAGAACAGAGACACCTTTAATAGAATTTGAAACGCATTAAAAGAGCTAGAAATTCTGTATAAAAGGCAAAGGCCTGTGTGTGAGTGTTCTCTTAAAATTGTGTCTGTTTTGGGTTACTGTATGTATAAATAGAATTATAAAGTCTGAATCAGCTTAATAAAGGCTTCAGAGGTTGAGCTCCGTTAGTTTATAAAATTAATGGCTAATAGGTTTCCTAATCTTCATTAAAGAGTTACTGACACCAGAAATAAAACCTTTTTTATGTAAATATCAGAACTTTGCCATTGCATGTGGTTTATAGTTTTGTCATAAAAATATTTGCTTGGTGCTTTTTTTTTTCCCTCTATCTCATCTACCTTGTCCCTGTATAAGTGGGCTGCCATATTGGTGCTGTAATAGTCTGTCAGTGTTAGAAATATTAATGGACAGGTAGAGAAGGGACAGTCAGGTTTAATAACTTCAAGTAACAATTACTAGGGATGCACCGAATCCACTTTTTTGGATTCGGCCGAACCCCCGAATCCTTCACAAAGGATTCGGCCGAATACCGAACCCGAACCCTAATTTGCATATGCAAATTAGGGGTGGGAAGGGGAAAACATTTTTTACTTCCTTGTTTTCTGACAAAAAGTCACACAATTTCCCATGCAAATTAGGATTCGGATTCGGTTCGGCTGGGCAGAAGGATTCGGCCGAATCCGAATCCTGCAGAAAAAGGCCGAATCCCGAACCGAATCCTGGATTCGGTGCATCCCTAACAATTACTCACAAAAGCAGACTTAAAACGCAAAAAAAAATCAACATACATTTTTAATCTACATAAACATTTTTAGTGTATTTTTTTTTAGTGTTGGTATCACTTTAAAGGAGAACTAAAGCCTAACTAAAGAAGTAGCTAGAAATGTTGTACATGATGTTTTGTGCTTCTGTACCAGCCCAAGGCAACCACAGCCCTTTAGCAGTAAAGATCTGTGTCTCCAAAGATGCCCCAGTAGCTCCCCATCTTCTTTTCTGCTGATTCACTGCACATGCTCTGTGCTGCTGTCACTTACTGAGCTTAGGGAGCCACTCACAATATACAGTACACATAGAATAGAAATGTCACAATATAAGGCTGATTAGTAATTAATACAGATAATTACTACATGGCAGCACAGAAACCAGTGCAATTAGCATCAGAATTTAATAATCAGCAAACCTGTAGCATCAGCTTATGTTACAGGGGAAGCTCATTTTCTGCTGGATAATTAGTGACGAGCCCTAAGCTTAGCTTCTCAACAGCCAATCAGAGCCCACTGAGCATGTGAGTGTCACAGACACTTTCCAAGATGGTGACCCCCCTGTGACAAGTTTGAAGTCCTGGATCATTGCTGCTATTGACAAGCTGAAACTTTTTTTTAAAATTCTTAAAGTAATTTTTAGGGTTTAGTTCTCCATTAAGGACCTGGTTTTACTACAGAAGCAGTTTATTGTCTGACCGTTTGTTTTTCGTCTTTATTTTATTATTTTTTTATCTCTGTGTCTAATGGCCCACCAAACAAATTCAAATGGATCTGACGGCCCATCCTGGGGCTCCATTTCTGTTCCTTATATACCAGTCTACCTGTCAACATGGTGCATCGATGGATAGAAATTGAAATTCATACAGTTCAACTGAAATGGAGACCTCGGAGCTGCTCTGAGCAACTTTTGGGGAATGTTAACGAACATTGGAGATAAATATCTGGAGAGATTTCTGGAGATGTTGCCCATAGCAACCATCAGATCTTTGCTTTTGTTTTCTAACTTGGCTGTTTAAATCTAATTGCTGATTGGTTGCCATGGGCAACATCTCCAGAAATCTCTTCAGATATTTATCTCCAATGTTAGTAAACATGCCCCAAAAGTTGGGAGCCACCCAGAAATATTCTCAATGTTTTGACAGAAATTCATAATTCTATTTAAAAAAAAAATTCTCCTCCAAAAGGGCAGCATTAAATTGATCAGAAATTATAGGCAACACATCCACAATTTTATAATGTTAATTTTAAACCATATTATCGTTTTACATAACAGAAATTCAAATGTTGTTGGCTTTTTAAAGGGATTCTGCCACCAGAACTTTCTTTAGTGGCACTAACTGACAACCCACTCCACTACAGAGATCAGACTTAAATTAACAATGAGGAACAAATCGAGGCAAAACTGTAGTTGAGGTTAGGGCAAGCATCAAGAACTGTAATCAAAACAGATAAAAGTTAAATAAGGAGAAAATAAAAACAAGAAGGACACCGGTTTTATGTCGGAGATTTACAAATTCAGAGCTCTCTGAAATTCTCTAAAATTAGTCATTTAGCTTTGTCATTTCACTCCCATGTTGGTATTATAGATGCAATGAGTTTGTTTTATCCAGTAATGAAATTCGAGCGGCTCATTCAATTGCCATTCGTACTTTGGAAATTCCGCATTCCATCAAGGAGGGGGCGTGTTGTTGATGCATCGTGTGTACTTTTTTTTTTTAATGGGAAGAAGATCCATATTTTAAATCGCTGAAATGAAATTGAAATAGTGGACAGGCCTTTTTTTTTTTTTTTTTCTTTTTTTTTAGTTTTGAAATCAATTTTTGTGCAAACTGTAGTAATCATTCTGTCTGCGCGGGCCGTTGCCACTTAATCAATGCCAGGTGAATTGGCAGCCCGCTAGCAAGAAAATAGCCTTGTTCTGGAGATTAAAAATCCTTACTGTATAACACGAGTACAAGGCGTTTTACCAGATACAAAACTATTTTCTCTTTCAGTAAGTGTTTTCTCGTACTACACTGTTAGCACAGGCACTGAGATGTTGGGGCTGGTTTGTTCTGAATTTCTGTTACTGCTTGAAAATGATCAGCTCAGATTTACTAACCATTAAAGAAAATCGATAGTAATGTGGAAAAAAATTTTGACCAGGTTCTGTATTAACTGTTTTAGTTGTAAAACTCATTTCTAGAGGCTTACTAATTTTGTGGGGTGTTAGAGCTCAGCACTGCTGCTGCACTCTTTAACACATCACAGCACAAAATGGTGCTCAAGCAAAACATTATGATTAATGGATCACAGATGCCAACCCGGGACCTAAGTGATCCAGGAACATTGAGGCTGTGCCTATTATGCCCCTGGCCTTTCCCCCTTTTACCCATGCTCCACCCCTCTTCCGCCAAACCCCACCCTTCCTTCTGCTGTCCACCCTGCTCCATTGCTTTGGACAACATTGGAGGCCTTTGTGTGATGATTCTATGCATTTCAGTGGAGCTGGTAAGTTAGGTTTTGACTTTAAATTAATGACGGTGGGAGACAGACCTGTTACTGCAGGAGACATGGGGAAAGGGGCTTAAATTATGGGGGATCAAAGCAGGTTTTTTTTTTTTTTTTTTTTTAGTTCAGTATATAAAAATACAACTTTAGTTCTCCTTTAAAGACATTGGAAAGTGGCCTTGTGTAATGTTGCCTTTAACTATTTCATCTAAATCTATCTACTGGTATGGGATCCGTTATCCGGAAACCGATTATCCGGATAGCTCTGAATTACAAGCAGGCCATTTGCCGTAGACTCCATTTTAATCAAATAACTTTTTTAAAAAAAATGATTTCCTTTTTCTCTGTAATATTAAAACAGTAGCTTGTACTTGATACCATCTAAGCTATAATTCATCCTTATTGGCAGCAAAACCAGCCTATTGGGTTTATTTAATGTTTAAACTTTTTTTTAGTAGACTTAAGGTATGGAGATCCAAATGACAGAAAGATCCATTATCTGGAAAACCCAGAGCATTCTGGATAACCTGTAGCAATGATGTGAGGGTCAGAAAAATTTCAACCCACTCCTTTCCCTTACCTCCCCTTCTCCAAGTCCCACACTGGTATCTGGGATCTCTGGGATCTGTTCCCACCATTGACATCATGGACTGGAAGAAGCCACAGGTTGAAGGCTGAAGGGGCAAGGCTAACAATAAATGATTTAAAATAAATATTCTAGAGGAGTCTGAAATCACCCAGGTGGTGGTAGCTCTCCTTAGCAAACAACCTATTTCCCCAGTGGATTTTTGGCCGATCTGTCCATCACTAGGGACTGATAATGAAGGCAATTGCATCCTACCATGTCACACAAAGAAGAAATGATGGGGGAGTTCTATATGTGCCATATGTTTGCTCAACATGGAGAGGCTGAACATCCCATCACAGCATTACATTGTCACTTAATGTCAATTTCGTTGGGTTAATTAATTAGCGGTGGAGACAGACTGAGCGATGTACTGAAATGTGCGATAACTGGCTTGCCTAATGGCAATTAAAAGCATATTGAGTTGCTTAATTTGAACCATCGCTGGAAGAATCTGCTAAATGTAATAATGACTTTGTAATTCAGCCACCAAGGAGTCAAGAGAAAATGATTCAGATTGTTTCCAGGTTAGGGGGTCTAATATGGGAAAGAATTTGTGGTAACCAGAGAGGTCAGAAGCAAACATCTTCAGGGCTAAAAGGTTTTCCTTCACAGTGTTAACTTGTTTTTTATTACATATATTCCAAAGCCAGGGAAATGCATTAAAAAATGCAACTTCAAAACCGTCTTGCGATCGTGAAGCAAAAGGAAATGGAGAAAGTTATTCTTAAATGCAATGTAAGCCCTAAATACAAATGAATATAAACATTTTTCAGGGTGCTTGTCTGTTGAATAATAATAATAATTTTATTCTAGTTTTCAGGATACTAGCAGTTTCCCCAATGACGTTGAAATAAAAGCTCCACAGTTGGCTGAGAATAGAAACCTCTTGTGACCTGGTCAAAGAAGTGGGTCCAGGTGATGTTGAAAGGACAGGACTTCCTTCCAAATGGGTAGCATTTGGGCAGATTGGTGCAGGAATAGGCCAATCAGACGCATGGACACATGAGGCCCCATGGTGCATTGCTGCTATCCCAATGGTGCATTGCTGCTATCCCAATGGACTGCTTTACATAACATGAATATGGGTTGAGCAAAATCCAAAACTTTTTTGATGGCAGCATCCCTTTAAAAAAAACTTTTCAGCTCTCCCTGCTTCAGGGAGCAGCAGATTCAGCCAATCAAAAGCTGTGATCGGTTCTGTCCGTCCACAGACAAAAAAAAAAAGTTAAACATGCTGAACAGTCTGAAAAAATCTGTCACCGGTGTTTTTGCACAGAATGAATTCATAACTACCTGGATATTAGATTTCAATTCTAAAATATAAATTTTACAAAAGCAATAGGTTTTTTTTTTTTCCTTCTCCAATTGGAGGATTAATGCTTCTTTACCGCGGCTCTAAACCTGCCACAATCAGCCCTTCTCTCCTTCTCTCTTCCAATTTATGAACCTTAAGTCAATCTCGGCAATAGTCTAACTTAATAGGAAGCTGTACCTGCAGAGTGCTGTACGTTATATCAGATATTTGCACTGTGGGCAGAAATGCTGCAGAATGAAACATAGTCCTTTCCTAGGAGTGTATCACATCAGTTTCAGCAGGAAAGTCACATAATACAATATACAAAATATTGCTGCGGCTGCTGAGGTTGATTATTAATGACAGGTAAATGGGGAGGGGGGACTCTCTTTGGCAAGTTCTTTCTTTAGCTCCGATAAATACAAAGATACATCCGTTTAAAGATAAGATTTGATCGTTTAAAAAGCTAGATTTGTTTCTGCCTGTTGATCATTGTGGGCAGCCTATAGTGAAAGAAACATCGGGTCAACTTTGGAAACCATGTTCTTGCTGAGTAAATCAATATGATTTTTACAGCAACTGTAAACCTTTTTAATAGAAGCAAGAAAGGTATCTTATGTATTTGGCATTTGAAAAGCTTGTCTCGGCTACCAGTGGCGAGAGATGTTTGCAGAGCTTGGAAGCAAAATGTACGCTAGCAGTAGTGGGAAGCTGTTCTCCTAGGAGCTGCTGACTTGCCAAATGTCATGAGGCCAGTGGCAGTTTGAATACAACCTTTTAAAACATAGAGTAATACTTCCCAATCCACGGAGAAGTGGCTGGTTGGCTTGACCTGAAGGCCAGTGAGTGAGATTTGACAAAGCCGATTTGCTCTACTAAATATACCTGGAAGTTCAGTTTGATGGTCAGTTAGGGTGGGATTTTAGTAGAAAGTCTTTGTTCTACTAGATCTGCTTTAAAGGGCCAGCTTGTGTGAGATTTGGGAAGAAAACCGATTTGCTCTACTAAATACAACTGGAAGTGCAACTTGAAAGTCAGTTATGGTGGGTTTGGGGTAGAAAGTCTATTTGCTCTACTAGATGTACCTGAAAGTCCAGTTTAAAGGCCAGTTTGAGAGAGATTTAGGGAGGAACTTGTTTGCTCTACTAAAAAACCTATGACTACGTGTGGAAAAACACGAAACACGTAAGGTGTTACCTGTTGTGGAATAAAGATTTCTTGTTTGATCCTACACTGCATCCGATGAGTTACTGGAGTGCGTGCCCAAGGCGGATTTGCTAAGTAAAGTGTTCTCCCCAAGCTATGGGTTCGGGGCGCAGCACCCTGACCACGAACGGAGAGTGGTGAGTGTACCTGATTTTAATAACTGTATTTAAGTTATCGACGGGTTCAGGGCAGTGGCACCCAAACCACATCTATTACTTGGTGAGCGAGTATAAATATGAAAATATGAAATATGCGGCCAAGATGCTAATTAATTAAATAATTAAGCTGATAGCACCTGTTTCAATTTGATATTAGTGCTCTACTAAAAACACCTGGCAGTGCAACTTCAAAGTCAGTTAGGGTGGGATTTGGGTAGAATGTCTATTTGCTTTACTAGATATACCTGGAAGTCCAGCTTAAAGGCCAGTCTGAATGAGATTTGTTGAGAAAGCCTATTTGATCTTCTAACTACACCTGGAAATCCAGTTTGAAGGTCCGTTAAAGGGCATGTAAAGGCAAAATAATAAAATCCTATTTTTACTTTCTTTAATGAAAAAGAAACCTATCTCCAATATACTTTAATTAAAAAATTGTACTGTTTTTATTTAAAAAAAAAAACTATGCAGTGAAATTCTCCCTTCATTTACTGTTGTGGATAGGAATTGCCAGACGGTCGCTAACTGCTCTGCAGGGAAACAATCATACTTATGAACAGCAGGGGGAGCCCCTGCCTTACTTCCCAGCCATGCAGAACTCAAGCAGCTTTGTTTGTTTCCCTTTAGAGCAGTTGGTCGAATGTGTTTGGATTTTATTTTTGCCTTTAAATCTCCTTTACTGTTTCCAACTCCAGCTGCAGGGATAAAGATCAAAGAGCCAGATTTAAACAGATAAACTGGGATTCTATTTGGAGGATTTTTTTGCTGCAGCCACTGGTTCTGCAGAGTTGGAGAAAGTTTATCTTAAACAATACAAAAACTATAAAATCCACATTAGATTACATGACAACACAGGACCCAGTGCAGTCTGTATATTCTGATTATTAATCAGTCTTGCTGTATCGGCTTCTGGCAGATATTATTTGACTTGTGCTGTTTTGATAATTTATGTCGATCCCTAAGCAGCCCGGACCACACTGAGCATGTGCATAGTTTTGGTCTTACAAAGATGTATAACAAAGTTACAAGATGTGATACCCGGTGGCCAACTTTGAAAGCATAAATCATTTGTTTGATTAGGCTTGTGGTGCAGTAAGTTCATGTTTACGTTTAGTATACAGTATTTCTACTGTAGGGAGCATTGACTCTGCTAGCAGGTTTCGACCTTGTTTAAAACATTCTTGTTCCTATGTGTGGCACAATTTGGGAATTTACTAAGCCACACCCACTCCTTTCAACTCAGGCCCAGCCCAAGATTGAGAAGGGATTTAAGAACCCAATGGCTGCTCTCTATCATAATCTTTTTACAAAAGTTAGAGATTTTAGGTTGCTAAGGGAAGTATACTGATGTGGGGTTGACCAACTATTAAATGGCCCTTTAAATGCCAGCAGAATTTCCCACTTAATCTGCACTCGGTGCCAGATGTTTTTTGAACATTTTGTGTTCTTTCACTTTAGGGATATTTCATGGGGGGGGATTTGGGGAGGCACATTTATCAAAGGTCAAATTTCGAATTCATGTGAGTGTTTTTTTTTTTTTTTTTTTAACTCCAATAAATTTGAATATACTCGAAATTCGATTGGGGGTTATCTTATAAAAAATAGAATATTTAAAACCCTCACAAATTTTATCATCTCAAAAACTCGAATTGAATTAGACTAAACTCAATTCGATTTTTTTTTCTCTGTAAAATAACTCGAATGTCAGGAATTCTAGTAACATGTCCAGAATGGCACCTGGACCTCTCACACTGACTTATACATGAACTCAGCAGATTTTAGGTGGTGAATAGTCAAATTCGAATGTTTAAAGGGCCAGAGTTTGATAAATCTCGGAATACAAGTTTGGATACCGTATATACCCGAGTATAAGCCGAGTTTTTCAGCATCCAAAATTTGCTGAAAAAGTCTACCTCGGCTTATACTTGGGTCAGCGGGCAGTAGCTGAGATTGCATTCACTTTTAATCATTCCTATACCAACAGTTCACTTGGGGGAGAGACTGCAATATCCCACAATGCCCTCTGTTTGTTATATGAAAGAATAACAGTGCGCCCTCTGTTGGTTATATGAAAGGATAACCGTGACTGCAATATCACACAGCGCCATCTGTTGGTTATATGAAAGAATAACAGTGCACCCTCTGTTGGTTATATGAAAGATTAACAGTGACTGCAATATCACACAGCGCCCTCTGTTGGTTATATGAAAGAATAACAGTGTGCCCTCTGTTGGTTATATGAAAGAATAACAGTGACTGCAATATCACACAGCGCCATCTGTTGGTTATATGAAAGAATAACAGTGACTGCAATAACACACAGCGCCCTCTGTTGGTTATATGAAAGAATAACAGTGACTGCAATATCACACAGCGCCCTCTGTTGGTTATATGAAAGAATAACAGTGACTGCAATATCACACTGTGCCCTCTGTTGGTTATATGAAGGATTAACAGTGACTGCAATATCACACAGTGCCATCTGTTGGTTATATGAAAGAATAACAGTGCACCCTCTGTTGGTTATATGAAAGAATAACAGTGACTGCAATATCACACTGTGCCCTCTGTTGGTTATATGAAGGATTAACAGTGACTGCAATATCACACAGCGCCCTCTGTTGGTTATATGAAAGAATAACAGTGACTGCAATATCACACAATGCCATCTGTTGGTTATATGAAAGAATAACAGTGCACCCTCTGTTGGTTATATGAAAGAATAACAGTGACTGCAATATCACACAGCACCCTCTGTTGGTTATATGAAAGAATAACAGTGACTGCAATATCACACAGCACCCTCTGTTGGTTATATGAAAGAATAACAGTGACTGCAATATCACACAGTGCCCTCTGTTGGTTATATGAAGGATTAACAGTGATGGCAATATCACACAGCACCCTCTGCACATGGTAGTGGGACAGTGGGACAATGCACACAGTAATCCGTTTGGCAATTCTCTGTCACCATCAACTTTGCAAAGAAGTTCGGTTGATCGCTGGGGGGGTCGCTTTGGCAGAATGTGCACTGCTGGGAGACAGGGCTGTAGTTGTGTCTAGGCTTATACTAGAGTCAATAAGTTTTCCCAGTTTTCGTAGGTAAAATTAGGTACCTCGGCTTAAACTCAGGTCGGCTTATACTCGAGTATATACGGTAATTAGAATTTTTCAATTCGACCCTGAATAAATCTGCCTCTTAGTTTACCTAGAAAAACATTTTTTTTTTTCAGGAGAACCTGAGCTTTCTAAATCTGCCTGTGTTTTGTATATTTTCACCCCTGGAAGATTTAGAGCTCTAAATACCAAAAAGAAACATTTCTATTTTTCATGATATAGGAATTTATATCAGAAAAATGTTTTACTTTATGCACACAAAAACTACTGATTTTGAAAGCCTCAAGTGTCACAAATGTGCCAATACACAAATGTATAGTTTTATGGAAATTTGAAGTAAGGATTCGAAGTAAAAAAACTTCGAATTGGAAGTGTTTTTTGTGCTACTTTGACCATCGAATGGGCTACTACGACCTACGACTACGAATCGAATGATTCGAACTAAAAATCGTTCGACTATTCGACCATTCGATAATCGAAGTACTGTCTCTTTAAAAAAAACTTTGACCCCCTAGTTTGCCATCTAAAACCTACTGAACTCAATGTTAGCCTATGGGGAAGGTCCCCATAGGCTTTCCTATCGTTGGATTAAAATCCTTCGAATCGAACGATTTGAAGGATTTAATCGTTCGATCGAAGGAATAATCCTTCGATCATTTGATCGTACGATCTGCGCTAAATCCTTCGACTTCGATATTCGAAGTCGAAGGATTTTAATTCCCAGTCGAATATCGAGGGTTAATTAACCCTCGATATTCGACCCTTTACTGAAACGGCCCCTAAATGGATGCTTTTATTTTCTCACCTAGAGTAATAAGCAGTCAGAATCACAGTTTGAATATTTTAGCTTGGCCAAAAACATTTTATGGACAGAAACAAGGGAACACCACCTCTGGAGAACTGAAACTGCAATAAAACTACTAAAAATGCACCAAAATCACCAAAAATTGTATATAATCACCAAAATAACATACAAAAGTTATTGCACAGTTTAGTTAGTAAAAAAGATATTCGCAGCGGCAATTAAAAAAAAAATTCTGTAAAAATAAAAATGTGTAAGTGTGTGCATACACACGGCAAAATGCATGTTGTATGCTTGTGTGCAAGTATGTGTGAAAGCCCAGAATCCCCCAACAATGTATGTGAGTGTGTGTAAGTGTAAGTGCGTATTAGTGCAAAAAGTGTGTGTATTTTGTGTTTGTGTTACATTAACCCGGGTTGTGCTGGCAATAGATGGCAGGAGTTTGAGGATGGCATCATCTTTGGGATCCGGGTTGGAGGGGGCGTCTCTGGGGGCGCAGGAGGCAATGTGTCTGCTATGAGATGGGACCCCTCGGTGTTAGTTGCCATATTGCCATCTGAGCGAGCGGGAACAGAGTGAGCGCCTTCAAAACTGCCCGGAAGTGCTGCAGAACTTAAATTCTACGTTCTGTGGCACTTAAAGGGTTAACCATGCAGTAAACATATATGCTGCTTTGTGTTTTCACTGAGGTATCCGCTCAGTCCCTATTATACAGTAACATCTAATAATTTCTTTCTATGAAATAAATAAAACAAGGGAAAAAACCTTTGTTTAGTTAAAAACCTATTATGGTCAAATCTTAATTAATTTAGCGGTACAATTTCAATTTAATGTGCAGCGGGAATGTTTGCTTGCCATCTGTTTTTTTTTTTTTTTTTTTTTAAGTTGTTTTCTCTGCAATTGTTTACTTGTATAATAATAACGATGGCCAATTAGAGTTAAATGAAACGCCTTAGCCTTGATTAAGTTGTTTACTCGCCGGATTAAATAATGGGTTAATCTTGAGCTGTCGGCGAGCTGCAACGTTGAATTATTTTGTTATCAGGAAATATGGCTCTATTAAATATCCATATTGTAAGCGGCGTTTAGAATCCATTTGCCTAATCCCACAATACAAATATCTATAAATTATACAATTGTAGCCGCAATTGCAAATCAATCAGGCTGACCCGTTTTCTTTTTAACTTTTTTTTTTGTTTTTAACCCCGCAAGCGAGCTCTGTGCAACTGTCAACAGTGAGCAAACGAGATTGAGTAGAATAAATTGTCCTACATCTCCTGGTTCCAAATATAGCAAAGGTCCTGATGTTCCATGGCAGACCTTTGTTTCTGAAGGCTGTGTATTGGGAGGCACAGCAGTTGTTATGCCCCCAACCAGCTAAAGGGATTCATATTATTTTTTGGCTCATCATTTCAGTGCCATAAGCCTTACAGAAAAGTATCTAGCTGTGTAGAAACAGAGCAGTCATCTAAACCCCATTTTTTTCTGGATATTCAACTCTTTTCAGGCATAGTTGATGGAAGGAAACTCTTCTTGAATTGCAATCGTTAGCAGGATGATTTTGGCCACGTATTGATCTCCATGGTCTACATGTACAGCAGGTAGTCACAATAATGGAAGCACCAATAACTTCAACAAATTGCATTTTATGAATGCCATATTCTACACATAATAGACTCGGATCATTTTAGGCCTTTGTACATACTGTATGCGGCAGTGGAAAGTGGAGGAGCGTTCTTCTACCCAAGGCTGAAGACATCAGCAGATAGAATATTATCATTCTGAAACGTTGCTCTTGAAACAAGATGTCCTTATTTATTTGAAATTCTTGTTTTACCTATAAGGATGTTATTGAAGCGTACCATAATATTGCATATCTCCTCTATTTTTAATTGAGGACTCCAAGGAAATGGGGGCCACTTTGGAAATAATCCAAATATCTTTAATATATTTAAAAAGTTTATACATTTCATATAAATAGACAGATGCCAGGCAGGCAGATGACAGGCAGACAGATGACCGGCAGGCAGATGACCACTAGATAAACTACAGCTACTGTTCACAACAGCTAGACAGATTAGATCAGATAGACATAGATAACTGGATGGATGGACGGACAGATGGATAAAGAGAGAGAGAAATGATGGATGGATAAATAGATAAAGATAGAGAGAAAAGATGGATGGAGGGTTGAGATGGATAGATAGATAGATAGATAGATAGATGGAATAAGATTAGATTAGATAGATAGATAGATAGATAGATAGATAGAATAAGATTAGATAGATAGAGCTAAAAGTATTTTCCATGCTCCTTCAGATGCAGTTTGTGGTTAAAATTGTTCAGACAGTAGTTGAAACCCAGAGCCATGTTGCTAGGATAAGAATGATCCTAACGACTAAAGTTACATAGTTAAATTGTGTTGAAAAAAGACAAAGTCCATCAAGTTCAACCCCTCCAAATCAAAACGTAGCATCCATACATACACCCCTCTCTACTTTTAATTAAATTCTATATACCCATACCTATACTAACTATAGAGCTTAGTATCACAATAGCGTTTGATATTATGTCTGTCCAAGAAATCATCCAAGTCCCTCTTATAGTCATTGTAATGGAGTCTACTGACCTGCTCCAAGATGGCGTCCAAAATGGCGATTCCTCTTCCCTGCACATGGCTCCGGGTGGTCGCAATCATCCTGCATCATCTCCTTCTTGCCCTGTGATTGGTCGCCGGCGACGGAACGGACGCCGGCGTCAGAATCGGGCGCCGGCGTCAAGGCGTCAGCGTGGGGACGCTGGCGTCTGCGTCTGACGCAAGCGCGTCAATTTTAGCGCCAATAGACTGGACTATAAAGACCCTCATTTCCATCCTGACCTTGCCCAATTATAGGTCTATTTCATATAGTTCCTGGGTGCGATATATTCTGTCTTGCTTATCCGTGTTTGAACCTTGCCTGTTATCGACTTTGAATCTGTACTGCCTGTCTTGACCATTCTGCCTGTTTTACGACCATTCTTTGATAAACCCTTTTCTGTACCGCGAACTTGGATTGTTGCCTCCTCTTTGGTCCTTACTTCAACTGCGCCTTCGGGCCTTACAGTATAATTGGGCCATGGACCCCTCGGAGGAGGCCCAAGTACCCCTCGATGTCGGAGGGGCCATTCGGGGATTGGCTTCTCGCATGAAATCCTATGAAGCCCAGCAGTCTCAAATTGGCCAGGCAATTGATGTTATCCTGGAGAAATTGACTGCCATGTCTCCAGCGGCTCCTGCGGCTGTGCCTGTTCCTGCCATTCCTGCTCCTCTCCAGGTGTCTGAACCTCGTGTTCCCGCTCCACCTCTTTTCAGCGGAGACCCAAAAGCTTGTCGTGGTTTTATTAACCAATGTGAAATTCAATTCACTCTGCAGCCAGGCCAGTTCGTCTCCGAGCAAGCCAAGGTTGGTTTTGTCATCTCCCGTCTGCAGGGGAAGGCTCTGGAATGGGCGTCACCCCTTTGGGAGAAGAGAGACCCGCTGATCGACAACGCCGGGGCCTTTCTCCAAGAACTCCGGACGGTGTTTGACGCTCCTGGTCGTACTACTGCAGCCTCGGCTCGACTGTTCCAGCTTCAACAAGGCACTCGCTCAGTCCCCGAGTATGCCATTGAATTTCGTACCCTGGTGGCAGAGACCTCCTGGAATAACGATGGTTACCACGCGGCCTTTTACAACGGCTTGGCTATACGCATTAAGAATGACCTCGTTTCCCGGGAAATTCCTTCTCGGTGGGAGGATCTGGTGGCCTTGGCGGTGAAGGTGGATACCCGGCAGAGGGAGTTCCAGCTTGAACTCGACCGAGAGCGTACAAAGAGGTACCCCCGGTTCCAACCTTCTTTGGCCCCCCACTTCCAGAGACCCCTGCTTTTCAATCCTGTTCCCCCTGTGCTTCCTCCTGCTCCTATGGATTCTGCTTCTTCCTCCTTGCCGGCTGAAGAACCCATGCAGATTGGGCGGGCCCGCCTGTCCGAACAGGAGAAACTCCGGAGAAGGGCTGCCGGTCTGTGCCTTTACTGTGGGGGTAAAGCCCACTTTGCCCAGGAGTGTCCAGTGAAGCCGGGAAACGCCAAAGCCTAGGTAAGCTCGGGGAGACTTACCTGGGTGGGATTTGTCATTCTCCCCATTCCTCTGCTCTACGTTTCCTTCTTCCGGTGCAGATCCAGTTTGGCTCTCTAAAGTTTTCCTCACAAGCCTTTCTAGATTCCGGTGCCGCAGGAAACTTCATGGATCGATCCTTTGCAAGACGTCATTCCATCCCTCTCCAACCCTTGGCAGTTCCTCTTCGTGTCCTGGCGATTGATGATCGTCCTCTGTCGTCTGCCTTCGTCTCGCATTCTACTCAGGAACTTTCTTTTAAGGTGGGCACCATGCATTTGGAGAGACTATCCTTCCTCCTCATTGATTGCCCTTCCACTCCGGTTGTCCTGGGACTGCCATGGTTATGTGTACATAATCCAGTCGTTGACTGGTCCACATTGCAAGTTTCCAGATGGAGTCCTTTTTGTTTACAGAACTGCCTACCCACTGTTCCGGTTGTCAAAATTTCCTCTGTGTCCTCTAATTCTTCTCTTCCCTCTGTATACCAAGCATTTGCCGATGTGTTTAACAAGTCTTCTGCTGAGATTCTTCCTCCCCATCGGCCTTACGATTGCCCGGTGGAACTTCTATCCGGCTCTATGCCCCCCAGGGGCCGCACCTACCCACTCTCTCCTTCGGAAACTTCTGCTATGAAGTTATACATCCAGGAGAATCTTCAGAGAGGATTCATCCGTCCTTCCACCTCCCCTGCCGGAGCAGGTTTCTTCTTTGTTGAGAAAAAGGATGGTAGTTTGCGGCCCTGCATCGACTACAGAGGACTCAACAAGATCACAATTAAAAACAGGTACCCTCTTCCTCTTATTTCTGAACTGTTTGATCAGCTTAGGGGTGCCAATATCTTTACAAAGCTGGATCTTCGGGGGGCATACAATCTTATCCGGATCCGTGAAGGGGACGAGTGGAAGACCGCCTTTAATACCCGTGATGGACATTATGAGTATTTGGTCATGCCCTTTGGTCTCTGTAATGCTCCTGCGGTCTTCCAGGAGTTTGTTAATGATATTTTTCGGGATTTGTTGGGTCTATGTGTGGTCGTTTATCTGGATGACATTCTTGTTTTTTCTAAAGATCTTTTGGAACATCGTGCCCAAGTACGTGAAGTCCTCTCCAGACTAAGGAAGAACAATCTCTTTGCTAAATTGGAGAAATGCACTTTTGAAGTCTCGTCTATTCCTTTCCTTGGCTATATCATTTCTCCTCTAGGTTTCAAGTTGGATCCTGCCAAGGTGTCTGCAATCCTGGACTGGCCTCTTCCTACCAGTGTCAAAGCCATTCAGAGGTTTGTTGGCTTTGCCAATTATTACAGACAGTTTATAAAAAAATTTTCTGCCCCAGAACAGAACTATGATGTGGGGAATCGTGAACTACTTGCCATCAAATTAGCCTTGGAGGAATGGAGACACTTACTGGAGGGTTCCTCGGTTCCTGTGACGATTTTTACCGACCATAAGAATCTTGAGTTCATCCAAACCCTCAAACGCCTGAATCCCCGGCAAGCCAGGTGGGCACTTTTCTTTTCCCGTTTTAATTTTGTCATTACTTTTCGTCCTGGCTCCAGAAACAGGAAGGCCGATGCCTTATCCAGAAGCTTTATTCCCGAAGATTCTGTGTCCGAGGAACCTGAACCTGTGGTACCCTCCATCAAGATTATCGCTGCCTTGTTCCCTTCCTGTGCCTCCCAATTGTTGTCCGCTCAAGATTCTGCTCCTGCGGAAACTCCTCTTGGTGTTGCTTTTGTCCCTCCAGAATTTCGTCTTGCTATTTTGTCTCAGTCTCATAGTTCCAAACAGGCCGGACATCCTGGAATTCAGAAGACGACCGAGCTCTTGTCTCGTCTAGTATGGTGGCCAACCTTAAGAAAGGACGTTAAAGATTTTGTCTCCTCATGTTCCACGTGTGCTGTGTCTAAATCCGGACATTCTCCTCCCAAGGGTTTTCTTCTTCCTCTGCCCATCCCATCTCGACCCTGGACTCACCTCGCCATGGACTTTATTGTAGATTTGCCCATTTCCTCCGGCCACACTGTCATTTGGGTTGTTATCGACAGATTCAGTAAGATGGCTCATTTCACTCCTCTCCGCAAACTGCCTTCTGCTCCTGAACTTGCTGAACTGTTTATTAAACATATTTTTCGCCTCCATGGCTTTCCAGCAGAAATTGTGTCCGATCGTGGTCCCCAATTTGTGTCTAAATTTTGGAGGTCACTGTGTAATGCTTTAAATATCTCTCTTCAATTTTCTTCTTCTTATCATCCTCAGTCCAATGGTGCCGCTGAACGTGTTAACCAGGCCTTGGAGCAATTTCTTCGTTGCCATGTGTCTTTGTGTCAAGACGACTGGTCGGACCTTCTTCCCTGGGCGGAGTTTGCCCATAACAATTCTTTACATTCTTCTTCCCAGAAATCTCCTTTCTTCTGTGTGTATGGCCGGAACCCATTGGCATTCCCTCAGGATCTCTTACTCACAAATGTTCCTGCTGCTAATGATCAAGCCGCTCATATGCTGGCCATCTGGCAGGCCACCACTGCTAATCTGGAAAAGAGTTCATCCTCTCAAAAGAAGTTTGCCGACAGGAAAAGAATTGCCGCCCCACCCTATGCTCCTGGTGACAAGGTCTGGTTGTCTACACGGAATATTCGCCTCAAGATTCCCACTCCTAAGCTTGGCCCCAAATTCATCGGTCCCTTTCCCATCATCGAGGTCATCAACCCTGTGGCAGTTCGTCTTCTTCTTCCTCCCGAGATGCGGATCCCTAATGCCTTTCATGTGTCTCTCCTTAAACCTGCAGTGTCTTCCCCCTCTTCTTCTTCCACAGCTCCTGTTGTTATCGATGACCATCTAGAATTTGAAGTCAGCAGGATTCTGGACTCTCGTTTTTCCAGGGGCGCTCTCCAGTACCTTGTCGAATGGAAGGGTTTCGGTCCCGAGGAATGTTCTTGGGTGAAAAAGTCTGATGTCCATGCCCCCATCCTTGTTCGCAGGTTTCATAGGCAGTTTCCTTCCCGTCCTGGTCCCGGTGGTCCTGAGGCCCCCCCTAAGGAAGGGGGTACTGTAATGGAGTCTACTGACCTGCTCCAAGATGGCGTCCAAAATGGCGATTCCTCTTCCCTGCACATGGCTCCGGGTGGTCGCAATCATCCTGCATCATCTCCTTCTTGCCCTGTGATTGGTCGCCGGCGACGGAACGGACGCCGGCGTCAGAATCGGGCGCCGGCGTCAAGGCGTCAGCGTGGGGACGCTGGCGTCTGCGTCTGACGCAAGCGCGTCAATTTTGGCGCCAATAGACTGGACTATAAAGACCCTCATTTCCATCCTGACCTTGCCCAATTATAGGTCTATTTCATATAGTTCCTGGGTGCGATATATTCTGCCTTGCTTATCCGTGTTTGAACCTTGCCTGTTATCGACTTTGAATCTGTACTGCCTGTCTTGACCATTCTGCCTGTTTTACGACCATTCTTTGATAAACCCTTTTCTGTACCGCGAACTTGGATTGTTGCCTCCTCTTTGGTCCTTACTTCAACTGCGCCTTCGGGCCTTACAGTCATTAACTGAATCAGCATCACAACATCACCCGGCAGTGCATTCCACAACCTCACTGTCCTGACTGTATAGAACCCCCTACGTTGCTTCAAATGAAAGTTCTTTTCTTCTAGTCTGAAGGGGAGGCCTCTGGTACGGTGATCCACTTTATGGGTAAAAAGGTCCCCTGCTATTTGTCTATAATGTCCTCTAATGTACTTGTAAAGTGTAATCATGTCCCCTCGCAAGCGCCTTTTTTCCAGAGAAAACAACCCCAACCATAAACCACTTTAAACTGTAGAGAAGCAGAAAGTTAAATCAAACTGAAACCATAGAAAATGAATGGCATATGCAGAGTGTAATTTTCTACATCAGACAAAAAATGAAATGTAAAGTAAGCCTCCCCTATAATGTGATCGTATCTAGCGGCAACCCTCTGTTTGGATTCACAGCCTTTGTAATAAAAAAAGAACCTGTTATTTAAAGGGTAGGTAACAACCCAGTGTAAATTCTTCCATTCTCGTCCTTCATTTGAGCGAAATTGGATGCTCTCTCGTTTGATGTGTTCCAGCCCTGATCAGGATTTCCATTTTCACAATGCAACTCTTTAAAAAAAAAAAAAAAAAAAAAAAAAAAAAAAGAGCTTGTTTGGCTTCTGGTAACTTCTATTTCTACTTTCCCTTAAAAAGTGGGGTATTATGGCTCCGTCAGGATGTAATGACAGGCAGCTCTTGGTTACTTCTGCTAGTGCAATAAAGCAATATGCCGGCTTGTCACTCTCTCAGCTTCCCTAATAAAATGTGTCTGGTAAGTTTCACATCGCGCCTTCATCCTTCCTGTGCTCCTCTCTACTTTCATCTATTGAAACTGACTGGCTGCTATTGTCTTTGTTAGCCACCCTGAGCCGCATCCTCACTGAAACAGAATTATATAACCTGTGTGTACTGGATGGGTGTCAGGGGAATGGTATGAACCTGTCGGGAAAGAATAAACTACTTACACAGAAAGTACAGTATGAGAGTATAACTTATATTGTGCCCAGAACATTCTGTTTCTAAATGTGTATGTGTGTTTGGTAGGGCAATGCATAATGTTTCCCTTAGACAGTACAATATGAGGGTATAGCTTATTGTGTGCCCAGAACATTCCTTCTCTGTATATTTTTTTTATACATATGGGAGGAGGTGCCATATTATTTCCCTTAGATAGTACAGTATGAGGGTATAACTAATTGTGTGCCCAGAACATTCCTTCTCTGTATAATTGTATTTATACAATTGGGAGGAGGTGCCATATTATTTCCCTTAGACAGGACAGTATGATGGTATAGCTTATTGTGTGCCCAGAGCATTCCTTCTCTGTATATTTGTATTTATACATATGGGAGGAGGGAGGTGCCATATTGATTCCCTTAGACAGTACAGTATGAGGGTATAGCTTATTGTGTGCCCAGAACATTCCTTCTCTGTATATTTGTATTTATACATATGGGAGGAGGGAGGTGCCATATTGTTTCCTTTAGACAGTACAGTATGAGGGTATAGCTTATTGTGTGCCTAGAACATTCCTTCTCTGTATATTTGTATTTATACATATAGGTAGGAGGTGCCATATTATTTCCCTAAGACAGTACAGTATGAGGGTATAGCTTATTGTGTGCCCAGAACATTCCTTCTCTGTATATTTGTATTTATACTTATGGTAGGCGGTGCCATATTGATGCCCTTAGACAGTACAGTATGAGGGTATAGCCTTTTGGGTGCCGAGAACATTCCTTTTCTCTGTGTTAGAAAAATAGACACCATAAAGTAGCCCTTTAATTTAAAAGCTGGGCCTCCTGTCCAATTACAGTGCCCAGGGATGTTCTGCTGAGTTTCAGCCCATTGGCATTGAGGCCCAGTAGAAGTAGGATGTCCAGGACCCAAGAATTATTGCACATTTTTGGATATTACTTTTTAAGTAATGATAGGTGTATGGAAGGGAATGAAACATTACTGGCAATAATACAATCATTCTTCTTGATTTTGCCTCACAGAAACCTTTAATAAAAGGTAAGGCTCCCTGGAACAGCCGCAATCAAACCCTAGCCTAAAGCAGGCTTGTCTCACTCACACAGACTACCTGCTAACCAGAAAACACCAATTTAGAACTGATACTATATATTTTTGTAGGTTAACAGATATAGCTATATTAAGTGCTAAAGGTTAATAGCAATACCTCCTGTTTGGAAACTTTTCTCTCTAAAAAAAAAAGCCAACATTAATAGGAAAGTTTAGAGAATGGAGACATTTTAAACAAAAGTAAAAGTTTTCAAAGAAGAATTTTGCTGATGAGGATAATGACTTTGTTTTTATTTTTGTTCAAACTCTTGTTTATTTATCTCTTTGGTATTCAAACCACCGCCTTGTTGGTACAAATGGTGCCATAAAAGAACCAGTGGCGCACAGGGCAAGTGCACTGACATATTAAAAGCTTCAAGGTTTTTACTCTTCTTAGTACCATTGTTTTATGGAACTATTGGGGTGGATGCTGATCACTCTACTACCAAGGAATGAGTCTAGTTGATTTGAGAAGTCAAGGGTTTTCTAGACTTTTCTTTTGTCCTGGAACCCTAAAAGTGGGCACACACTGGACAGACTGATACTATATGAGTAGCCATTCAAACATGTCCAATCAACAAACCCAACCAAAGTCCATGATATGAAGATATTGACCAAGATTGTCTGCCCATCATACAGGTCACAAAAAATGTACAAAACTAGGTCCGTGTAAGTTTATTAGCACACGTATGGCCAGCAGAAAGCTGATGCTAAACTGGGCATTTGGACAGACAGATGGAAAGCATCAGGGATCGCAATGTTCCTCTCTGCTTGTCACCTAAGCATTTTGAGTGGGAGTCTCCCTGTTTTCCATAGATAAATGTGAGAAGCAGTGAGAGGGGCATTTTGTCAAGGGTGTTCTAGCATTTTTAATTTGTTCCTGGAACCCTAAAAGTGGATAGACGTTGTCCAGTACTCATCCTTATTTAACTCATCAGCCCTTGAGCTGAACAGACAGATACTATATGAGTAGATGTACTGTATGATATGGCCACCTTTCTACTGATCCATTCATTCATTTAGTTTGACCACTGCTCATCAGTCGATGTACTATACGCTGGGCGACATGGAGAAAAGGAAGTTTAAAACAAGTCCAATCAACAAAGCCAACTAATTTCTATACAAAATTGGGTTCCGTATAAGTTTGTTGGCACGTGTATGGCCTGCTGAAGGCTAATATTAGACTGGGCATTTGGACAGATGTTGTCATCAGGTGGAAACCATTGGGGTTCAAAATGTTCCTCTTCCCTTATCACTCAAGCGTTTGTCATTGGAAGTCTCCCTGTTTTCCATAGATTAACTTGACAAGCAGTAAGAGGGACATTTTGTCAAGGGTGTTCTAGCATATTTAATTTGTTCCTGGAATCATAAAAATGAATAGACGTTGGCCAGTACTCATCCATATTTAACTCATTAGCCCTTGAGCTGAACAGACTAACACTATACGAGTAGGTTGTACATGATATGGCCACCTCTCTACTGTTTCATTCATTCAGGCTGACAACTGCTCATCAGTCAACGTACTATGCACTGGGTGACATGGAGTAGTAGAAAAGGACATTTCAAGTATGTCAATCAACAAAGCCACTGGGTTCCGTATATGTTTGTTGGTGCGTGTGGCCCACTGAAAGCTAATGTCAGACTGGGCATTTGGACAGACGTTGTCATCGGGTGGAAACCATTGGGGGTCAAAATGTTCCTCTTCACTTGTCACTCGAGCATTTTGAGGGGAAATGTATCTATTTCCATAGATTAACTTGAGAAGCGGTGAAGAGGTTAATTTTGATTCTGTGCTTTGCTTCATGATGGTGGCCATCAGAGCCAATATCTCAGTCACACGATAAAAAATGTAAATATCATCTAAAAATGTTCTTGCAGTCTGTAGCATACTAAATTACAGCTAGTTGCTGCTGAATGCAAATTGATATTACATCCCGCAAAGTTTAGCTTGAAAGTTCTTTCTTACCTTTGCTCCCATTCCCAGAATCCTTTGTCTCTCTGAATCCTTTGAAGCGCCTTTCCACCTAAGATTCCGTATAATCTTCTCTTTGTGATTCACCCTTGAGCAGCCATTGAGCATCTTAGAATTCTGAAATCTTAGTTAGAAGCTGATAGAATTGTGTGGATTTGTTTAAAACAATAGGGATGCTTGCTAGTTGTATTCTATACGAATAATTTCCTTTTCAAAGCCACCCTTCTCCTTTACACCATCTTGCTTTTGATGGATAATAAAACGTGCTTTTATTGTGCCGATCTCAGGAGGATTTGAATCTGTTCAGCTCAAGATATGGATTTCAATTACCATTAAGCAACATTTGAACATTAATTCTACATTATTTTCCTCCTTTGTCTTTGCAGTTGTGTGCTTTGATGCCAAGATTAACTTTGATGACAATGCAGAATTCCGACAAAAAGAGATCTTTGCCATGGACAACACTTTGGAGATGGACCCGATAGAGAACGAAGCCAACAGTTACGATTTGAAGTATATCGGCTTGGATGGAAACATAGCTTGCTTTGGTATGTAGATTAAAGATGGCAACAGACAGGCACTTAACTAGAGTTCTTGTTACCATGAAAGCCATCCAGTAAATGTTCTTTTACTAGAGCTTTTGTTCCGTAGGTACCGTAGAAATCTGCTCCTTTGTGTGCAGGACAATAGCAGTTCTGTTTTTTTTTTTTTGCTCATTTCCTTACAGGAGACAAGTGTTTCTGTTCTACATAGCATTATATTGTATGCTGATGGTAAACACCTTCATAAAACTCATTATTTTCAAATGGTAATATAAATAATGATTTTTGTGTTTTTAAATGTAGTAATATGTACTTTGTTTTGTTTGCCCTTTTCTTATTTTCCTTCATTTCCTTTCTATCTACTTCTCATTTCATTTACATTTAAAACAGCAGCTTTCTTTCTTTCTTTCTTTCTTTCTTTCTTTCTTTCTTTCTTTCTTTCTTTCTTTCTTTCTTTCTTTCTTTCTTTCTTTCTCTTTCTTTCTTTCTTTCTTTCTTTCTTTCTTTCTTTCTTTCTTTCTTTCTTTCTTTCTTTCTTTCTTTCTTTCTTTCTTTCTTTCTTTCTTTCTTTCTTTCTTTCTTTCTTTCTTATATATAGCTTATTGTGTGCCCAGAACATTCCTTCTCTGTATATTAGTATTTATACATATGGGTAGGAGGTGCCATATTGTTTCCCTTAGACAGTATAGTATGAGAGTATAGCTTATTGGGTGCCGAGAACATTCATTTTCTGTGTGTTTGAAAAATAATCACCATAAAGTAGACCTTTAATTTAAAAGATGGGCCTCCTGTCAAATTACAGTGCCCAGGGATGTTCTGCTGAGTATATCAGCCCATTGGCATTAAGGCTCAGTAGGACATCCAGGACCCTATAATTATTGCACATTTTTGGATATTACTTTTAAAGTAATGATAGGTGTATGGAGGGGAATGAAATATCACTGGCAATAATACAGTCACGCTTTTTGATAGTGCCTCATAGAAACCTTTAATAAAAGGTAATGCTCCCTGGAACAGCCGCAATCAAACCCTAGCCTAAAGCAGGCTTGTCTCACTCACACCGGCTACCTGCTAACCAGAAAACACCAATTTAGAACTACTATATATTGTTTTAGTCAAAGTTAACAGATATAGCTATATTAAGTGCTGCAGTCAAGGGTTTTCTAGCATTTTACTTTGTTCTCAGAACCCAAAAAGTGAGCACACATTGATACTCATCAGCATTTGACAGACGGATACTATATGAGTAGCCATTCAAACATGTCCACACTGCTAAATTAACACATTGCAGTTTAAAAATACTGCCTGGAGCTACTTGATTCAATTTGCTTTCCTGATATCGTATCCCAAGGTGTGACACAGACACCTGCACCTGCAGCTGTAAGGAACTGAACATTGGGGTCTGAATCAGAAAAACTTCTTTATTAAACATGTCTAATCAACAAACCCAACCAATGTCCATTGTTCATCTTTCTTTCTTTCTTTCTTTCTTTCTTTCTTTCTTTCTTTTTCTTTCTTTCTTTCTTTCTTTCTTTCTTTCTTTCGTTCTTTCGTTCTCTCTTTCTTTCTCTCTTTCCTTTTTTTTAATTTCCACTCTGACTCTTCTTTCTTCTCCATTCTCTGTTTTTTTTGTTTTGGAACAAGTCCTGCTATATATAGTCTTACTATGGGACAGCTTTTGGCTGGGTGTTTAATACCCAGACTGTTCAGATTACAATTTTATCAAAGCAAAGTGATAGTTAAACTATGTTACTTCCTTGTAGAGTAATGCAAATATTAACACATTTCTGTCATCGTATCACTAAAATATATATTCCAGCCCTTGCGAATAGGGACACATTTCAAGTGTAGTTAATCTTTTTCCACTGACACAAAAGGTGTTAATCTTAAATGAATCTAAATAAGGCTACAGCGTTCCTCTAGAGATGCCCAAGAATTCTTAATCCTAAAATAAATGTCATAAACTCACTGGCTTATTATGAGCAGCAGAACTTCCTCTGTTATTTTATATTATGTATGATATTATCTCCCTGCATTTATCCTTCACAGGACATTCTGTCTTTGACTGCACATTACTTGGGCTGGACAACAAGACTTATAGGTTGCCAGTAATATTTCAATTTGTTTCATGTCTGTAAGAAAATTGCTAAAGTTACAGATGCCAAGAGAAGATACGTTTCTACTTGCCCTTCCCACACCAATTGTTGTTCAGTCCTTAATCTGTAGAGGAGTATTTTTCATATCCCTGCTAAGTCCAAACAGCAAGCCGGTCAAGTCTATTTCCCCATTTTTTTTTTTTTTTGGACCAATGCTAAAATCTTCCTTCCCACTGATATTTCAATGAATTTGGTTGTGCAATGTCGATGTTGTATGTCTTCAACCCTTCCCACCACTTTAAATAGACTGCCATTATGACTCCTTCCTATATTTGTTTGCATTTGGTGGATGGTTCAGTAATTACTTATCTGATATTTAATGCTATTAATTTCTAGGGCTGATGTCAACTCTGGACTATCTGTTTTTATTAGGCCAAACACAACTACTGTGATAAAAAAAACTCATAAAGTCCCTCTAAAATTGTTGGATTGTTACAAACCTTACTGGGGAACCCTCCTTGGCACCCCAATGTCCTTCGCTTTATGTTTCTTGATTCCATGCACCTACATCTTCTGATAATGAGTGCTCAAATGGACAATAAACCCATTTCACCAGGAATGTAATGGAAAAATGTTCTTCTCTCCTATCTTTCTTTAGTTTTAATTATAAGGTAATGAAGCATTCTTCTAAAGTTTATATTTCCTCAGCTGACTGGTCAAACATAAGGAAAAATATATTCCTCCTTTAGATTCTATAGGATATAGGAAGTCACCTTCTAGTTCTAAGTCTTATGTAGCTTAGCCTTACAGCCCTTTTCCTTTATAAGGACATAGATCTCCTCCAATTTTACTGATATCCCTTAATCTGTATTGCTTAGTTAGGTCTATGGCATTGTATGGTTGTCGAGTATTGGGTGAGCAATTCTAAATCGAAACCACATACTTATTGAAGGGTCAAGGCTCTTTAACATGCTATCCAGACCTGAAAATCACTGTCATGATTACTTACGTGCTCGCCGTGCATTATTTCATGACAAGCATACAACCTTTGTCTCATATTTATTTTAAAGGAATTGGTTCCATACATTTGGGGTAAATTAGGTCTTAAAGGGATCCTGTCATCAGAAAACATGTTTTTTTCAAAACACATCAGTTAATAGTGATACTCCAGCAGAATTCTGCACTGAAATCCATTTCTCAAAAGAGCAAACAGATTTTTTTATATTCCATTTTGAAATCTGACATGGGGCTAGACATTTTGTCAATTTCCCAGCTGCCCTTGGTCATGTGACTTGTGCCTGCACTTTAGAAGAGAAATGCTTTCTGGCAGGCTGCTGTTTTTCCTTCTCAATGTAACTGAATGTGTCTCAGTGGGACATGGGTTTTTACTATTGAGTGTTGTTCTTAGATCTACCAGGCAGCTGTTATCTTGTGTTAGGGAGCTGTTATCTGGTTACCTTCCCATTGTTCTATTGTTTGGCTGCTGGCGGAGGGGGTGATATCACTCCAACTTGCAGTACAGCAGTAAAGAGTAATTGAAGTTTATCAGAGCACAAGTCACATGACTTGGGGTAGCTGGGAAATTGACAATATGTCTAGCCCCATGTCAGATTTCAAAATTGAATATAAAAAAATCTGTTTGCTCTTTTAAGAAATGGATTTCAGTGCAGAATTCTGCTGGAGCAGCACTATTAACTGATTCATTTTGAAAAAAATAATTTTTCCAGTGACAGTATCCCTTTAAGGAATCACTTGAGAAATATGAATAGTGATCTTGTGGCAGGTGATATGTGTAAGAGAAACTAGTGCAAAGAATGTCAAGATCTGAGCTGATAACCAACTATGCAGGAGACATTAAGAATACAGTAAATATTGCTGTACAAATGGAAACACTTGGAAGAATGCCTCATGGCCAACAAATGGGCCACATCTAAAGCCATTTTTGCATTACATCATATTTAGGTTAAACAAGAGTAAAAAAAAAATGGCTTGACTAATAGATAAAGATTGAAGGTTCTGATGTTCTTGTTGATCCAGTTCAGTTGTGTATAAATTGTTAGATTGGCTACATATTTGTTGTATCTTTGCCCAAGTCAACATTAGGAAATACACGGATGAAAAAGGAATTTCTCGATGTGACCGTGAAAACATCTATAAATCAACAATGACATCCTCAGGGACATGCAGCGAGTGTATTTATACTTTGTCTTATCCCTTCTGAGCCCTAAAAATAATGTTTGTACTTGGCCTGAAGGTTTTTTTTCTGTGCAACTGCTCTGTATTTGCTCAGTTGACATGGTATTTGTTTTCTCTGATAGTAAATGGTGCGGGCCTCGCAATGGCAACATGTGATATCATTGACTTGCATGGAGGAAAACCAGCCAACTTCCTTGATCTTGGCGGTGGTGTGAAAGAGTCGCAAGTATACCAAGCCTTCAAGCTGCTCACTGCAGATCCCAGGGTAAACTCATTTTATTATCATTTATTGTTTGGGTTAGAATATGTATATTGGTTTTAAGATGCAAGGTCAGTGTTTTAGGAGAAGAACAGAACAGGACCTCAAGGTAAGTTCTTTCCTCCATAGAGGTTTGGAACCACGGGTTAATGAGCCCAAATCAGTCAATTTATGGCTGTTTAATCCTGTTTCTTAAAGAATCTCATACACAAATACACAGACCTGAGGGTATACATAGAAAAGACAAGAAGAACAGCCTCTGTACCCCATTTGCAGGTGTTCAGGTGACATCAGGGCCTACAAATGAAGCCTTGGTCCTTGATCATTTGAGTCAGACCAGCAATCAGACTGCATTAAGGTAACAGTGGGATGCTGGGAGATGTAGTATTACAAGAGCTCTTTTTATTTCCTTTCTAGTATGGGGATTAAAAGCAAAATGATTTCTAACTAATGTGATAGATTACAGAAAGAAACATTGCCGAAAATAAATAAACTCAGCAGGAAGAACCAAGAGACATAAAGTATGAGCAATGTCTTATTGATTTCTTACACAAACAAAATATGGTCATCTTGGCACAGTAACAGGGGATAGTTATTTCAGTATTTAATGCATGTGCTCTCTTTCTGAATATAAAGCTGCCTTATCCCTTCCTTTAGCAGTTGAAAGTAGATAAATAAGATCTTTTTTTTTTTTTTTTGCATTATTGCATTTGAATCTGGTTATCAAAACTGGTCTGGTGCCATATTGTGTGAGATATGCTGGTGCTCAGACCCTATAAACCAGTAATATATCTGTCCTTGTTAATGTAAGTTTAAAGCCCATGATGCCCTTAATGGTGACTGCAGAATTGGGCTTAGTAAAGGGTATACATATGCTGACATCATTTTATGGTTTTTCCTGTGATCTAATGAGTTGTCTCTGCAATGGATAGTCCTCTTTATGAACATGTTCTTCTGCCATGCTCATTGTCTCATTAGGCCAACCCCCATCTCTACTGCTTGCTGTGGCCCCTTATACCTATCTTTTCTAAGCAGATATTGACACTGTATCTGGACTCTATCTAGAAGGTGATATTGAAGCTTGTTGAATACCACCCCTTAAGATGGTGGCTTTGATGCTTGCCTTCCAGGAAAACCTAGGGGACTAAACATTTGCCTAAATCTCTACCTAACCTCCAGACACAGCTTACTATCTACAGCTTAGGGTCCGTTGCAAAATTTGGGAAGATCAATGTAAAGTTTTCCATGCATGAACTAAATACCTTGTGATTCACAAAGTAAAACATGTAATTTGGCCTTGCAGGTTGTCCAAGCACCACTCATTGGCATTGACTTCAGCAGGTCAATATTCTATTTATATATAACAACCCATTTTCATTTTGGATTAACTGAGTTAAAACTACTGTACTTCTCCATGGGCTTACTCGGGGATTTGGGGTTGGGCTGTTATCCTTGTGTATGCTCAGTTCTTTCACCTTGTGTGGTGTTTTAATAAATCATGGTTGTAGAACTGTAAGAGGCAGCAAGTTCTAAAGAGGACTTCTAACCACTGCTCTTCTAAATTATTTCTTGAGGAACGCTCATTTAATTCCAGTGTGAGTCCTGCAGCGGGTCAGGTACCTGAAGATTACTGGCAAAAAAGGGTAACCTGTGGGTAGAACATTCAGGTGCGGCTATAGATGCGGGTTTGTGGGTCGCTGATCGGGTTGTGGGTCTTATCAATAGTTACTCCTTTACATATGGAACGGTTTAAACTAAGTAAGCCTTATCAGAAAGGTCCACCGAAATATACCAGTAAACCCTCAAAGTAATGCTGCTCGGAGTCCTCTGTCAATAGAAACACAGCATTTCTTTCCTTCTACACAGCTTCTGTATCAGACTTCCGGCTTTCAGCTTAAACCTCCTTGCCCTGGGCGTGAGCATGCTCAATTTGCTCCCTTCCCCCCACCCCCCTTCTCTGCTGTAATCTGAGCCCAGAGATATAAGTGAGCCCAGGCCAGAGCCGGTATTACAGATTTAACAGCATTGTAGTTGCCGGTAAATCTGTTATGCCCTTTAATGTAGCCATTGGCCCTCCCGCCTAAGCCCTCAACCAGCCTAGAGCTTACCGTTTCCCTTCTCTGATCTCCGCCTTGTAGATCCCTGCTGCGGCATAGCCACTCCCCTTTTGACATCACCTAACCCTTGTGACAACATGACAACAGAGTATTGTTAATTCTGTGGATTTACCCAAAGGAACTTTGCCCCTTACCCTTTGAAATTGCCTGAAGGAACTCCCTACCTTTGTCTTTGGATTTGCCTGGAGTGTGTGTGCATCTTGCTGTGGATTGCTCTAAGGGAAGCTCTATATTTCTGGCCAGGGAGTGTTATTTCACATGCTAATCCAGTGTTCTTGTTCTGATGCTTTTTATATCTCTAATAAACCCCTGTGTAAACCCTTCTAACAAGTGTGGTATTTCCCTGTTTGTGCTAGTTGCTCATACATCACACGGTCTGTGACACTTCTTGTTTCTCGATGGTTAGCAGATTGGGTTGTGGATAAGGTACTTGCGCGTCGGGTAGCGCGTCCAAGCAGGTAAAAATGAGGGTCCGGTGTGGCTTTTTGGGTCGCTGGTTGGATTGGGTTTCAAAAATTGGTTCTGCGCAGGACACTAAACCAAGTGACTGGATAACTTTAGCTTCCAAGTTCACCAATAGGTTCAGAACTGAACTAGGGACAACTGAGGCTCTTCCTGTAGGAACGATTTGTTCTTCATAGGAAACAGCAAAGCAAATGTTCCTTTGGCGGTTTATTATATTAATCTAATATGTCTGGTACAGATATAAGAAATAATCCTTTCAACGATCATACGGGGAATCCAGAAAACTCAAACCAAAATGGAAAATATACCATGCTTGGCTCATATTCCTGGTTAGAATAGTACAGAGGAGTCCTAATCTTGCTCGTAATTGGTCCCAGTGTGCAGTGTAATTGATTATGAATTTTGTGCAGATAAATCATCTGTACGAGTTCGCGTCGGAATAAAGCGCTAATCTAATTAGAAGAGCGTCTATGCAGAAAACTACAATTTACAACAAGTTACTCTACTTGGATTTCCTGCCTGTAATGTATTGTGCTTTTATCTCAACCTGTTTATTGCAGGAGGGTGTTTGCAGCTTGGTGCACTCCATATTCTAATGGTTTCTTGTTTCAGTCTTAGCTAAATTAAATCCGTTTGCACATTAGCCATTACTTGCCCCTAATTAGCATTATTGATTATGAGCTAAACATGTTTAATGGCTGTGCGGGGATAACCCTAGACTTTAGCAGATTTATGATTAACAGGATGCAAGTACCCAATGAATTCCATGCATTGATTGTTTGGTTAGTGCTTTTTTAATACAGTTTTCCTAGGATGTGGTGTTTGGTCATTCCTTGACCAGCTTTCTTATTGGAGTGCTGTGAATTGGTTGCTTATAACAAAGTCCTATCACCTTGATCTGTGCAGCGTGAGTGTCATGACCAGCTCCCTAAATCCAAGACAGCTTCTAGGCTCCCTGGTCTCAGCTCCGCTTCTGCCTGTAGCAGCCGCCTTTCACTTCAGGACGAAGCCCTCTGCTAATTTGATGCCACCAGGTCTTAATGAGAGAGGAGCCAAGCAAATGTTCTGGACGAACAAAGGGGTACGGTGGTTATAAAGTCGTTGGATGGAAGGCACAGTTCTTGGAATAGACAAAAACGTAATCAGACAAGCCGGGGTCGGTGCTGGCAGAGTTGAGGGATAGTCATACACATAAAGTGGTCGTTCTGCAGGAGTTCGAGCAAGGTCAATAAGGCCGGGTTCGATACAGGCAGCGTTCAAGGATAGTCAGGCAGGCAAGGGTCACTACCAGTAGAATCAGAATAGTCAGGCAGACAAAGGTCAGGATAATCAGGAGTTCAGAGTAATCAGGCAGGCAAGGGTCAGATTTGGCAGAGTTAAGAATAGTCAGGCAGACAAGGGTCAAAACAGGAATCAAACAGAAACACACCCAGGAACTAACAAGTTAGACCTAACGAAGGGCAATTAGTTTGTATACAAAGCCCCTTTAAATATTCCAAAGTTCACGCCAATGACGTCATGATACCGGCGATGCGTAAAACCCGGAAGTGCGTGCCACACGCCATAGGAAAACCACCGCTTAGGAGGAAAGGATCATTGTGGCGGGCATCCCAGCCGGGCCACTAGACTACCAGTGTGAGTGTTCTTTATAGTGAGCCACGTGTGTTATGGTATTTATAGATCAGGTGTTGTTTGTATAATAAACATGTTTCCAATTTTGAAAGGCCTGTGTATGCTCTTACATGACTACTTTTAGATGAAAATGAAGACCCCCATTATTGATTAAACATTACCCAGTTAGAAGCTCTCTATTGGATGCATGTACGTTCCTCTGAGGTTGACAAATGGGTGAAGTATGGTTGCCCTCTGAAAGAATGTTTACTTGCCCTCTGAAATGCCCCTTATTTTAGTGGAGGTTATCCAACATTGTTGGATAACATTTTGTTGGAGATCCCTTTGCTAATAGGTTAATGTTATATCCAGTGTTAAACCAATGTTCACTGTCAATGTCAACATAAATGATGACAATAGAAAAAGAATGCCAATATCTTTGGATGCTGCAATAGGGGTGATCCCAAATTTATTCCTTAGTGCTTACAGACACTGTGTGGCATTCTTTTTCTATTGCATTTATCACTGGCGTGTGGCTTGGCCAGGCTCATTACACCCCACAAACACTGAACTATTACCATAAATGATCATCAAGCTAAGCTCATTTGGCCTGGGTGCTCTTTAAGTAACGTATGGTATCCCAAAACTCCACAAACCCCAAGGTCCCGGTCTCCACTCACGACTTCTCCCTCTAAAAACCACCTTTCGATTAGAGAGGAGCCCTTCACATACATCTCAAGTTTAGGGGTTACAGCGTTAACTAACCCATTGCTAACTATGGACAAGAGTCTGAGAGGAGAGATTAATGAAAGGGACAGTGTATTATTCCAGGACACAGTGACAGGAACGCAAATATTAGAACAAGTGTTGCAGGGAGCAGAAATACAGCTGGAATGAATATCCCCAGCCTCATTCACTACCCAAGCTCTAACCATTACTGGGCAAGTGCACACAAAATTGCCTTTAGCACCACAGCACATGCAGAGACCCTGGGCACGTCTGCGGAATCATTCCACGGGTCACACTGTAGTGGTGCCGATCTGCATGGGCTCCTCAGGGGATTGAGCAGGTGGAAAAGATTCAGAGGGAATCAAGACCTTGCTGACCGGAGCATAACCAGGTTGCAAGACCTTTTCCATTTGCCTTTCCCTGATCCACCTGTATAGCTACATTAAGGTTCTAAGTGAGGTCACTGGTTCAACTCCAGGCAACAACAACACCTGTTGTACAAAGGTGTGGAATATGTTCTCTCTTTATAAATGTGTTATTAATCTGGACTTCAGTGGTATAGGGGAATACCTATCCAGGCATACAGCAAGTCTTGTGACTTCTTTATGTACTGCCTCTAAGCAGATCCAATGAGACATTTCAGTGTATGTATTCGTAACCATAGAGTTTCTTCTTTAGAAATGTAGAGTTCCAGCTACATCTCCTTTATACTAAATTCACATTTGCCTAGAGTACTGCAATGCAACATATTTCTTTCTAATGCACTGAAACGTTCCTGAATTTGAACTGTAAGACAATTATTCAAGTATAATTTGAGTCTGCTATATCATCCTAGTTATATCTGTCCCCATGACTGTGCTATTATTTTCTCTCAACCCTCTACCAGATGTAGGGCTAATTTCACACAAGAGTTCTCTGCACTTGGTGCTGCTCTTCGCCTTGACAAAACATGGACTTGACTAACATTGTGATTAACTGTAAATAAAGTAGTACACTAATGATGTGCAGACCAGCCCGAAACCTGCAGGCCAAGTGGGTTTAGGCAAACGCCTGCAGAAGATTGTTGGGTTGTTGGGTCTTCCTTCCATTATCCCTGCCCCCAACCTTACTCTGCCAGCTTCCAACGGCAGCGGCCTCTACATAGGACTATACATAGAGCTGCTATGCCGGGTTAGGAAGGATCAGGTGCAGGCTAAATTTTTGTCAATTCGCACATCACTAAAGCTCACCCCTCCAATGGTCGTCCACACATGTTTCTGTTAAGACTGGCAATTGTCTATGAAAAATTACCGATCTGAAAGAACTAAAAAATAAAGAAAACCATGAGGAATTATGGAAAGGCCTTGCAGAAAAACCTTATACCATAATACTGTGTCATCAGCCACTAGTGCAACCTTCCAGTGAACTTCCAGAGTGGGTTTGGGGTTGTGGCTTGGGTTGACTTTGGGTACACAAAGTTACCCACATTTGTGAATTAGGGATCTTAGCAGGTACAGTAGAACCCCCATTTTACTTTTTCAGGGTACCAAAATCTAGAACACTGTATGGAAAATTGAGGTTTCACTGTATTTCATATGTTCCAGAACTCCTGAAGGTCCTTCTGAAGGTCACTGTGCCATGATGTAGCCAATCAGGATTTGCTTTCCTTCGTCTCACTTCCGTTGACCAATCAGAATTAAGCACTGATGTATTCATACTCTCATATGAAGATACCCGTGTTTTGTAATTGTAAAGTTGTGGTGGGTATGTTGTATGTTGCTTTATAAAACCCCGTGCCTCATCAGATTTTCATTTCTCAAAAAACGTATATAAAATTAGGGAACACAATAATGATATTAAATAAATCAGCCCACATCCCGGGGTTAACCCAATTATTCTTATGAAACAAAAGAATTTAAAAAAATTCATGTACATTGTTGTTCTCAACGTGGACCAAAAAGGCCCCAGAGCCCCAGCTGTCTGCAGCTAATAGAATTACATTTCCCCAAATCCTTGTTCTTTTCATAAGCCAAACCAGTCTTGGTATTTCATCCAAGTCATGTCTGTGTATCTAAATTCTCAGCGTTATCTGCTGCCGCATGGCTGAAATTCTCTCTGAAGGGAAGGCTTTGCATATTGGTCTCAATCCTCCCCTGGGTTATATGCACACTTCTGTGTTAATTATTTTATTTTCTCCTTATCAGTGGCTTATTTTTTCCATTAATCGTTATCACTAGCTGGGCACCTTTGCAAGGCTTTGCTTGTCAATTAATAGGCCAAACTGTTTCTCTGCAAACATCTATGGCTGGGCTTTTATTAATTGGGGACCTTTGCATACTTCTGTAAACAGCCTGTAATTAACACATTTAATACTTGGACCTCATTGTGTGCAGGAGGTTAAACGCACTTATTGGATTTTCTGATGTGCGTGGGTGATAGAGGATAAAGCTTTTAGTTGCTTCCGACACAGCTCATGGTGAACTGTCTTGGCTGAGACTTGAACTCTTGAATCCTGGAGCAGATGAGTTCTGGAACCAGTGTGACTTAGATCATCTGCTCTATGTTCTACAACTTCCATCACTTGCCTGTTCTATTTATTACAGGTGTGGGACCTGTTATCCAGAATGCTCGAGACCTGGGTCTTTTCAGATAAGGGGTCTTCATATCTTAAGTCTGCTAAAAATGATTTAAATATCAATCAAACCCAATAGGATTGTTTTGCATCCAATCAGGATTAATTATATCTTAGCTGGGTTCAAGCACAAGGTTCTTGTTTTATTATTACAATGAAAAAGGACATTTTAAAAAAAAAAAAAAAAAAAAAAAAAATCTAAATTATTTCATTACAATGGAGACTATGGCCGTCCTGTTATTGCTAGCTTTCCAGATAACGAATCCCATTCCTGTATTCTGTAAAATACCACTAAATTGATTGCTTCCTATAATTTAATATAGGTTAATGCTAAATCTTTATCATTTTAATTTTTTATTATTTCACTTTATGGACAGGCACTGTTGGGAGTATATGGTTTACTGTATGTACAGAATAAAATTGATTCTTGTTTTTGTATTTTTTGTTAATTTAGAATTAGTTTTCTTGTTCTTTTTATTTTAAATATTTTTTTCTATACAGTAATTTGTTCTGCAGCTCTCTAACCATCAATAATATAAACAAGCACCCAGACTGTAGGGAATGCTTAATAAATGTACAGGTATAGGATCTGTTATGTGGAAACCTCTTATACAGAAAGCTCCTAATTATTTCCCTTTTTCCGTAATAATAAAACAGCACCTTTGTACTTGATACCAACTAAGCTATAATTGATATTTTTTTTTTTTTTTTTTTTTTTTTTGCTTTCATGGGTTTTTTTTTTTTTTTCCAACTTTCTACTGAGGTCACCCTTTGATGAAAACAGGAGTCATGGTGGTGTGACTTCTCAATAAGACATAAAAGTGGGACTGAGTTGATATCCTGACAAATGTGGCTGTTGGTCATCCTTGAAAAAGTGGAACGAGGAGCCATTCAAAATGCTGATGGTGAAGAACATCCATCCTTTCAATGTTTGCTGAGGAAAGGTATCTACTGGAATCACTTATTGGAAAGGTTCATTGATCTAGGGAGCTTTGAGTGAAGTGCATCCGATGAATCACTCAAGTTGCCTTGACAGTAGATACAATAAGCTGTGTTTGTTTGTAATGAGCACCAATATACGTAGAAGGTCTAATGAAGATCGAATTAAATCTTTTTCATTTGCAAAGATGGTGTTGAAGAACAATGTCACTTGGCTATGGGTGACAAGATGCTTGTAATATCACCCCATTGATTCTAGTGGCATCCTTGTATCTGCCATGTTGGTTTTAGGGGAGATATATTATAGCAAACAAGGGAGTTATAATAAGGAATGCACGCCCTGCTTTTTTTGGGGCTTATAAGGATTATAGTGATCCCAGTAGGACCAACATGCCCTTTCTAAATGGGATTACCATTGAGGTTATCCTGAGATGTTGTTGTCCATGTAAAGGTATTGATATGGCACCACTAACTTCTAGCGATGTCATTAATAGCAAACTACACCACATTGTAGTCACTTCTGTGATACAATAGAATAATCAAAGTGCCGAAACTTAAAAATAGCAGCTTCTGTCATGAACAACCGTGAAACATTTAAATGGGGTGTCCTACCTAGAATCATGATGGATCCTGTCTTCACTGTGGTGTGGGGAGGCTTGATCCAGTCATTGTAGAAGAACTATTACTCATGGATCATTGTAGAACTATTACTCATGTGTGGCTGATGAATAGCCAGTCAACTGCTAACCAACAGTTACTTTTTTTGTCGTCTGTGGATTTTTATCCAAGGGTCTCGGAAGACTTTTCAGCAGCGGGTATAGTATGTCAAATCCTGCATGTACATGCTTTAACCCTTTTCTCATCCAAGCAGTAAATACATTCAACACTAAAAACATACTATCAGCTGTTTTGACTTTAATTTGAATCCCCTTATTTGCAACACCCAGACTTGACTTGCAAGATATAATCAATAGCCCATGCTGTAATTTTCAGATGATTTTCTATGACTTTCGTGCGGCGACAATGTGAGCATAAAGCTGCCTGCAGATCAAGTAGTTTGTCTAATTTGTTACCTTCCTTTTGTACAAATACCAAGAACTCCGTTTCCACAGGAGGATTTGTTCCTATTATTGTTCTCAGTACATTTAATCCCTTTAAAGCATGCGTTCCCCCCTTTTATTCCTTCATCTGTGAGCATTTGGCTATGATTTCATTCGCTCTCGTTCCTTGTTGCAAAATACAGCCTTCATATGGTGCGTGGGTAGAATTGCAAGGCTTAGAAATACTGTTTTTTTAATCCCTTTTTTCATATTAGAATGAGCAAAATAGTGGCATTTATCAAAATCATAATGTTGAATTAAGTAGATCAGGTCAAGAGTCTGACATGTGCAGTTAGCCTTTTATTTTTTTTCAAGTTAGGTCAATTTTTGTCTTTGTCAGTTTGGAGTGGACGCTTTGTGCTTTTCAGATGTTTTATTTTTGTATGCGTTTTCCTTATTTTAGGATTATTGTAGGTATGGCAAGTTGAGAGAAACTTTAGTATTGAAAACAACATTCGAGAATGTTAACACATAGGGAGAATTCTAACTTATCCGTCCAGGCATCATTGGGTTGAGTCCTGCATTGGATTGGGGACACAAGGAATACCCGCAACGTGGTTCGGTTACCTGGGAAATTCCCCCATGCCGGCAGTCTGCAGATTCTCTGCCTGGGTTGATTGCTTGTGATCCCCCCACCTTCCTCAATGAGAAATTCTCCCCTCCCCCTGACCTGGGTGATTTGCTTCCAATGTGGCTTCAGTTTGCTGATCTTCAGGTTGGGTTAATGGTGAAGGCGGAACAGGTATGGTTTGGTAGCTGGGACAGAGTGTCCATCTGCCCAACCAGACCCACCCAGGATTCTAGCGTTGGGAGTTCTATCTCTAATGGAGTTGAATGATAGCTGTTTGATTAATAGTTATATGAAAGTTAAAAAGAAGTAACACGTTATTGGAGAACCCTTTCCAATTAACCAAACACCCTCCAAGGTCACCAAATCAAATACCTCATTCCATATAATCCTTTTAATGATTGTGTGACATAGCTTACAAGCACATTTTAAATCCTGTGAGTGCTGGACCACCCTAAAAAAAAAAGATGGTCTAGGCATGTGACGTCACCTTTGATTATCACTGATTGCACCTTGCATTCCACAGGAAAGAGTAGCCATATTTCTCCAGGTTTTCTCAATCTAATCCAGTGATCCCCAACCATTGGCTCGTGAGCAAAATTTAGCTCACCAACCCCTCTGATGTTGCTCCCAGGGTCTTCAATGCAAAGAAAAAAATGAATGAATTTCTGAATTGGAGCTAGAGGCATGTACATGTGTATTGTGAATTTTTTTAATGCTCGTGTTACTCGTGTTTTTTGTATTTAAATGTGGCTCATGGGTAAAAAAAAAGATTGGAAACCCCTGCTCAATTTCCTATTGTAGTACCTGGGTGCATTTCAACCAATAGAATAGTGATATTCATTAACCTACTAATGAACTGTAGGTTAAATGGAAGAAACAGACTTACCTAAATTGTTAAGAGAAGGCTAAATATGTGCTATGGATTTCACTCTATATACGTTTCCTCAGGCACGTTTTTACCTTGATCTTTGCCCTTTGGGATTTTGGGACTAGCTGCAGTGGAATAAGTTTTGGAGGTGTATTGTGCCCCCTGCATTTTGTAATCTCTTAATTCAAAGCAGCATTAATGCTTTTATATTGTAACCAGTGCTGGAGATGATGCATTTGCACCCAGGGGGAATTAGAGACATATCTCTTCTTGCAGGTGAATTCTCCTGGCAAAGATGCGTGTGCGTGTGTTCAATGAATTAAGTCAAGCACGTTAATTGTACATTTCGTTTTCTGGATTATTTGCATTTTATCATTTACTAAAAGGGGAGTCCTAGCTCACACAACAAAGGCTGCTTTTATTTATATCTATACATCACCGTTGGGTTCTTCTTCTTTAAGCTGGTCATAAATATGATCATTCGCTTGTTTGGCCAGATTGGCAAACAGGTGTTGGGCCACCTTAGGCTGACCACATTCTTCCAATGGGCCAATGATCAGAAAATGGGAGACTGAAACTAATATTTAGCCACCAACTGTATTGGTCAGGGGCCTACACACTTGATCCAAGAGTGGTGGAATTTACAGTTAGTGGCCTATTTATTACAGGTCGATTTTTTTTGTGGTACACAAGTAAACTCATTTTCTCTAAAACCATGAAAGTTATTAAAAGATCTGATTTTAAAAACCACAACTGAAAATAGCCATGGGGGGGGGCACTGGAGAAATAATTTTCCTATTATAACATTTTAAATAATTCAAACAATAAATAATAAGAAGGAACCTAAATGAAAGGTTTTATTTTAGCCTTAAAAAATCTAGAACTAATGTTTTAACAATTTGAGTATTTGGTTGGGCCAATGCTCATGGTCACTTTTATGTTGTAGCTTTGTGTTCAGTGGTGTAAAACAGATGGGTGACTTGGTGACATGGCATCTTATTATTCCAGAAGGTGGTTTGGAGCGCAGGCGAAATTGCCTACATTTATTATAGAGTTTTAAATAATTTAAAACTAACAATATACCCAATTCGGACATTTCACAATTACTTTATATTTAATCTGAACCAATCCGTATATTCTCACGAGATGGACACACATGAACCTAAACAAATTTCAAATCTGTACCAATGGCATTTTGCAAAGAAAAGAGGTATTTTCAATAAAGGGTAAATGTATATTTAACTACACATTGAGGCATGTTTGCAAGTGAGTTGTCGGTATTTAAGCCGTGAGTAAGGCGCTGATTGCCTTGTCAGTCAACGCTCGGAGGAACCAGGAGCTTCAGAGATTGATGCTTGACAGAATAATTAGAAAACTGTCACTTGAAGTAACCACTCTCCTGTTCCCTCAAGAAATGTGTCTATACCAGAGTGTGTTGTCCACATCCTGAGGTTAAATGTTCAGTAACATCAAACGCACAGTGTCACAGGGGGAAATTAAATCCACGACGCTCGACTCTGCTGGGGAGGCCACAAGTGGTTTTCTAAAAACAATCACTTAACAGTTTCTACCATTAAAAAGCTCAGCTACGATTTATAGAGGTGTATTGTGTACCAGGTATTCTCGGCAACAGCAACAACATCCAAGGAACCAAGAGTGCAGATATGTCACAACCTATTTTGGTTTCTTAGTGCACCATTTAAACTCTTTAACTGAAAAATATATTCATTTTTGCACATTTTTCTTTGAATTATCTCTAAGAATGAAATCACGTGATCTAAACAGGCTGCATTGTGTTCTGTTCGGTACTAAATCTGTAATGCTCTCTTTACGAAGCAATGAAATTGCTACAAAATCTATGGAAGTTTCATTGGAAGACTTGCAAATCACGGTAGGAGGGAGGATCTCAAAAGCTCTGAGGTCCTTTTGATATATTGTAGTAGATTTTTTTTTTTTGAATACATGTAAGATTTTATTCGTGCTTCAAATAAATGTTTTAGGTGTGACACTGCCGTTATCCTGAAATCCGTTTCCAGAAAGCTCTGAATTCCAGGAAGGTTATAGTAATGGAGTTCATTTTATCCAAATCCTCATTTTTAAAAATTATTTCCTTTTTCTGTGTAATAATAAAACAGTAACTTGTACTTGATCCCAACTAATTAATCCTTATTGGAAGCAAAACCAACCTGTTGGGTTTATTTAATATGTACTTGATTTTCTAGTAGACTTAAGGTATGAAGATCCAAATTATGGAAATATCCATTATCTGGAAAACCCCAGATCCGGAGCATTCTGGATAACGGGTCCCATACCTGTACTATAGTTTTGAATTAGGCAGTATTCGCTTGCTTATGCTTAAGTACTTGTCATAATTGATTTGGTGTTTGCAAATTAATTTCTGTGTTAAGTTATTGTACCCTCTATCTTTTTAATTTTTCATAATTTTTTTCTTATTTTCTATCTAGAGTATTTTGAGGAAAAATACAAAATCAATTTTGCCACATTTTAATTTTTAATTGAGCCAGATCACAGCATTATTTTGTAGGCTTTGAATTTGGTTTGGTGGAATGTATTCATGTGACTTTGAAAGTTTTGGACAACTGTGGGACAGTAATAATGGTCTTAGGTTTGCTACTTGTCTAGAAACAAATTGCAGCCACTAAGCGTAGCATTTACTGGTTAGCTGTTTTGGTTGCTATGGGTCATTAGATGCGGATGCAATTTTGTCATTCAAATCAGTTTCAGATTTGAATATGTAAATGAATGCTTGGATCTATATTTGTCAAATATTATGTGAAGTCAGCAGCCAGCCAAATCTAAAAATTATGGATTCAGTACATCTACCACTCTATATGATTTGCTTATTTATTTAGAAAAAAATAATGGGTAACCCACTAGCATAACCTCTGTAGGTGCCACACTGCTCTATTTGTGCATTATATAATATTCCTTCCCACAACTGGGCCCAGCAAATGTAGTTTTTATTTGCTGCTGTCTTGGCTGCTGTTAGACGTGAAGGATTTTTTTGGCAGTTGTCTATTGAAACTGTATCCAGCTTTGTCCCCAGTGACTGTAGACTTGGCTGTGCAAGTGATGGAGTACACATGCTCTTTAAGCAAAGCTTTGCATCCTCAATTACAGCATCAAACTTGGCTAAGCCACTTTTATCAGAAACCGGAGCCTCGGAAACAGATCTTTTTTCTACAATTTTTCTTTGAATGCTATTGAGTCCCCGAAAAACATCAATCCCGCTGGAGCCCAAAGAAAGGTCTCCCTGTTTCACCCAGCCATGACTTGCTGGAAAAGTGCGAGAGCTGTGTCTGATTCCTCCTTCAAGCCTGCCAAGTCTATCAGCTCGATCCTATTGCTCCAGCTTAGATGTGAAGCTGAATCTGTTAGACAAGCAGAGTAACATCAAGTGGACATTAAAGAGGGGGAAATGCTGTCGTTAGCACAACGTCAATTCTCTGAATCCTAACTTGACATTTTAATTACAGCCATCCATGAAGAAACCTTCTTAAAACACTCATAAATTTCCTTTTGTTAAAGGGCTGTGTATTTCACAACATAATCGTTTATACTGTAACGCTATGCAAACATAAGCCTCTTTATTGAATGGTTGCCATTTACCTGCATGCTCCAATATTCTTTCCAGTAATTTATACATTTTATACCTATTGTATCTTATTTGATTCTTAGACTTCCAATGCATAGGCATTGCGACCACTAAAGGTATAAAAAGGCAATCACTGCCCAACAGCCCTCCCTTATAATTATTCTAAACAATCAACATCCAATTGGATCTAAGTCATTCCTGTGGCATTAGCCAGTAACCTTCATTGAGGAATCTGGAAAGTAATAAGTCAGTCGGGGAAAAAATGGCAGAAGCATCACCTCTCAACTCTTACCATGGTATCTAATTAGTAGAATGATAGGATCTCATGGGAATCAACAGTTAGGGGACACTTCCATTGATTTCAAACGGGATGTGCTTGTGGATTATCCAGGCTACCTTCTGGCTAGCATTAATTGGGCCTTTGTTGGCAGCATCACTCGATTCTTTCTTCTGAGTTAACTTTGTAGTTGAAGTGGCCTACTGACCCTTATCAGGCCAAGAGATCCGAAGACCTCACTGAATCAAATCAAGTCAATAGAATAGATCCTCCGCCTACTACATGCAAAAAACTGGTCATCACTGCCATGAAAAATTATTGATGCACATGGACTGAACATATGTAAATTAACTCAACCTGCAGTTGTTTCTTTCATGGGTGTTCTAAAGAGATCGATGATGCCCACAACACAATTCTTTGTTTTTCCAGAATGGTACAACATATAGGCATCTTTCTATGTTCACAGGTGCCAGGGTTTCTTTGAATGAAAACTGGCATCCGTTAATGTTGTTGCATTGGGAAGCATAAAAATGCACTGCATGGCAAGCCTAAGTGCCCTATGGGTACATAGCAGAACTTGGCTACAAACAAAATATCTCAACCCTTACTACAAAGGAATAAATGGCATATCTTCCAATGGTTCCAGTTTTTTGGTGAATGCTATGATCCACCCAAAGAATTAAGAAGTTTGATCCATGATGACCTTCTTTGATCTGTTAGCCTACTGATTTTTCATCGTAAACTATTGAAGCTGTTCATACGATCCAGCCTTGCTACACAGAACAGAGTATTTAAGTCCATTTTGGAGTCCAAGTTGGCTTATCTATGCAGATTCAGAATGAAGAGGGGAGCTTAATAAGCCAACTGCACTCCAAAATGAACTTAAATGCTCTGTTTTATGTACAAAAGAGGGATCGTAGAACAGCATCTATAGGTTACAATCAGTTATGTCCTCAAATTCACTTTGTGCACATTTTCATTCTCTGCAGTAACTGCCTTGTTATATATATAATTATCTAAGACTCAAGACTGCTAAATTATGGCTGTCTGATTCTTCATTAGACAATATCAGCTTGAAAAGATGCCACCATTTCAACCTGCTGTTGGTATAAGCCAGTCCATGGAAGATGAGGTTTCATATTATTTTACATTTGATGGTGCAAGTAGTGTTGCAGAATACCTGACTGTTCTAATGTATTCCTTACTGAGGAGCCTTCTCCGCTGAGCAACTCCTGTCATACAATTCTTTTCCATTAATCAAGCTGTTACTACTTTCTTTAATAACTTTGTGTCTAGTTTAGTCTTCGGGTATGAGGACAAAACCTAAAGCAAAAGGGAAAAAGAGGAGATGAAAAATGATGAGCGTGTTCACTCTGTCATCGAAGGCTCTATATTAAAAGAAACAAAATAGATGCCAGCATCATGACTCTTCCATATGGAGCATATATCATCGGGTGGACCGAGAGACAAAGGGAATATAAATTTGTTCTGGGAAATTTGTCAGACTATGAGACAAACAGAATGAATTCCATGTTTCTAAAGCAGCTCCCAGCAAGACTTTCTCTGGTACAAGTAATAGTTTGCCGTTTTAGTGCAATTCAAAGTATTCTAATGAGTTGACTTTGCATTCCTTATTCTCACACTTTGGCATTTAACCCACTCAGTGCTGATCTTAAAGACATCACCCAATGCACTTGGCAGCAGTATATATATTTCTAGGGTGGGGGGCTGATAATGGATTCTAAATGGACAGTTCTATGCGTATCCAATCTGTTATCAAGTTGGGAGTGCCAGTTTTTTTAGTGACTCTATATGTGTTTAATATTGACTTTGTTAGTGACTCCCTGGTCAGGGGCTTCTCTTCTGCCACTCACCGTTCCAAGATAGGTTTCAGAAAGCAGATTTTCTTATTCTATTTGCCCAAGCATCCCCCTGTGCTGCTTTAGAGTATGTTCAGAACTGAAGTTCAAGGAGAAAATATAAAAGCAAGAGATCTAGGATCCTGCAGTCCACTTCCTCCACTGGTGCCCAATATCCGTTCTCCCTCGGATGCAACAGTCAAACAATATTGAATAGATGGACCATTGCTCAGAACCAGCTTGAGAATAGATAAAAAAGGAAAAGAATTGGCTAATATAGTGTAGTATTTTTTACCTTAACCACAACTAAGTGGTCGGAGACTCTCGCAAAGTGCTCCTTCTCTTTCACCCTTTGGGGTACTTTCCTTATAGAATGTGTGACCACTTGAAGGTGTACGTTTAAAGGGATACTGTCATGGGGAAAAAAAACAATGGGAAGGTAACCAGATAACAGCTGCCTGGTAGATCTAAGAACAGCACTCAATAGTAAAAACCCATGTCCCACTGAGACACATTCAGTTACATTGAGAAGGAAAAACAGCAGCCTGTCAGAAAGCATTTCTCTCCTAAAGTGCAGGCACAAGTCACATGACCAGGGGCAGCTGGGAAATTGACAAAATGTCTAGCCCCATGTCAGATTTCAAAATTGAATATAAAAAAATCTGTTTGCTCTTTTGAGAAATGGATTTCAGTGCACTATTAACTGATTCATTTTGAAAAAAAAAATTTTTCCCTTGACAGTATCCCTTTAAGGTCAAAATTACTACACTTTGTTAGGCAATGTTTTTTTTTTTATCTATCCGCAAGCTGTTTCTGAGCCCTGGTCCATCTATTCAGTATTGTTCAAAGAGAAAAGCAAATCTGCACAATGGTAACAAATTACATTTTTGCTATCATTGTTCTACCTAGACTCTAGAGCTAGCTGGAAGCCCAGGTGTAAATTTGCTCCATGTTCGCCCACCTAGTCTTTTTTGCTTACCTGTATTTATGAAGGCTTTTTGTTGTATCCTTCCAAGAAGGACTGAAGTCATGGTCACTTAGGAATGCAAACTGGTGTGTCAAATGAATTATTATGGCAGAATCACAGCCCTGTGTAATGGGAGCGTCTTCAACTGCAGACAGGTGAGATAGGGGTTTGAAAGCCTAATTAAAAGCTGGGGTGTCGAGGAGAAGCAAAGGTGTGTCATCCAGTACTGTTTAGGGTGGTTACAGCATTATGCCCCTTTTTATGGGCATATGTTTATTTTAGAAACTCTTTTTTGCATTATTTTCAAATTAAAACCAGGAGAACAAAACAAAAAGACAAGGGAGAAGAAACGGAGGAGTGAGGCCAACATAAGAAACTGGAGTCATGGGAAGCTCTGAGACTGAATTCTGATTATGTAATACCTTCATAGAAGCCAGGGGACAGCAAAGCAAATGGAAAACAATTATATATTCATCCAGTGTCAGACTGGTTGGTTCCGGGCCCACCGGTGCTGCCACATCAGGGTCCCCAGATTTTCCCTCTGCAACTTCATGGCCCCCAACCCCACTCCTCCAACTTTAAGGCCAGCTGCCAGCAACCCACCTCTAGCCCCTCCCTCTCCCCGACCAGCACATACATGATTTTCTTGCATCATGAGAGATCACGGAGTGCTGAATGGGAAGCAGGTAGGAGCAGATCTGGGCCAGCAGGGTTTTTTCCCGGAGTCCCCCCAGCCCAATCAGACCCTGCATTCATCATGTAATTTAACATTATATAAATATAAAAATGAATACAATGAAAGTGGCCCAAAATGGCATTTTGATCCCCCAATGCTTGAGTTGTATTCCAGAACAGAAGGGCTGTAACTGTACCTGGCACCTACTTTACAGGGTCATTTTCACAAACTCACGCATTTCTGTTTAATGTCTGTTTTATATTTTACATTTGTTGAGCTTGGAACAGCTTTCTGCTCATTTCAGCTGTTCCAAGTAAATTTCCATCCATGCGGAAAAGGGAGCAAATGGCACTTGATAGTTGACCAATATGGATACGGCACCTTTTGAAACGTTTGTGCGTGGCATCATTAAAACAAGCATCCTTTTCTGGAACAGTTGTAACGCATTAAATGGAAAATGGATCATGGAACATTTCAATTTATATTTAATCCATATCACTAGCAATGCGGTTTGTTTATTTCCTGTGCTATTGTATCATTTCTAGTTACGGTAGGTTGGTTTTTTTTTATTGAAATACTCTTTATTGTGTGCTTGGCATCTCCACTTATGGGCACAATGGCCTTTCAGGTGCCACATTGGATCAGGTAATGACCAGTCCTGGTAGCCGTGAGGTTTATACTAGTTAAGTGCCTACACAAATGCATTTCATAATTGCTTGATATTTTATGTGCCCTTTATCTAAATGCATTGTCAGAATTGTCCTAAATCAGCCGCTCGGTTGCCTTCAAAGTAAACGTCTCTGAAATAATGAGAGCAGGTAATTTGTAACATTCAGGAGCTGCTGCGATCCCCACAGAGAATAATCTTTCTGTTGGATGGCAGAAAATGGAATATATTTTTCCCACTGAAAGTGCTTTGTAAAGTAAAGGTTTCTGTTTGAATAGAGGGGGGGAGTAAAGATTTGATAGCGAGCACACCAACCCAGATGCATTTGCAAAGGTTCGTTGGCTGCCACAGACAGGGTTCCATTACAGTCAGGATGCTCCCGCTAGTTGACTTTTGGACTTTTCCCATAGTTTTTCCTATGATCTGTAAATAGAAATAAAGTTACAAATGTTTGTACCTAAAAGAATTTAATGCTTATGCTACAGGTCTTATTGCACATTACTGGCTGCAGTAAAATTACAGCAGCTTGTTTGCCTTTTCTATGACTGCTGTGTTTTTGAATGATTGGAGTTTGAGGTCCTCAACTAAGGTCTCCAAAACCACAACGGCACATGATTACGAATTGATCCGCGCACACACTATTTGCAGTCGGGGAACTTACTCCTTTTATATTGCTACTAACAGTACCAAAACCACAAGTCATTTATTTAGAACAGAGGTTCCCAACCTTATTTTATTGGTAAGCCATATTCAAATATAAAGAGTTGTGGAGCAATACAAGTATGAAATAAATCCCATGTAGTTCCAAATAAGGGTTGTGATTGGCTATTTGGTAACTCCATGTAGACTGGCAGCCTGCAGAAAGCTCTGTTTGTTAGTGCATATGGTTATTGTGCCTTTAAATCTTGCCTACAAGGGGGGGTGGAGTAAAGTAAAGATTTGATAGCGAGTACAGCAACCCAGATGAACTTGCAAAGGTTCGTTGGCTGCCACAAACAGGGTTCCATTACAGTCAGGATGCTCCTGCTAAGTGACTTTTGGACTTTTCCCATAGTTTTTACTATGATCTGTAAATAGAAATAAAGTTCCAAATGGGTGTACCTCAAAAAAATTAAATGCTTCTGCTACAGCTCTTATTGCACATTACTGGCTGCAGCAAAATTACAGGAGCTTGTTTGCCTTTCTAGGACTGCCGTGTTTGAATGATTGGAGTTTGAGGTCCCTGAGTAAGTTCTCAAAAACCACAAGTCAAGCCAAATAAGGGCTGTGATTGGCTTTTTGTTAGCACAAAGTGGACTGACCTAAAGGTCATGTCAATTTTACGGTCTGGACAGGTGAAGACAACTTTTTATAAAGTTATTCGGTCAGGGTCAAAGTTCAAAATCAAACTAGGCTTCGAGTTCGGTATTTGAAATCATTTTAGAATCTTCCTGAATCCAAAAATGTATGTATTCAGCGCATCCCTAGTTGAGATCCTTTTGTGTATGGGAGAGTATTGCATAAAGCTGGCCATAGACACAAAGATCTCATCGTATGAATCGAGGATTCCTACGATTTTCGGAACGTGTGTAGAAAGAGACATTATTCGTCCGATGGAGATCTGTCGTTGGGCGATTGGACAGGTTAGAAAATTTCTGTCGGCTGCGGGTAATATATCTGCGTGTATTGCCGATCATACGATTTTCAGTGGGAGACTGTCACTAGCTTTGTCTATCGTATGATTGCTGTCAGGGGCAGGACATCGGCTGATCTGTTCTTTAACTGCTTTATTTGGTCAGAACGGTAAGACTTTGATCTGAATGGTTAGTGGCAGGTTGGGAGATGGGAAAGTCCGATCATACATTGAATCGTACGATCGGATCTTTGCGTCTGTGGCCAGCTTAAGACAGTGATCCCCAACCAGTAACCCGTGAGCAACATGTTGGATGTTGCTCCCAGTGGCCTCAAAGCAGGTGCTTATTTTTGAATTCATGGTTTGGAGGCAAGTTTGGGTTACATAAAAACCAGATGTACTGTCAAACAGAGTCTCCTGTAGGCTGCCAGTCCACACAGGGGCTACCAAATGGCCAATCCCAGCACTTTTCTTGCACCATCCAGGAATATTTTTCATACTTGCATTGCTCCCCAACTATTTTTAAATATAAATGTTGCTCAGGGGTAAAAAAGGTTGGGAACCCCGGCATAAGGTAAAAAAAAATGGGGGCCATATAGGTTCTTCTGCAAATCGAATGGCTGCTCGGGGACGTTAGCCTAGAAATTTAGTAAATTTTGCTTCTAGATGCTTAAATCAGGTTAATGTGCTTTCTGTTGGGCAAGTCTACCTATAGGCAGCTACAAATAGCTGCTACTAGTCTGCCAGTGATGTAAATGTGAGGAGTTAAAATTACATACGAGAAGCATACACATTCCCTCTTATTAGATAACATATCTCCCTCCTGTTGCTCTCTTCCATTGTTTCATGGACATTTAATACTAACAGGCAAGGCACTCGGGTGAAAAATTTTACAGAAGAGGGGTTTTCCCTAACAATGGGCCCCCGTATGGAAGTATAGTTAACATAAATTCAGGAATGTCCAACCCGGATGCTTCTTGGTGTTTCTAAATGTTCATCTTCCCTTCCCCAAAACCAGCCCGGCCATAACACTAAATAGTATATCCATATTTGTTTACCTTTTTTTTCCACTTTGAACTCCATTTAGTGTTTATATAGAAAGGTTCCTTGGATGAAGTTCTCATTTGTACACTTAGTTTCCCCACATCAGGCTGTCCTTGATATGATGTTATAAGACTGATCAATTGCTGAGATATCGTGTGTGAGAGAAGACCGATTTCTACAGATACCTATTCCCTCATGTAGATGCAGCTTGTCCTTAAGATTTAATTTGCCTTTAATCCCTCCGAGCCGACACTGCCCATTCATGCCCAACCATTAATCAAGAGAACATTGCTGCTTCCTAAATGCCCCCTGTGTCCTTTCCATCTTTTTCCTTAATCTTTGCGCCATCCCTTTATCCCTTAGCCGAGTGAAGAAGGGAGGGCAGTTAGGAATCGTACAAAGGTAATATAATGAGCCGTTGGCGCTCGCAGCTTTGTCACTTGAGAGGGAGCCCTGACAAGAATTCCCTGGGAACCTCAGAACGTACTTGCACAGAGCTGCAGATTTAGGTCAACCTTCCCTGTCTTTGGAGAAAAAGTAAAAAAATTCTAAATGGCAAACAAAAAAGAGCAAAAAAACCCCTCATCAATTAGGATGCAGAGATGGATGGCATCGAAACACGTTGTCCTTGCACAATGCTTTATATAAATGCAGCCACGTTTTCTCATTAACAAGGTTTTATGTAGAAAAGGGTAGAGCGTTTGTTTTAGAGATTTGTGTTAAATCAAGAAAAAGGTGTATTTCTTACCTAGACACAGTTACAGAATTTGTACCCCCAGAGAAGTCACTAACTAAATCACTTAGAGAGATGGAGCAGAATCTGGAACATAGATGAGGGTTGGAGAAGATGTAGCATTCTTCTAACCCTCATGTGCCCTCAAACCCTACAGGCATAGGTGAGGATACAGGATGCTCCCGGTTTGCTGTCCGGGTATAGTTTGGCACACACACTGCTATTGGTCAAAGGATTCATTAAAAGATTACATAGAAAAATTCTATAGATTGGTCCCCAGGCCATCATTGACCATATCAACATTGGGGCAAAGGAAGACTTTGGCACACATCATGTAACAGTTATGGCTCCGAATTATATGAAAGCCACCTCCCATAGACTCCATTTTATCCAAATCAGATTTTTAACTGATTTCCTTTTTGTCCGTAATAATAAAACAGTACCTTGAACTTGATCCAAACTAATATATAATTAATCCTTATTGACGGTAAAACAATCCTACAGGGCTTCATTCATGTTTAAATCTTATTTTAGTGGACCTGGGTATCTGAATGCAAAATCATGTCATTTTGAATTCTAATTCAAGATCTAATTTTCAAGATTTATCAGTCAAAAAAATCTGTTGAATGTAAAAGATTAAAAAAAAAAAAAAAAACAAGTCAAGCTTCAAGTCAGCAGAGGTGTGTTTTCAACATTCAATGAATTTTATTTTTTGAACTTTTATAAAGTCATATTTTTTACAGACACCTTGAGAATGAATGGAAAAAGGTGTTTTTGGTTTGCCACAAAATTTATTATCCTGTGGCTTAAGATGGTTGTGTTTTTCCAGTTCAAGTTTTTCCCGTTGATATGCTAGTAATGGACAAACTGATTGTATTTAATCACAATCTCAAATATTTTTGAAGTCAAGATTTTTTTAACTTGAATTTTTCACGTTTATTGAAAGAAAAAAGTATCTGTAGAAACAAGTCAAATCAACTGGACTTGCTGTGTTTTTCCTCGAAGACATTTCACCAGTCAACTGAGAATCTTCACAAACATTGGGAAAAATGTCATATACAAATAGAAAAATGTAGATTTAGATGGCAATGAAGATTTATTTATACAATCAATTTTAAATACAATTTTCAAGCTTTTTTAATACATTTTTCCGATTCATTGCATATGAATTTTATAATTACATTTTTGTTATTAGGGATGCACCAAATTCAGGATTCGGTTCGGGATTTGGGCGTTTTCAGCAGGATTCGGATTCGGATTCGGCAGAATCCTTCTGCCTGGCCAAACTGAATCCAAAGCCTAATTTGCATATGCAGATTAGGGACGGGGAGGGAAATTTCATGACTTTTTGTCACAAAACAAGGAAGTAAATGTTTTCCCCTTCCCACCCTTAATTTGCATATGCAAATTAGGCTTTGGTTCGGTATTCGGCCCAATCTATCACAAAGGATTTGATTAAAAGGGGGGGTTTGTAAGCGCTCCTATAAACTTCATACTCTTTACACTGTATCTGAATAGAATGTATGATTTGAGCAGAATTAGAGACAAGCAAGGGAAGTGTCCGGAGTCCTGGAACACGCGGAGCTCTCCCGGGCTCGCTGGTATCGCTGGCGGATTTACAAACAGAACAGAACACAAAGCTGCAGCCAATGCATCTGCTGGTAGTTGGAATTGCCTCCTGCAAGCAGAACGTGCTTATGTTCCTTGTACAGGATGTTGATACTCTTGTGTTGCTGCAGATTTTCATTTTCTTTTGGCATGGCCGGGCCCGTTCTGTGACAGAACATTTCCGCCATTGCAGCATATGGCACGGAACAGTCATTAATTTGGGCCGTCGTTATTGGATGATACGCTTGGTATTACATAAGTACGGTTTAGAAGCCGAATGTTGCAACCTTGGGATTGAAAGGAGTTGAATAATATTTCATGAGGGTATAAGTAAAATATAGAGTGAGCAAATCGGGAAATATGTTATTTTTCTTGATTAAAGAAGATCTAAACCCTAAAATAAATAATGGCTACAAATGCTGTCTTTTATTTACTGAACTTACTGTTCCAGTCCAGAGGTTGCAACCCACCAGAAAGCTCTATGCACCATTATGTTTAGAATGTACTACGTTGTATCTGTATTATTTCTAATCTCGAAATTTGGAAGCTGGAGGGATTTGTTATACTGTGAGGCCTTGGATAGCTCTTTATGATTTTGGTTAGGTCGTTGAGGTCTTTATCAGGCTGCAGAATTAATTTGGGACCTCTCCCTGATGGTATTGCATGTGACTGTGCCATCTATTTCTATCTATTATATCTATTTCTACCAAATCACCAACACCGTCAGTTCATATTCATCCCCCAAACTGCAGGGAACCTCCACCGTACTTCATTCATCCATGTTCCTTTCTCCAGCCCTTTGGTGGACAATCTGCCTTTTGAAGGAGCCAAATATTTCCTATTTTGACTTATCCATTCAAAGCACCAGCTGCAATTTGTGTGTAGCTGAGGTGTTGGGCTTTGTTTCCACCTAAAAGGAATGGCTTTTTTTGTTGCAATTCTTCCATGAGGCGCACTTCTAATAAGACTTCTGTGGACACAAATGGGTGTTCCATGGTCCCAAAGGTGTCTACCAGTTCTAAGACGATAGTATGCTTCTGTGGCCATCCACTGCATTTCCAATTCTAATAGTTGTTGGGTAACCTGAAGTATAACTGTAAATAGCAACAACATGGGCAATCGGCCTCTCAAAGGGCCACAAAAAGTTAAAAAAAAAAAAAGTTACATTAGAACCAGGGACACTAGGGGGCACATTTACTTAGCTCGAGTGAAGGATTAGAATGAAAAATACTTTGAATTTCAAAGGTTTTTTTTTGGCTACTTCGACCTTCAACTACGACTTTGAATTGAACGATTCGTACTAAAAATCATTCGACCATTCGATAGTCAAAGTACTGTCTCTTTAAAAAAAAACTTCAACCACCTACTTCGCCACCTAAAACCTACCGAGCACCAATGTTAGCCTATGGGGAAGGTCCCTATTGGCTTTCCTAGCAATGATCGAAGGAAAATCGTTCGATCGATGGATTAAAATCCTTCGAAACGATCGAATTGCGGTAAATCCGTCGACTTCGATATTTAAAGCCGAAGGATTTAACTTCGATGGTCGAATATCGAGTGTTAATTAACCCTCGATATTCGACCCATAGTAAATGTGCCCCCAAGTCATGGGATAAACTACCATGTATACTGCTTTTTAGCATAGTTGTCCCTTGAACGCTCTTATTAGCTTCCCCCATTTCGATTAGTCTTTTTTTGTTCAACCTACATATTATGTTATTGATCTTTAACATTGTAATATGTTTCTGAGCTGCCCAAAGTGCACAGTTCTGTATATATGTATATAGACGTGTGTATTAGGCACTTTACTTGCATTCTCGTAGACATTTTAAATCATCAAAAACTCATAACAAATATGTTTGCGTTGTGACTTGGCCTTTGAAATAAAAGCAAATTGTGTTTCTGAAACGGGCAGCAAACATGACATTTGCTTTATGAAAATATAGTCGTATGCAGCTCCTTTCTATGACACCTGTCCTGATCTTGGGGCTGCATTGTGTGCCCCCCTCCCCTTGTTCTGTTACCAGTTGTGTATATCATACTTTCCCTCGGGTTACGGAACCTTTTACAGATTATGCCGATGTCAAAAACATTTGGTGGCTTTCATTTATTTTTAAATGGGCAGATTTAGTGGGTCAGATCCCCTTGAAGATGTTTTTCATGTTCATGATCTCCGTTGAGAGAGAGAGAGCATTGTTGACTTTGTATAAGGATGAGCATTAGTGTGAGTGCTTTATAAAATAAGGTGCGTATGAGTTAGTGCGCATATGTGTGGATAGGTGGTTGGATATGTGTGCAATTGTGTATCATTGTTGGAATGTGAGTGGCTTTGCTTTTATCCCAATTTCATTTGGTGTGTTATTTGACACACTTCTAACTATTTGGCCAATTTCATGGTCATTTCTTATTTCTTTATGGGAAAAAATGCTTAACAATGGAAGAATAGACTAAGTAAATATAAAAGACTAAGAGAATACAGAGGTTGAGTGAGGAGAGGAGGAATAATAGTTTGGAAAGTGGGCCCACGGTCTAAGGTTTTCTGGTGGGCCCCTGGTATCCCAGTCCAACACTGAGTGCACACGAGAAAGTCCAATCCGACGACGACTTGGAGGCAACGTCAGCACCTTGGAGAGCAGCCTACGAAGTAGTGGTTAGTTTGTCCCCTGCAGTCCAGAATATGGCCTCTCCTGGGAATGCCAGTAAGTTGTGGTATAGTGGGCCGATATTGCCAGCCTGTTATATAGATAAGTAACATCTCTTCCCTGGGCCAGTGAGCTTACACAGCTGCCACCCTGTCTGTTTAGTGATGTCAGTTGTCGCATTGCTGCTCTAAGGCTCCTTGAGTTTCTATAAAAACATTTATGTCAACACCTGCCAGTTCCCCCTCTCCTCCCACGAGAGTGGGGGTGCCGTGCCAACGCTCATTAGCCGGTAGCAATTTGCATAGAAGAACCTTTGCTGTTCGCCTTATAAATCTTGGGTAGGGGGGGTATCAAAGCTGTGGGATTGGAGGATATCTGTATATCAGGATTGCAGAGCGTCCCTCCAACAGGGCCGAAAGGCTCATTTAACTCCTTTATAATTTACTCTCTTAACTCTTAAAGCAAAGAAAAAATACACAATGGAAAATAAAGACCTAGCTGTCAGTTTCCTGTTTGACATGACAGTGGTTTGCAGTGGTTAACCCCTTACATAATCAAAAATCTGTATTTATCGAAACATTAAGTGTTTAGGGAAATATTTTGAGTGTGTGTGTTTCTCTTTTTCTTTTGTTTTTTTTATGCCGTATGAAGCGGCTCCTCTTCGCTTATTTGGCTCCTACTGCCCCCTAGTGGTCATTCTGTGCAATTACTGAACATTTGTCCTGGTGGATTCGGATCCATCAGGCTCTGAGGGCTGAAGCTGGAGAGGCAAACAGCAGCTGTAATTACTGACTGATGCATTGCGCAGCCATTTGGTATTCATCCAGTTAGGACTCACAAACCTGTCAATACCAAGGGGCGATAAAATTAAGGTTTTCAGCGGAGAAAAAATATTTTGCTTCACTCATAAGGGAGACTATGTCTTGTTGTATAAAAAAGCTCAGAATTATGGATGGCCGTCTCCCATAGACTCCTTTTTATACAAATAATCCAGTTTTTTTTTTTTTTAAATAATTTTCTTTTTCTGTGTAATAATAAAACAGTAGCTTGTACTTGATCCCAACTAAGATATAATTAATCCTTATTGCAAGCAAACAATCCTATTGGGTTTATTTAATGTTTAAATGCTATTTTAGTAGACTTAACGTATGAATATCCAAATTACGGAAAGATCCCTTATCTGAAAAACCCCACGTCCCAAGTATTCAGGATAACCAATTCTATACCTGTATAGTGTTTTTATATATTACCTTAAAGGGCATCTATCACAGCCAAAATCAAACACATATTAACAATCTGACCAGTACAAGCTAAACACGTTTAATCAAACTACATATATAGTTTTTTGAAAAAACTGCAGGTTTTAAAAAAATCCCTTACTTTGTCAAATGGGTTCTTTCACTGAGGGAGGCCATATTGTGACTATAACAGAGACTCTAATATGCAAATTTCAGGAGCATGCTCAGATTGTAACACTGCTTTGAGTATTCTACCCAGAATGCCTTGTTTTAGTAAACTCCTCCACTAGAAGTATCCACTAGAAGTGCTGCCCCCTGCTAACTTCCAGCAGGGGGCAGCACTACTGTACAGCAGCTAACACACAGGTTTGGCTGATTTGAAAATAGCTTAGAAGGGTTGATAAGCAAAGAAGGAATTTGAACTGAGCATGTGCGAGATTTCAGAGCTACAGTTGGCTGGGAAGATATAGGTAGGAGGAGCCAATGAAATCCAAGATGGCTGCCTCAGCTAGAACTGCAGGGGAGATCTTGCAGAAAGAATAGTGAGCTGATCATTTACATTATACAAACAATTCTAACTGTTTTAAAAATCGGATTTCTTGAACTTTCACATTGTGTATTTACTTAGTAATTGATTTTGGTCATGATTGGTGCCCTTTAAGGCTAAATAAGGCATGATGGGCTCTAGGTTTCCTATATTTCTATATTCTTTTATTGGATAGTAAGGGGCATATCTATCAAGGGTCGAATTTTCGAATTGAAAAAACTTCAAAATTCGAATTCAAAAAAATCAACCGAAATTAAGTCGAAGTTTTGTCCGAATTCGAATCGTACGAATCGAAGGAATAGCGCATGTGACCGAATTCCCCCCCAAAAAAAAAAAGATTTTTCAAAGTTCACCAATTGACTCCAAATCGGTTCTAGGAGGTCCCCCATAGGCTAAAACAGCAATTCAGCAGGTTTTAGATGGCGAATGGTCAAAGTTGAATTTTTAGAGACAGTACATGATTCATTTTGATATTAGAATTTTTTTTGATTTTAGAACATGTTCAATCCTTGCATCAAAATGTACATCACTCTATTGATGGCGTATGGAGTATTATGCCACTTACAAGGACTGCTGGGGACTTGGGGGCCATGAGAGACGTTCTACAAGTGTGATTCATTACATGAGAAGAGACACAGAGGGCACACTGAATTAATGATATAACATTACTCATGCCCTAGATGCGGCAAACTACAGTTCCCAGAATCCTCGATGACCCAGCTGCATCCTTAGTGGGGCAGGGAGGGAGGTGTGTTGGTTTAGTTCTGCTTTCAGTTCTCTTTCACAATAAAACGTAAAGGAAGAGCCATTGATTTTACTCCATGCTGCCGGAATTAATTGGATTGTGCAGTGAGAGGCACCAGAGTTTGGCTCACAGTTTATAGGATGGAAAAATGAAGATATAAACTTAGTGCCAGGCTGGATCGGGGTGAGAGAGAGATAGAAAGTGTGTGTTATCAGTTACGATATCAACGTCACAGAGAAGATACTTATCCAGCCATTTACAGTGTGGTGTCTCCAGACCTTCATGGCCAAAGCTTTCTCATATCTGACTGGGTGGGGAATTGAGAAGAAGGCCCTGTGCATGCTGATGTACTTGGCGGGATTTGGGAACCCCTCTCAGCCTGCATAATAATTTACTCCACTTTCAACAAAAAAGATAAGTGGTATGTCTTTCATTTCCCAGGAACATCTTAGTACTGGGGTGTTTATTGAACAAAGATTTTCAGTGAAGCAGTATTCAGTTGTATCAAATTAAATCAAATGTGAAAAACTGGCTGTGCAATAATTTGATTACCCTTGTAATTTTGCCAATTTGAATGCAGGTAACTGCTCAATACTGATTACTTAGCATCACCAAATTGGTTGATTAGCTTGTTAAGCCTTGAACTTCAGAGACAGGTGTGTCCAATCATGACAAAAGGTATTTAAGGTCACCAATTGCAAGTTGTGCTTCTGTTTGACTCTCCTCTGAAGAGTGACAGCATGGGATCCTCAAAGCAACTCTCAAAAGATCTGAAAACAAAGAGTGTTCAGTATTATGGTTTAGGGGAAGGCTACAAAAAGCTATCTCAGAGGTTTAAACTGTCAGTTTCAACTGTAAGGAATGTAATCAGGAAATGGAAGGCCACAGGCACACTTGCTATAAAACCCAGGTCTGGCAGGCCCACAAAAATACAGGAGCGACATATGCAAAGGATTGTGAGTGGTTACAGACAACCCAAAGATCACCTCCAAAGACCTGCAAGAACATCTTGGTGCAGATGGTGTATCTGTACATCCTTCTACAATTCAGCACAATTTGCACAAAGAACATCTGTATGGCAGGGGGATGAGAAAGAAGCTCTTTCTGTACTCACAAACAGAGTCGCTTGTTGTATGCAAAAGCTCATTTAGACAATACACAGTCAAATGCTTTGGACTGATGAGACAAAAATTGAGTTATTTGGTCATAACAAAAATCACTTTGCAAGGCGGAAGAAGAACACCACATTCTAATAAAAACACCTGCTACCGACTGTCAAATTTGGTGGGAGGTTCCATCATGCTGTGGGGCTGTGTGGCTAGTTCAGGGACTGGGGTCCTTGTTAAAGTCGAGGGTCGGATGAATTCAACCGAATATCAACAAACTCTTCAGGATAATGTTCTAGCATCAGTCCCAAAGTTGAAGTTACACAGGGGTTGGATATTCCAACAAGACAATGACCCTTAACACACTTCGAAATCTACAAAGGCAGAGGGAGAAGTACAATATTCCCCCGACTTGAATATCATGGAAAATCTATGGGATGATTTGAAGCCGACTGTCCATGCTCGACAGCCATCAAATTTAACTGAACTGGAAAGATTTTGTATGGACGAATGGTCAAAAATACTGCCATCCAGTATCCAGACACTCATCAAAGGCTATAGGGTGTTATATATTAAAAGGAAATTGCTACTTTGAAATCTCAGCCAATGATAAACAAAAACGTCATAGAATTACCTTTTTCATAAGACTGTAAGCTGGCCATAGACACAAAGAGAAAGTCACGGGAAGATTTCTTACCATGGCGATCGGTCGCTCAGTCCATGAGACAGTTTAGAAGATTTATGTATTGCCTATCTATGATATCTATGGGTGACTCTCACTACAATTGCTGTCATGGCCAGAATATCATCTGATTTGTTCTTTTACTACTGTATTCAAACTGAATGGTTAGTTGCAGGTCGGAAGTTTGTGCCATACGGTATGAGGCTAAAATGTGCACGTCTGTGGCCACCTTATCCTCAATCGAGATGGACAAAACATGATGAAGTGGAAAAGTCTTGTTTTTATGCTTGTTTTGTTCATTGACATGGATGGTTGACTGAGCTAAGGCAGTAAGGGTGGAAATGCAGCTCTTCTAAAAGTTGGACCCACAACCCACACCAGATCCTGCCTGACCTCCATTTTTTACTGTCTCACACCCAATATCTTGCTATGCCTTGGCCTGTCTGCTTTCTTCTGTCCCACTAGAGAAAAGTGCACAAGGTTGGAAAGCTTGACCCGCTCATCTCGATCACACAGGAAGGTGTCAGGTGATAATATCTGGAGGACCCTTGTCTGCTGTTCGGACCTTAGGCAGTGCAGGAAAGAAATCCAGTAGCTCTCTGAAAATTTATCAAAAATGGGCACTTTTTAGGCCCTACTGGGCACTTTATCAGTGGCCTGGATTTCCTTTGTTCTGTTATCTCACAGCCTTATGTATTCTACACATTTTAAGTGTGGGAGTTATAGTTGTAAGTATATTTCTATATAGTGTTACTTGTATAAAGGTGTGCATCAGCATTGGACTGTGGGGGTCCAGGCCCACTGGGTCTGCCACATTAGAGACCCACAGACACCCCTGGAACCCGCCACCCTAATGTTTCTCTGCCCCAGCTGCAACCTCCTCCTCCCCCCCACCAGCATACCTTCTTATTTCTTCGTGTGACTGCTATATGGGTGGGGGGTGGTCAGGGAATAGAGTCTCAGGCAGCCATGGGGAATGTGTCTCTGACCTAGTGGTGGACATACATGGAATGGTACCCAATTTGGACACAGAGAAGCTGGGACAAATTGGGATGATCGGGTCATACTGACCTATGGAAACACATTGTGAGAGCACTACATGCAAATATAATCCATCATTATTTTTAACTTGCCAGATACAGATACAGGGGCTTGTTATCGAGAATGCTTGGGAACTGGGGTTTTCTGGATAAGATGTCTTTCCATAATATGTTGGAATGTTAGATCAAACTAGAATCCACAATTTGACCTTATTTATTGTTGAAAAAACTTTATAAAATCAGTTTGTAAAAAAACTCGAAAAAATTGGATTTTTGCTAAAAAAAAAAACTGAATTTTTCCGGTTTTATACCCAAAACGCTCAAATTTTTCATGAAATTGCTCGAAAACCCTGTTTTTTGGGGGTTTTTTTTTGGTATTTTTTGCTGAAACTCAGCGCAGACCATAATATCTTCAAATTGAAATGGTACCTTTGCCATTGACTTCTACAAGACCCCGACAGCTTGGAGTATTTTCGGATTTGCACTTTTAGCAGCCTTGGGCTATAATAAATCACAAAAATTCTAGGTTTTTTTTCCCACTAAAAAATTAGGATTTTATAGTTAAAAAAACTAAAAAAGTTTAGAATTTTTGGCATTCTTTAATATATAACCCCCTACATGTTTTTCGGTGTAAAAATATAGATTTTTTTTTTATAAAAGCATCACTTAAATCTGAGTATTCTGGAGCGGGGCATCATTAGATTGCAGGCTGTAGTGCCGACTCCGTTAACTGTGTCTATAAATCTGCTTTGTCCTATAAACAGCAGCGCCTTCCCGTACTACCTGCCTGAGCCAAGTTATTCTACAATAAAATGGACGAAGCTGTAAAGCTTTATAGATTTGTCTGTTTCCCACTAACCGAAAGATCCCAGCCATTATATTTAACCTTTTGCATTGGTGGGCCGAATCCAGAGGATACCCAGTAGACTGGAGTGTGAGAAGAGTAGACATCTAGACGTCCCTTTTATAGATTTATAAATGTGCTCTGAGGAGAGAAGCTTTGCGAGTAGCCCTCATATTAATTTGCAGACTAATGATGATGAAATGCTGCTCCACACTTTACAGCTTAGTTATTTATACCCAGGCATATGCAAACACCATGAGACATCAGGAACACGGGCGTTGCTCTTGCCGATGATTAAAGGGAAGCTATCATTAGAAAAATGGTAATGTAGAGTCATTTGGGGGCAGGAAACTTTAGATACATTTTGAAACACTCCTACTCCTTTTGTGCTTACATGGTAATTGCTAAGATTCTAGCTATCTGTATAACAGAGCATTCTGTCCCAGTGGCTGCACAGATCCTATCTGATCCCCATTGTAAGCAGCAGTCCTGTCCTGCTTTATGGCAGCTGAGATTCTAGCTATCTGTATAACAGAACATTCTGTCCCAGTGGCTGCACAGATCCTATCTGATCCCCATTGTAAGCAGCAGTCCTGTCCTGCTTTATGGCAGCTGAGATTCTAGCTATCTGTATAACAGAACATTCTGTCCCAGTGGCTGCACAGATCCTATCTGATCCCCATTGTAAGCAGCAGTCCTGTCCTGCTTTATGGCAGCTGAGATTCTAGCTATCTGTATAACAGAACATTCTGTCCCAGTGGCTGCACAGATCCTATCTGATCCCCATTGTAAGCAGCAGTCCTGTCCTGCTTTATGGCAGCTGAGATTCTAGCTATCTGTATAACAGAACATTCTGTCCCAGTGGCTGCACAGATCCTATCTGATCCCCATTGTAAGCAGCAGTCCTGTCCTGCTTTATGGCAGCTGAGATTCTAGCTATCTGTATAACAGAACATTCTGTCCCAGTGGCTGCACAGATCCTATCTGATCCCCATTTGTAAGCTGCACCCCCCAGACTATACTTTTGTTTTGTGGATGGTCAAGAAAACCTACACTGTCATATTCTGCTTATATTGTCAGTATTTATTCTGCATTTGCTGTATAGGTCTCATAAGAAGTTTTTATTTCTACATAGCTCAGGTCATGTTATATCACCACCCCTAATCCTCCCACACTACCCCCAGTTACGGTCAACCACATACCTGATCTACTATATATAAACCCTGCCCTTTTTTCATTAAGCCTTTTCAGGTCCTAAAAAGGCATAGCAGTGATCTGAGAGGCTCACCTAAATATGCCCAAACAGTAAAGTATTTTTCCTTACTCAGCTCTTCACTTAAGCAAGTCATTGAGCAAATTTGAGGTTATCAACCAATTAACACATGAGCTGTATGGTGGTATATTGTTATAATCATGTATGCCAAGGTATTATTGATTATTAGGGATGGGCATCAAAGAAAATTCGGCACATATCAAAAAAATTTATTTAATGGGCGTTGGCGACATTTCGCCAGCGGCAAATTTTTAACGAAGCGGGTCAAATTCGCCCAACCCTATTGATTATATCACTGGCTTAAATTAGCAAATTTGAACTTTGCTAGATAATGGTCATGCCTCAAAGATGTGATAGAAAGATATATCACCAGATTGGATTAATTCCTTTACAGACCAACTACATTCCAGACAACCTACTTTCTGGGGAGCCCATAGATGTATTGGTGGTTGAGCAAAATTGACCAAGCTGCCTGACCATATCTGTCAAAGCATGAACACCTTCAGTGACTGATGTGACATTGACATTTTAGACAACCTTCTTCTTGGGGAGCCCATAGATGCATTAGTGGTTGAGCACTAGGGTCAATATTGGCCAAGCTACCTGACAACATCTGTGAAAGCATGGACACCTTCAGTGACTGATGTGACATTGACATTTTAGACAACTTTCTTCTTGGGAAACCAAAAGATGCATTGGTGGTTAAGCAGTAAGGTTAATATTGACCAAGCTGTCTGACCACATCTGTGAAAGTATGGCCACCTTCAGTGACGTGACATTGACCTTAACAATAACACCTTCTTAGACCTGGTTATATTCTTCCTGCCCTTGTATAATACACCCTTCCAAAAATCTTTTAATTATACAGCTCTATTTTGTTACTGGACAAGTAGCCTTCTCTGTGAAGACCCTTAAGAGGAAATACTAGATAAATAAATAAATAACATTTACAGTGAAGATATCTAATTCGCATTTAAACAGAATTTCTTACCAATTCTAAAGCTGGCCACCTATCTACAACTGACCCTAAATAACCATTACTGCATTGATGTAGGGCATTAAAATCTTAACAGCGTGTATTTTACCTAAATGTCCTAGTTAACGTCTCCATTAGCAAATGTTGTGTTGGAGCTGGAAGTTTTAGTATTTTTGGAATGAACTTTTAATAAAATCAGATTTTTATGCTGCTCTCTAGTAAATGTTAATGTCTTGGAAATGCTGCGTATGTGGATTTTTTTTCCCCCCCTGGTTTCGCCTCTGCCAAAAACGCTTTAATCCTTATTTGCCTCTACTTGTCAAACGTAGCACAACCTCCAAAGATGGCCATTTAAATGTGATTCATAAAGAAGGCGCCAGGCCAAGGCAAGCAAATCTAAACAATGTTAACAGAAAGTCCACCACTCCGAAATGAATTACTGTGAGGTGTGAGCCGATCGGCGGGTCTGTTATACGATTACAATAAAAGCCGAGATTGAATTCTCCACCTTATTCACTTTCTTATTGATTAAACCCTTTTAGGCTTCTCTCTAATTAAACAGGATTTTTTTTTAATAAAGTCATCAATTATACAGGCTGCACCTAATTTCTTTTTGCCAGTTATTTTGCTATCAGCTGACACTGGATTGAATGACATGATTAAAATTCTGCATGGAAAAAAGAAATATATCCCTCAAGAGCATTAGGCCTTCAAGAGCATTAGACCCTCAAACTTCATGCAGCTTTGGATTAAGTGCAGTTTTTAAGCTAACAGGAGCACTGGCGCAGGGTATCGGGAAACTGATACCTGGAGTGTACCATCCCCTTCAGTGATTATGCCTTTAGATCTCCTTAAAGGCTTACTTACCTGCACTGTCCTGGCAAAGTCTGGATTATATGCAAGTATGGCCAGACCACTAGAAAGCTGCCTTTACATGACCAACCTAAAGGTTAAAAAAAAGCCCACTGGTTTCTGCCCCATCACGTTGGGGTTATGCTGTTATCCTGAAAGTTTCCCTTGGTGAGCCCAAAGTGGCTTTAGGAGATGTGGAAGAATAGCAAATGCTGGAGTTAATAAAGCGGTCTGCTTTTTGCTTGGTTGTGATGAATGGGAAACCAAGCGTTTTTCTCTTCCTAAATTTTACTTGTAGAGACAAAGTTTAATTACAAGGAATTATGTTTCCTTTCTGGAACCTCTCTCTGCAGAAGCAGCGTAACGACGAAATGTAATTAATATAAGAGTTATGGTACGGTCCTGGCAGAGGGTGAGCTGTCAATGTAGGTGTTTTGTGGGCTCTTTGTTGAAGATGAGCCATTGTGGCATGTTCTTTGAAGAAGGTGACCAGTTATGAGTGTCCTTAATTGTTTTCTTTCTGCTAAATAATTGTTGCGTTCTTTTTGCTTTTGATGCATGAGCTAGTTCCCCTCAGTGTAAAATAGAATGTTATAGTTCATTAATGAATTTGTGGAATGCCAAATTAACATTGGGTGTGGGTAGGGATGCAGTGGCTTAAGAGTCTGGGTTGGGTTGAAAAATTGCCATTACTAGTGGACACCTGCCTGTCCAACATTCCCAATTTAACGTTATTAAAGGAGAAGGAAAGGTTAAAACTAAGTAAGCCTTATTAGAAAGGTCCACCTTAATATACCAGTAAACCCTCAAACTAATGCTGCTCTGAGTCCTCTGTCAAAAGAAATACCACATTTCTTTCCTTCTATTGTGTACTCATGGGCTTCTGTATCAGACTTCCTGTTTTCAGCTTAAACCTCCTTGCCCTGGGCGTGAGCATGCTCAGTTTGCTCCTCTTCCTCCCCCTCCCTTCTCTGCTGTAAACTGAGCCCAAAGCTATAAAGTGAGCAGGGAGAGACTCAGGCAGGAAGTGATGTCACACCAAGCTAATACTGCAGCTGCAATCCTAAACAAACGGAGAGCTTCTAGAGCTTTTTATTCAAGTATGGTAAAACATTCTACAGAATAAATACAGCATTCTAGCTTATACTATTGCAGCTAATCTATTGCCAATAAAATGCCTCCATAGCTTTGCTTCTCCTTTAATATGAAGTTGGTCCCACCTTTGCTGTTGTAATAACCTATACTACTCTGGGAAGGTTCCACTAGATTTTGCAACACTGGCAGGATTTGCTTTCGTTCATATGTACTAGTTTGGGCACTGATGTTGCGGATCAGGCCTGGCTCACAGTTAGGTTCCATTTCAGGTATTCAGTTGATTGAAGAGCAGGGCTGTCTGCAGTCCCAGCAAACCCGTTCTGTATGGACCTGGCTTACACAGGAAAAAAGCCTTCCCCAAATGGTTCCACAATGTAGGAAACACAGAATTGTCATAAATGTCATTGTTTGATCTCGTGGTTTTATGTGTAATAGATCTTGCCAGACTAATTTAATTTCCTTCTATGAGGAGGTGAGCAGAAACCTAAACCCTAGGATGGCAGTGGATGTGACGTTTTAAGACTTTGTTAAAACATTTGATACAGTGCCACACAGTTAAATTAAGGAATATTGGTCTGGGGCAAGTGAACCAGTTTGTGCAGCATGGGTTGATAAATGCAAGGTTATGCGCATTGTAGAAACAACATAAATGCCAGTTATACACTAAATGGTAGTGTATTGGGAATATACTTATTTGAAATAGATCTAGGGATTTTTGTGTATAACTTGCTGTCAAACTCTAAGCAATATCTTTCTGTGGCTGAGGGGCTTTGACTCTTTATAGGTCCCTGGTGAGGCCTCATCTGGAGTATGGTGGGCAGGTTTGGACTCCAGTCCTTAAGAGGGATATAAATGAGCTGGAGAGAGTGCAGCGATGTGCAATTAAACTGGTAAAAGCGATAGAGGGTTTAAACTGTGAGGGCAGACTGTCCCAAAAGGCACTTGCAAGGAGACATGATTAGGGTATATTGCACAAGGATAAATATACACACACACTCACAAATCCTTTATAGTGTCTGAACTAATGACTTGGAGGTATGGTAGATATTTCTTACTAGATTGAAACATGATTGGAGGGGCCTTTTGCCTTAAAGTACAGACTACACACTGTTACATATGCGTAATTCTACCTAAAGACTTTTTACTTGCCTACAAGGCCTCTGACAGCTCCAAGAGTCTGGGAGTTTAACAAGGCCTAGAGGGGGTACTATTTTGTATACCCCTAATTTATATTATTTTCTCCCCCAGACTTCCTGCATTGCCCGGCAGCCCTAGCTAACTCCAGCTTCAGATTAAACTGTTTGCCATCTGTTTTCCACAAAACAAACCCAAACGAAGGTCCCTCTGGATAATTTTAATGTTTACAAAACAGCATTTTGCATATCATTTGTTTAGCGCATTTCTGTTCTGTAAAATGAAATGGTTCCGCTTGCCTTTGTTCAGTACAAAAGGGAAACTATTATGTAATTCACAACTGTAGCAACTCAATAGAGGATTCAAATGATTTGCAAATTCTCCCATTTCTCTCGCTTGGTCACCTGGGCAGAACTAATCGTTTCGTCGCCACGCTGTTGTTGTTTTCATGCGAGCACAAAAGTGTTATCCGATGGGAAACCAACGTCCCCAAACTGATTTGGTGCCTAATAGCGACCTTGAGGCAGATGTCCCCACGTTTCATGTTGCACCTGAGAGCAAGTCGTTGCCTGAAGTTATCTTTGATTCCCCCTTTGGAGCAGCCAGGCAACTGTTTATGTAGTTCTTTATCCACTTCAGCAGGAAGCCACTTCCAAAGATTCAAAGATCCTTTTAATGCATTTGACCTTTTAATATCTACAAATAAATAGACGTGACCGGCAACCTGTGATCCTATTAGCCGTATCGGTGACAAACTGGGTGTATATCAAAGGCTGCTTCTCATCTATACTGGTGAATGCACAACAACTGTACAGGTAGGAGTTTGATAATTGAATTTGATCCAGGGAACTAGTTCAATTGCCATTTTGGAGTCAGGAAAGATTTTTTTTTTTCACTTCGGAGGCAAATTAGAGAGGCTTCAAATTGGGGTTTTTGCCTTCCTCTGGATCAACTAGCAGTTAGGCAGGTTAAATTGAGTTAAAATTAGGCCTTAAATTGACAACTTGGGCAGATTTGTCTATGTACCCAGTCTTCAGGGCAAGGATATGTATGTAATTTGTGCCACCCTGGGTCACAAAAGTTAGCAGGGCCCTTCCCTCCACGGGGCCCCGCTTTATAACCAATTGGGACTCCTGGACAGAGCTATGCCAACAGCTTCAAAGAGCCTCAATAAAAAAAAAAGCCTCTGCATGCACCACTGCTCCCCCGATCCACCCAGGCAACGTCACATCATGCCCAATCCCCACACACCACAAGCCCCAACCTCTCAACTTTTTTTTACTTGTGGTGCCCCCTTCCATGGGGCTACTGATTTTAGTACCCTTTGATGTTGGCTCCATCTCCCATGTATCTCATATTCTAGTGCCAACCCTCGGTCGAGTACGCAATATAGCTTATAGGTGTCTTTTGAATGCATGTATCTTTTTCATAGAGACAAAATCACTGTGGTCTCTTATAAATACATCCATGAGCCAGGATAAGCCAAGACCTACCTGTCCCTGTGTCCTGAATGTAATCTTGCATTTGTGAAACTTTAATTTTCAGCAGCTACACTTCCATTTCATGTTTTAGAGTCTTAGTGAACAGGGGGACTTCAGCTGCTGTCAAGCAACCCTATCAACCTGTCATGGCTTCCTAATAGCTATTGGTGGGTAAAGATATACCTAAAGTACACATGGAGGTAACAAGGCACACTTCTATTTATTGTAGCCATAAACAAAGCCATAATTGTTGTATTTAGCAGTATAGTGAATCCTATCTAACCCACAGAGTAAAATGGAAGAGTAAATCTGGCTGCCCTGAGTATCATGTCCAGCCAAATATTTTCTTTCATATCAAGAAAGCGGTCAGACCCAGAATGAAAGCAAATCCTTTTATGGGATAACCTACAGTGCACTTCAGTTGTGTCCTCAACAAAACTACCCATTGGACTTCTCCCTTGTGTTTCCCTTGTAATCCCACCCCCTTGTTTTTTACGATATCTCACCCAACTGACATTGTCTAAATATTTCGAAGTAACTTTCATTATGCATTTCTGTGCCATCGGTGAAGGTGGATGGATGTTGAATAATGCACAGGTTAAAAACTGTGCTTAGATGGTGCCACCATTATCTCCAGAGCTGCCTTATACCGAGCTAATTATCTGCAGAATCCCATCACAATTCCAGCAAAAATATATCTGCTCCGGTTTCATCCCAACGGGGAAATAAATCATCCGGACATTAAATCCAGCACTTAAATTATAAACAAAAGGAGCTGCATCTTCCTGCCAAGCGTCCTGGGAATGGTGGAGAAAAGACATGACGGGGGCTGTAACTTGTGTGCAGCTCTGGTATCACATAACCTGTCCAGGCTGCTGATTAAAGGAGCTTTTGTGACAGTGATGCCATAAAAGGGGATAAAGGGCCCATTTTCCTCCCATACATTAGGCAGTTACAGCACAGGTGACCGTTGCAGATATTTAGGTTTTTCATTGTACCTTTCCTGCAAATACCATGACTATCACCGCGCACAGATGTGGATGTAAATTCCCCCCTGATGAAGCTGTAAAGCAGACGGGTGCCGCCAAGTGACCTATGATAAGGCCCTTGATCACCTTTGTTCTCCAGAGTGATTTATATTGCAGGGGATTTGCTAATAAACCTGTAATCATCCCATTGTTTATAAGGCAGGCTTGTGCAACATATAGCCCATGTCTCTTGAACTCAATGTAGCTCTTTAGAAGGTTAAACCTGGCCATTTACACCCTGATATAGTCGCACAAATTACGTTTTGTCTGGTGAGAAGATCCCAGATATTATCAATGCACAGACAAGGAATCCTTCATCCCTAAAGCTCCGAGTTACGGGAAGACCAGACTAGGAATTACTGAACCCTATAATAAAACTGAATGTCGGTTGGCATTGTTCGCATCTTCTCTGTAAGCTTCGCCTGGGAGGTTGAGTAAGTTTAATCTGCTGCCTGATGGAACACGTTTATTACTCATTTTTATTAAGCTTTTATAAAGAGTAAACACATTTCTGAGTTGTAAATGTCAATATAATAAACAGCCGTTGTACATTTGATATGGACCTGTAAATAATTATACTGCAGTATCAGAGTTGTCATATCACAAGTGCAAGATTATGACCGTGCACTCCACGGCATACAGTTAATCTTTAGACTGGGCCAGACGATGTAATACATCTGAGAATCTGCTGCCCTGCTGCAGCCCTAGCCCTTTAACTGTGGTCTGATTTTGGCACAAAATGGCTCATTTCGGCACCGAAATCCACCGGGTCTGCCGGGTGCAGACAAACGAAAAGCCCTAACCTTAAGCGATGACATGTGCCATGTGTTTTTTGTATGGGAGCACTACAGTTACACTGCTTGTACTGATATTCATGAAAGCAATATGGCAGCCTCCAGTCACTGTTGTGAATTAAGATAATGAATGTTCTATATGTATCTTATTATATGGAGTAAAAGTATATCTAGAAAACTTGGATAGTGAGTGGCTTTTATAAACTGTCCTTATGAGCATGAAGACATTGTATCCCATTACTCTACCCTTCTATTTAGTAAAACAACTAGTCAAGTATGGTGGCACGCCAACAGCAAAGTGACCAAGGGCTAAACTTATTCTTTTCAAAGTGATCTTGGAAGACTACTCTACGAGTGCCTGCTCTATACCAACACAGTTTGATGAAGGCTCAGGGCGGTGCACTTGGGTTTCTTCCAGTCCTTGTTAAGTTATGCGAGTTATTTGTCTTAGGACCTTTTTCAACTCTTCAAGCTTTTCAAATGACCTCAGCTTCCCAGGAATAGACTTCTTCTGGTGTCCCACAATATTCGAGAACCTCCTTGATGTGCATCATAAAGCTCGCTGTCGCAGCTCAATTGCAGGACTTTCCCCATTGACCTAAAAATTCATGAAGCGAGTGTCCATTACTGGGGAACAGCTTGCCTAAAATAGCAATAATTGATAGTTATACTCTTCTGGGGAAGTAATGCAAGACTGTTTTTTACTTTTTCCTTCATTGAAATCTAGGTAGTCCTTACAGTACCAGTTGGCACCTGCCAAAAAAGAAAGAGCCATAGTGTCATTTCTAATCAGACCCCAGGGAGTCTATGACAGGAGAATGGAGATCTGAGAGACCTAGTTGCTAGTGCCTAGGAAATGCGATCTCCTTATATGCAAGAATACTGCAGCCTTGTAATGAAACAATGAGCATTTGAATATATGTGTATATTTTTTTTATATAGCACTGTAGAATCCTCAGGGAGGCACGTTCTGAATTACTCTTGTGTCTCAGTTCTCCTCTGTTGGCAGGCTGCTTTCATGCTATTTTTAAGCCTCTCTTTTTATCCTCCCACCCATTTCCAAAGCCGAGTTCTTGAGTTTGAAAATGGTACGTTGCGCCAGTGTCTCTGTGTAATAATTCCACAAACTAATGTTGAAACCTTGTGTTTTCCAGGTTGAAGCGATCCTTGTCAACATATTCGGAGGGATTGTTAACTGCGCAATTATAGCTAATGGGATAACGAAGGCCTGCAGAGAGCTTGAACTGAAGGTTCCCTTGGTGGTCAGACTAGAAGGTAGGCATTAAGTGTCTCTATTAACACCTTTTATTTAGCAAGTGACAAAGTGCTCTGCAGAAGGGGGGGAGAGAATAAAAGATTTGCGAAGGGTGAAATATAAAACGAGGAACGGCCTTAAAGTCATTCTGATCCATTACAACAGAAGGCTTGTAGGATGTCCCTTGGAGCCATGGTTCTGGGGTTAAGGGACTTTTCTGTCAAGCGTTAGAACATTCAGAGATTTAACCAGGGCCACCATTATGAATTATAGGGCCCCATACTACTAAGTTAACAGGGCCCTCCCTAATTTAAAAAAATGTCCTTTGTATTCACAACCATTGTCCTGATCCACCCAGGCACCTTTTTAAGCTAAACGATGCCCACGATCCAACCAAACACTGCCTAATTCGGGTCACAACCTGCAGATCAGACCTTCACATGCAATGGGGCCTCTGAGAATCAACTGAAAATTCATATATCCAGAGACCTCTCCTGACTTTTTTTTCCTACTTTAATCTAACTGTAGACGTTAAACAAGAGATACCTGCCCAGCAGCCTGGGGTTGGTATCAAAAAGATATATGATTGGTTAGATGTCAGTCATTTTGCACTTTGGGGTTCTGGATACAAATCAAATAGGGATTTGGCAAAGAACTATGAAAGCAGTAGAACTACGAAAGCTTATATCTGGCGGCTAAAGGTTATTGCATAAACTCACACTAATTATAGGGGTGGTTCACCTTTAAGTTAACTTTTAGGGGCAAATTCAATAAGATGCGAAGTTGCGCCAGGCGCAACTTCACCGCACTTCGCCAGGCGTAGTTTCGCCAGCGCTCCGCAAATTCGCTAAAATCCGAAGTTGCGCACAGGGGTAGCATAAGGTTGCGAAGTTGTGCTAGCGTTGATTCGCTAAATAAAGCGAATTTACGTTAGCGAAGGCTAATTTGCATACGGCGCGAAATTCAAATTTCAATGGAGGAACACGGATCAGCACTACAAAACTTCGCCAGGCGTAGTTTCGCCAGCGCTCCGCAAATTCGCTAAAATCCGAAGTTGCGCACAGGGGTAGCATAAGGTTGCGAAGTTGTGCTAGCGTTGATTCGCTAAATAAAGCGAATTTACGTTAGCGAAGGCTAATTTGCATACGGCGCGAAATTCAAATTTCAATGGAGGAACACGGATCAGCACTACAAATGCCTAGAAAACCTTCAAATCAGCAAATAAAAATTTTATTTTGCCCTACACATGTGCCCACTGTCTATGTAAGTTGTCATGAGTCAGGAAATGTAGGGGGGAAGGAGGGGAGCCCCAAAAATATTATGATCTTTTTCAGCCTATCACCCATCATGTAGAAAACATGCCAGCGTTTTTTGGGACTTAGAAAAAAAATTGACTTTTTTTTTTTAAAACAATCCCTATCTACTCTATTGCGCTTCACCAGGTCTGAGGAGGCGAAGGAAGTCTAGCGTAAAAGGTAGCGTTCAGTACACTGCGCAATTTAGTGAATTTGCGTAGTTACATCGCTAGCGAAAATTCGCCTGGCGTAAGGATGCGAAGTAACACTAGTGAAACTATGCCAGCGTTAGTGAATTTGCGCAGTAATGAAAAATGCCAAACACTAGCGAATTAACGCTAGTGTCCGGCGCTTCGGCGCTTACTGAATTTGCCCCATAGTATGCTATAAAATTGCCAACATTTTCTATTGGTCTTTATTTTTTATTTATTTTGTTTTTGAATTATTTTTTGTTCTTCTGACTCTTTCCAGCTTTCAAATGGGGGTCGATGACCCCATCTTAAAAAAAAAAAATGTTCTGTAAGGCTACAAATGTATTATTCTTGTATTCTTATTACTCGTCTTTCTATTCATGATCTCTCTTATTCATATTCCAGTCTTATTCACATCAATATTTATTCCAAAACATGAGGTGTTAGTACCACCATTTGCCAAAATATGTAAGCTCCCGTGCCACGTCAATGCCCCTCATTATGACCCTTAGCTCAGGATCTCTAGTGAGAAAGCAGGGAGCTTTTAAGCACCAGCCAACAAACATACTCTTGTGAATAATTACCTTCCTTTGTAGTGCATTTGAAATCAAGTCCCCCCCCGTAGACAATTGAGTAATAAAAAACACCGAAAAATATCGCCAGGTGTAAAGGTGGCCATAAACGGCCGATAAAAGATGCAGACGGAGAGAGTCGGCAGCTTATTGGCCCATGTGGCCCCGATCAATATCAAATCCCGTTGGGTCGCGGACCGCATCTGTTCGTTGATGTGGTCCTGTGATCAGACCGCCCATTTATCCTTCATTATGATCCGATCGTTGGTCCCTAGGGCCCACAATCAGATCAGGCCGATATTGCCTACCTCAAGGTGGGTATATCGGGGAGAGATCCGCTCATTTGGTGACATCGCCTAATGAGCGAATCTCTATGCGTATGGCCAACTTAACTAGTGCTGCTGAATAAAAAACTAAATAACTCAAACATTACAAATAATATAAAAAAAGAAAACCCAATTGCATATTGTCTCAGAATATTACTCTCTACGTCACTAAAATATAGTTTAAAGGTGAACAATCCCTTTAACGAACTTCTTTTTGATAAATGCTGTTCTCTGTATGTTTTCTAGAAGGAGAGGATGATAATTTTAAAAGAGAACAAAAGTATTTCTGGGGAGTCCTTCCTTCCCTTAACAGAACCGCACCCGTTTGGCTCCCCAAATGTCACCCTTTTTTGTTATCTGTTAAGAATAAGCACAGTAACGCAACAGGTTTGATGGGTGCCATCCTCTGTGGATAGATCTTTTCTTGCAAGTGAATGTAGATACGGAGAGTATATGGTTGAAGTGTAAAGAGTTTACCTGTGCTTGCTCTGTATGAGCAGTCTCTTACAGGAAAGACATTTTTGTCCTCAGAATTTTGGGGTGCAAACTGGTTTGTTTCTGGTGTGGAAGGGACGAAAGTTCATTAAATATTATAATATTTTTTTAAATCTTTCATTTGAATCTTAAAGAACAGATACTTTTCCTTTACGGAACATATCCCTTTATTGTCTCGTTGCATATTTGTGTCTAGATTTCATGTGGCGTCTCCTTTTGTAGTCTCATTAAAACAATAAACCCCTGTGAAGTCTTTTTAAGGTTTTTCTCCAAACATTAGTCGTTTTTAGTGGGTAATCAGGGGTTTTTAAAACGAACATTAATTTGCTGTCACAACGCTATCAAAATATGTCATGAAAACGTAGCGCCAAATTATTTCTCAAAGCGTTCCTGTGAAATTTCTGTTTGGCGAGATCAAAGAGAATATCTAGCGTCTCCCTACCTTCTAATGACTTGAGCAAACCAGGCAGATATAATGCACTTGCTTACCTAGTGATGCTGGGAAGTCTGAGAGATGTGAAGAAACTGTTCTTATCAAATGTCACATGCACTTTTCACAGAGACTTTCAGTAGATCTGAGATTCTTTTTTTTATAAACTTTCTTTTTGAAATTCAAGTCTTTTTTTTTTATTTTCCTTTATTTTCAACCGATACCTAAACTGTCCTCTGGGAGCCAAAAATGCAGTTGATAGAGCTCGCCGGTATCCACTCAAATGGCACTCTGCCGACCGGCTACTCGTGTCCAAACCTTGGACTAACCTCAAAGGAATGGTGGTGTGGGAGGGAACTAGGTTTTCTCTCGATATCGGAAGGCTGCTTCCGCCTCCCATTACTTCGCTACCTCTTCTCTGATACGAGGGGCAATGTGAAAGTACTCTCGCAATTGACACAGGGCCTCTCAGGTGGAAGTTGCTAGTTACGGCATTCGGGCTTACGGTGTACACGTTGAGCTTGAACTCTATGTGCCCCCATAACTCCAAACGCCATCCATCCTTAACATGTATTGAGACACGCCAGCACTTCAGCAGTTGGGATTGATGCTGGGCAACAGTTGCTACTGTAGTATAAACCCACATCATAGTCTCAATCTCAAGTATCGTATATTAGCTGATGTATATCTTGTATAGTTGGGATCTCGGACTAAATAAAGGGATGGTGCAATGACATGGGACACACTTTTCTTTTCTTGCTTCAATTCTATATGTCATGTGACCCTGCACACCATTAATTTGCTATATCCTTATCAATGGATGGTGCTACCTACTACCTTTAGTTGCAGTTGATAGAGTCCTGCCTGGGTCCATTTTCTTATACCTGTACCTGACCCATACCCTCTACCTAGACCTGCAACCCTCCATTTTCCACCACTGATTTGCTATCTGACTTGCAATAGGTCAACTTACCTTCCGACCCAGGGACACAAAAAAACGGAAGTGTCGTCACTCAGGTGCCAAATCCACACAGAAATAGAAAAAAAACTACCACAACTACAGGGGAGGGTGAAAGGGCTCAAGTCTGCATTTTGTCCGGTACTTGCACTGCCAGTGAATTGGGAACTTTTTGCCCTAAACCCGACCACTTTGCAGATATTCTGTAAAAGGTGAGACCGAGGTACACGCTGGGGCAGAGGGGGTTCTGGCACTGAGTGGACCTCATGGCGTGGCAGCACCAGTGGATCACGCAGCTGGTTAGAAAGGTGTTTACCTGGAGCAGAAGTACAGTACTTGAATTGCCCAGCTAATATTAGGTGACCCTGTCTCCAAACCCAGTGTTTAAAAGAAAGAGTTGTCAAATTTTCCTATTGACACAATGTTCACTGGATAGGCCCCACTGTAGGCGCTTGCAGTTGTGGAGAGTCCAGAGTTGTTTTGTAGCAACATTATATAAAAAGCTTAGCATGCCATAGTCATAAAGCCTTTGAGCAGATATGTAGATGAAGGTTCAGGACAGTTTATACCACCTCTCAACATATAATATATAATAGTCCAGCCATTTTTGTACCATACCCATTGATACCAGTCCATTCCAGACTTTCTTTGGCATCTGTAATTCAAGATGATCCCTCAAGCATCTTGGCCCATACCTCCCATCGCAATTATTTAAATGTTGGCTAAAAGTTTGTGTGTATGACAGATAGTTCCGACATTTCCAGTGTTTGGAGTTTTGCTGTGATATTGATTGTGATGTCAGCCTAAATACACAGCCGTCCAGAAGAAGTAGGCAATGTTTCTTACTTTTTAAAGAATGTTTGTGTGTTAAAGGACCAGTAACATCAAATTTTTTTTTTTAAAAAAAAAATCGTTACAACACAATAAATAAAAAACACCAAGGGAAATTATAGTTTAAAATCGCAAAGTCTTTATTAAGAAATAACTTACAAAAACTCAGCTTCTGCTCCTCTTCTGAAAAGGCGACACGGAGAGTAAAGCGGTGTGGCCAAGAAAAGATGAGCAGAGCTACTACCCTTCTCCAGGTGTAGATATAAGCAATGACGATTAAGGTGTAATAGTCCTTCAGCGGTCCCTCCTCGTACATCACATCGATCTAAGGGAAAACACAGCGGCCTCAGTGTCAAAGGACTTTGCACCTAAAAGGGAGTTGGCTGATGGGTCGGACACACGTATGACACAAGTATATAGCAATCCTACACCTTGGGCTGCCAGTTAGATACACGGAGAGTAAAGCGACTTCCCTCGGAGGCCCTCAGGGTACCACCTTCTGTGCTGTGGGGGTGAGGACGCTGCACTCAGGCGCTGGCAGGCTCGGGGCACTTCTGGAAACGTTTGTGAGTTTGGAGCATCAGTCAGCAGCCGGCAGGATCCAGCAGCAGAGAGCCAGGGAGGAGATATAAAGCAGCGCTGGATGGATGGTCGCCCTGTCGCCTTTTCTGAAGAGGAGCGGAAGCTGAGTTTTTGTAAGTTATTTCTTAATAAAGACTTTGCGATTTTAAACTATAATTTGCCTTGGTGTTTTTTATTCGTTGTGTACTAACAAATTTTTTTTTTTTTTAAAAATTTGATGTTACTGGTCCTTTAAAGGAGAAGGAAAGGTATTGTACAAATGTTAGGCACCCCCAAGTGATTGTGTTGTGTTACCTGAAACCCCGAGACGGTGCTCCTATCAGCAGAAAACTGCACTGGCCCGGGGTTATACCAGTGAGCACCACAGAGCCGTCTTCTTCCGGCTTCTTCACGTGGCTGCACATGGCCAGTAGAACAAACTAAAAAGTCGCTATTTCGTTAAACTGCACATATGCGTTTGCCCCGGGAAATTTGAAGAAAGAAGAAATGGACGGCTCCGTGGTGCTCACTGGTATAACCCTGGGCCAGTGCAGTTTTCTGCTGATAGGAGTACGCCCCGGGTTTCAGGTCAATACAATCACTTGGGGTGCCTAACATTTAGCACTCCCAAATGTGTACGATGTCTTTCCTTCTCCTTTAAACAATATATTAAGTTAGAACTCGCATGCACTCTTCTGTTCTGAATTTGTTTCATCGCTTCTCCATTCAATTGGCCAATGTATCAAAGCTCTTAAGGAATGTTTTATATGGAATACAAAGCCAACTGTTACTGGTACTGTATATTTATGTACATGTCTGGTGTTAAAGCCAGAGGCTTGTAGTTGTGTTACTGTGTGCGAGTGCCAAGCTTTTGCTTCTCTCTATATATTGTATCTCCTCCTTTGTTAGCTTAAAGCTGTCTTTTTCTTCAAACACAACCACAAAGGGAGTTGAGAAGAAATCCTGGCAGCCGTGTACACAGTGATATACTTGGACTTTTGCAAAATTGATAGAATACGTGCGTGTTGCATCCACAAACGCAGCAGATTCTGCTTCTATACACCGAGTAAATAAGGTCTAATATTGTCTTTACCGGCACAAGTGGATAAAGGGGGATTTTTCCAGTCCTTATAGTATTTCACTAGTGCGGGTCACTTGGAGCCAAGCAGAGCATTTCTAGGTTCACATGTCCAGACCAACTTTTTGCCATGTAGGGCATTAGACTGTTTTCAGGGCAGAAAAAAAGTGGCAACTGGGAGAACAGAAGTGAAATGATGCAGTTGGGATAGAGAAATGTAAAGTAAAACTTATACTGCAAGAAGCAGGAGCAGTGTCGGACTGGGATACCAGGGGCCCACCAGAAAACCTTAGACCGTGGGCCCACTTTCCAAACTATTATTCCTCCTCTCCTCACTCAACCTCTGTATTATCTTAGTATTTTATATTTACTTAGTCTATTCTAACATTATTAAGCATTTTTTCCCATAAATAAATAAGAAATGACCATGAAATTGGCCAAATAGTTAGAAGCAAAAGGGCCCACTGACACCTGGGCCCACCGGGAGTTTTCCTGGTATCCCTGTGGGCCAGTCTAACATTGAGCAGGAGAAATATGTGGGAAAAGAAGTTATAGAGAAGAGCAGAATATCTGGAGATGAGTGATGAGCTTAAAAGGAATTGGGTCGGGGGGAAAAAGGAAAGCATCAAGGAAGTGGGAAGGGTAGAATGGGAGCACTTAAGGAGTGGGTAGAGAAAGTAGAGAGGAAGAGAAATCAAAAGAGACAGAGGGGAGAGAAGAATAGATAAAGTGCAGAACAGAATGTTTGGAGATTTAAACACAAGCTCAAAATAAATGGAGTTGGGGGGAAGAAGGAAAGTGGGTAAGGGGGGAAAAGGTGTGCAGAAGGAAGTGGGTAGCACAGAATAGATCAGAAGGGAACAGGAGATTAAGATTAAAGTAGGGAGGAGGGGTGGATCAGATGGTGCCTGGATCCCCAACATTTTTTTTTACCCGTGAGCAACATTCTGATGTTCAAAGAGTTGGGGAGCAAAACAAGCATGAAAAAATGTTCCTGGGGTGCCAAATGAGGGCTGTATTTGGTAGCCCTATGTGGACTGACAACCTACAGGAGACTCTGTTTGGCCATAAACCTGTTTTTTATTCAACCAAAACTTTCCTCCAAGCCAGAAATTCAAAAATAAGCACCTGCTTTGAGGCCACTGGGAGCAACATCCAAGGGGTTGGAGAGGAACACGTTACTCATGATTAGCCACTGGTCAGGGAACATTGATATAGGGAAAGAACTATAGATGGGAAGTACGGAAAAGGAAAAAAAATATGGGAAGTAGAGGAGGAGAAAAGAAATGTGGGTATTGGGCAAAATGGAAGAAAGAAAAGACCAAGAACGTAGAGGAGAGTAAGAAGATGGGTGGAGGCAAGAGAAAAGACGCAAGTGAAGTGGAGGAAAACTGGAGAAAAAAAAAACCCATAGAGGAGAAAGAAACTCTTGAAGCAATAGACAGGCAAGTCAAATGTGAGGTAGGAAGAAGGGATTACGGCAGAGTACAGAAATACTGAAAGAGAATAATTTTTGGCCTGTGCCCCCACTTTTCATGGGTATCTTGGAATGCCCCTGCCAGCTGAATCATGGTATTATCCTGCAGAAATGTGACGCAACAAAAGTCTTTACAAGTTGTTGCTCCGCCCTGCAACTAAGACCACACCCAGTTACGCCTAACCTTGCTCTTCATACTCCTACTTTCCATTAAGCCCCGCCTCTCCTCCAAAATAAAGACGCCATATGCTGCAACATTTTATTTCAAATTGAGATTTCATTTTCTGCAAAAAGTACAAAGGATCCCATTTACTGTATATGTAGAATGTTATGTGATCAACTGCTACAGTAATTACACAAGCCCTTCATTATTAATATACGGAAGGATTGTGATCCTCTTATAGTGAATTACAGATGTTCCTATCAAGGGACTTTTAAGCAAATCCCTGATTTAGTAGGATTTCCCCAGCAAATCTCTCCTGCAAACTGTTTAATAATTACAAGCTGTTTAACGAGAGGATTACTAATCCCACTGAAAACAGTAACTTTCTAATTGTGTCTATTTACTTGGATAAATAAGAGGAGGCCTAACAGCTAAGACATGTTTTTCTTTGTAGGTTTAATATCATGTGGGAAATAGACTATTCCTGATATTTTAGAGAAGCATTTTGCTATTATTGAAACTAAGATGTAATTGATCTCAGAATTGCTTATTTGCTCCTATTATACATAAATTACAGTAAGAAGTACATTATCCCTTATAATACATGAGTGATACTCAGAGTTCCCTGTATAACTCAGCCTGCAGCCTTGTGTCTTTATATGGTCACAGAACAACCCCTCAGTGACTTCTAATATCCTTATCATTTACAGTAGGGGGTACATTATACCTATAATACGAGTGATACTCAGAGTTCCCTGTATAACTCAGCCTGCAGCCTTGTGCCTTTATATGGTCACAGAACCCCTCAATGACTTCTAATATCCTTATCAGTTACAGTAGGGGGTTCAATATCCCTTATAATACATGAGTGATACTCAGAGTTCCCTGTATAACTCAGCCTGTAGCCTTGTGTCTTTATATGGTCACAGATCCCCTCAGTGACTTCTAATATCCTTATTTACCGTAGGGGGTACATTACCCCTTGAAATACATGAGTGATACTCAGAGTTCCCTGTATAACTCAGCCTGCAGCCTTGTGCCTTTATATGGTCACAGAACAACCCCTCAGTGACTTCTAATATCCTTATAATTTACAGTAGGGGGTACATTATCCCTTATAATACAAGAGTGATACTCAGAGTTCCTTGTATAACTCAGCCTGCAGCCTTGTGCCTTTATATGGTCATAGTACAACCCCTCAGTGACTTCTAATATCCTTATCATTTACAGTAGGGGGTACATTATCCCTTATAATACATGAGTGATACTCAGAGTTCCCTGTATAACTCAGCCTGCAGCCTTGTGCCTTTATATGGTCACAGAACAACCCCTCAGTGACTTCTAATATCCTTATAATTTACAGTAGGGGGTACATTATCCCTTATAATACAAGAGTGATACTCAGAGTTCCCTGTATAACTCAGCCTGCAGCCTTGTGCCTTTATATGGTCACAGTACAACCCCTCAGTGACTTCTAATATCCTTATCATTTACAGTAGGGGGTACATTATCCCTTATAATACATGAGTGATACTCACAGTTCCCTGTATAACTCTTCTTTGTCCTAACAATGAGAAGCTTCCAGGCAAGGGTCAGTCCCAATCATCAGTGCTGGGAAATGAACTAACAGTTAAACTTATTCTGCTTTCATACTGGCAATTTACATTGAATTTTAGCAGATCACTCGGGTTTATACAGCTCTCTGCTGCCACCCACTGGCCAAAAAGATTATCTTTCTATATCAAGTAATTTTTGCTCTTACTAGGGGAGAATTCACAGGAGCCAACAAATCAGACTGACTTTCCTAAAGGCCATAGGGTTTGTCACAAAAGGCGAATATATCTGATTTATTTTCATTTATTTTAAAAACAAATCACCTGTAAAACTTTGGAAAGTATCTCAGAATTGTAATTTAATCTAAAATATAGTTTGCACAACCCTAATAAACTGAAGGGTGCTGGCAGTTGAACTACAACCAGAGTGGTACATTCCGATAAGCAAACCAATCACTTGTCCATCTGGCGTCTGATTAGAACATCCCCGGCATGATATTGGGGGTTAGTGTTACACCCCGGGTCCTGCCGCCGCCATAATGATGAGAATTAAAGATATAAATACAGCGATGACATTAATTGCAGCTTGTGAAAGACTAATCTCAGGCAAGGGAGGGAAGGAGAGAGCAAGGGGAACATTCTTCTTCTCTGCAGACCTGCGGTTTCACAAACAAACGGGGAGACAGGCAATGATTTAAACAGTTAATTTAGAATTTTATTTATCTGGAACCTTCAGGAGAGGATTCTTTACCTTCCACTTATATGGGGGTTGAGACACCTCCTTCCTCTGCGAGAGAGCGCTCTTTCTTGGAGGAATGGGCCGAATCCAACGCTGTGTTTTGGGGGGGTTCGGTTAAATCTGAAGAGATGAGAGGAATGATTATTGGGGCATCTCTTGAGATTTAAAGGGAAAGATACCGCCTCCCCCCTTTGTGACTGTTAGTTTATTTGGGTTTCTATAAAATAGGTAACTAAACACCTTCTGACTGGCCATAAATAAATATATATTTGTATAATGTTACCCAGAAATGATTGAGAGGAAACCACGATGTCTGCTCCATTCTAAGCAGGGGTGTAACTACAGAGGAAGCAGACCCTGCCCAGGAGGTATAAGGGGCTCCACAAGGCCCAAATAATGATCGATTTCAACATATATTGGTAAAACAGGACACTCTTTGGATATGTTGGGGGGCCTAAAATTAATTTGCTGTGGAGCACTGATTCTTTAGGCTGGCAGAGTCATTCAACCCTTGTTCCATGGAATGGATTTTGGAACTGAAAGTCCCTCTCCAAATCAGAGAATCTATGCACCACCCTCCATGTCTTCTCCAGCTTGCATTCTAACGGTGGCCATAGACATAGGGATCCACTCGTTTGGCGACTCTCCCAGATATGACCACATTGAAGTGGGCGATATCAGGCTGATCCGATCGTGGGCCCTAGGTCCCAACGATCGGATCATATTGGATCCAGTTGGATTACGGGACCACATAAACGCACAGATGCGGCCACGATCCGACGGGATGTATCTGCCTGATTGAGATCTGGGTGATTTTCGGCTAGATATCGGTTGGGGGAGCCCGTCGGATGGCCCTTTGCATGGGCAAATAAACTGCCAACTCGTCTGTCGGCAGCTTTACTTGCCTCCATTCCACCCCAACCCCGACTCAACTCACTTCTGTAGTGAAAGAAAAACCTCTGACCCATGTGTGCTGTGCAAGCTGGACAGAGAAAAGGGGGGGATTTATAGCACGGAAGACCACTAAGGGGCACAAAAACACACCCCTACTAAAAGCACTTACTGGTCCTGAGTCTGGCTGCACTGTGAACTGGACTGTAAATCCGGTGCTTGGTGCAGAGAATGAAAGGGTGCAAGGAAGCCCTGTCCTTAGTGTGTGCTATAGGGCATTAATACAAGACTGTGTTGTGGCCTGTGCCCGCTGGTGCTCTATAGTTTACATGTCGATGAGCCTCCCCATGCCTTGGAACCATTTATTCCCTCCATGTATTCATGGCGGGGGGGGGGGTGAATTGAGTGGGGGGGGAGTTGTTTTGGAGGACAAAGACCTGTAGTTAGGTGCAGATTAGTGATGTCTGGTTCAGGAAAAACTCAACTCGGCCCTAACCCACTAAATGTTTCTGTTACCTGACCAGTACCCGCATTCTCTCTCTCTCCCCACTACCTCTATGTGCTGCCTCTGGTTCCAAGATGGGATCTTCTGATGCAGTGGGGGCCGTCTGACACGCACCCAACCCTGACCTGCAAGGGTTGGCCAAATTTCACCCGCGAGTTGCCATTGGTTTTAGGTCAACCCACACATCACTATTGCATGGTGCAAACTACAAAAAAAGAACATGATGGATTGCTTCCTTCCACGTTTGATCTGGATTAATTTGATCTTGAAAAGCCACACCTTTAATCCAATAGCCACACCCACAATCTTTATGACTGTCCCACTCTTCTACCAGACCCCTCTCTGTTTGTCTAACAGACAGAAATGCATCATCTTTTGGGAAGGAATTTTCTGCTCTGGGAGAATGTGTCCAGAGTAGATTCTAGACCTGACTTTCATCTCCAAAAGGAGGTGCATCGATGGGGGTCCCCATGTGTTCTGCATGATTTGGGGCCCTCTCTTCGCCCTCTCCTGCCTTGTTGACAAGGACTTTATGTAACATTTTTTGTCTATGTAACAGCCAGTAGAAATTTCTGACCCAGATATCTGTTCCTGGCCTCGGTACCGAGTTTCCCTTTTTTGTTTGTTTTTGTAAATTCTCATAAAGCAAATTCTCAGAAGGAGTAAATGAGACTGTTTCATCGATTGGAGGGCCCACAGTGCAGTTCTAAAGAATGACTTAAATTATCATTATTTTAAGCAAAATATAACACACTTATGGTGGCAGACAAATGGCAGTCAAACTCAACGGGTTTGTCTTATGTCCAATTTGCTGTTCCAGTGAAACTTTTTTAATAATCACTTTTTTTCTCCCTAGGAACGAATGTCCACGAAGCCAAGCGAATTCTGGCAGAAAGTGGGCTCCCCATTACCTCTGCCAACGACCTGGATGACGCAGCAAAGAAAGCGGTGGCGAGCATAGCGAAGAATTAACCACCTTTGCCTGTTTATACCAGGAATACAAACTCAGTATCGGGATAGTGGAACATGTGATAATGAATGTACTTGATTTTAGCCCACAAATGTTTATATTTCTAAATTTCTAGTATGATTGATAATGGGGGTCATTATTGTAAGTATTTAAAGCAGGGTTGGTCCATCAGGGGACTGTCAGTGGATGTTTGAGGGCTGTTCTTCAGCAGCATCTCGATGGCCTTAGGTTGGACATCCCTGATTTAAAGTATAATTGGTCACTAATTTTATACGGGGGATGAAACAATAACTGTAGGTTCTGTGTGCAAATCTGGATGTTTTTCTAGTGTATGAGCCAAAAAATGAAGTTTTATATGGTGCTCAAAGCCAATAGACTTCTTCTGTGCACTGTAGGGTCACTAGGTGCCAAGGGTGTTCACTTTGAATTTTATAAAACAAAAAAAAATCATAATGATTATTCCTGCTGGTGAAAATTATATAGCCATTACAAATTTTTGGACGACACCTCAGTGAGTTTCATGAATAGGCATCCAGTTGGTCACCATCTTCTTTTTGTTGACTTTGTACAGCAGGGAGCTACGGTAGGATGTTGGTCCTCACATGGGTGCCCATTGTTAAGATAATTACATACCTTCCCACCTGAGTCACAGAAAGTGGGTAAATTGAGTTGTGCCTGTTAATATTCGGGGGTAAGTATATAGGATATGGCCATTATAAAAAATAGCACTTTTTGTTTTTTTCGAATACTGTATAAACAAACTGGCTACTATCCTATATACCTACAGTCAGACATATGACCGTTAAGTTGGGCTCAAACTTCAATATTTTTAAGAAATGTCTGCTTGAATGTTTCTCTATTCCGTCCATGACCTTAAAATCTGTACACAACATAAGCAACTGCATATATATATATATATATATATATATATATACATATACATATACACACCTCTGTGCCATAAGACATATGGTTATTCCCAAATAGGGGAAGTGTGCCCTATGCGTAATCCACAGCAATCCACTCAAATGTTTGCCACTGTTATTCTAAATTGAAGTAGTGGTTGGGGGAATTAGTGAATGATGTGGGGAGAATGAATATTTGTTCTCCTAGATACACCATGAAGTCCAGCCTGGAGGTCAATTAGGGCGATATCTGGGGAGGATATATATTTGTAGGCCAGAAAAAAAAATGTAGGCCATTAGAACTTAAAAAGACCACTTACTACTGTACTATCTAACTGCTATGGGTTACTGAGTTGGGCAAACTTCTCCCTGTTTGTGCATCAGCCAAGTCTTTCATTGACAATGTTCAATGTAGAATGTTAATGTTCCACAAGAAACCTCAACGTTGGGTCCATCCTATGCTGCTGGTCTTCTGGAATATTTTTTTTAATGTCTTCTGTCCACCACTTCACATCTATACTTTTAGAAGTGACAATTTGCCTTTTTAACAAACACTTGAAGCAAATAAATGAGTATTGTCTTGGCAGCCCTAGCATTTTTCATTCCCTTTGTGATCTTCCGACTGGTGTGTAGAACATCATTTTCTCTGCGGAAGTCAAATTATACATGATATTATTATATGAAAATACTGGCTGGAACAAGAGGTGAAGAGGGCATTACTCACTAAAGTTGACAGTTGTTTAGTCTTTACACCTCTTGTGTCCCCTGTAGTCCTGTAAGGTCTAAAAGTTACAGATTTGATCTGAATTTAGATTTAGATTTGAGTCTGAAATTGTTGGCTGCATAGAGAAGATACTGTACTTGAGCAGAGGAGACACACTGGCTCAGGTCCTTCAGCCCTACTGAGAATGCTCCCCAAGGTTTACTAAACTCTTATCACAGAGCAACTGTACAACTGATACATTAATAGAGGCCATATCTCTAATTCCTCTGTGAAATGTGCCAGCAGTCTGCCTTACTGAGCCGCTACTGGCAACCATGATATGGGCTTTCTGGTGAGGCCAAGTTGGCAGCTTTTATCAACACATATATGGCCAACTTAACTCTAGGACCACACCTAAATGGAAACAAGGTATAAGGAACCTAAATGCTCTATTTAGTTAGAGCGCTTCTTTGGTTATAATATGGTCCTTCAGATCCTACTGAGAATGCTCTCCAATGTTTACTAAACTCTTATCACAGAGCAACTGTACAATTTATACATTAATAGAGGCCATGTCTCTTGTTTCCTCTGAGAAATGTCAAAAGGTCCAAATGGGAGCCCTTGTGGGGTAACAAGTCTCTGCCCCATTTTTACTCTCTCCCTGACATTAATGTTTGGGCCTCGCGAGGTATCAAACTGTTGTGTGATATTGTATGGGAAGGGGAGATAAAACAATTTCAGGCCCTCAAAGATACTTATCATTTACCCCAATCCATGTTCTTCAGATACCTCCAGCTATCACATGCCTTCCGAGCACAATTTCCGAACAGGCCGGTAGCTACTCTAGAAACCACTCTAGAAAATTACCTCAGGAGAGAGGATCTCACCAAACCCCTATCCCGCCTATACACTATCCTAGGGCAGACCTCCCAAGACCCCCTTGCACAAACTTTTGCGAAATGGAAAAGAGATATTCCAAGTCTGACTGAGGATTTATGGGAGGAGGCTCTGAAACAAATACCTGACTTAACAATCTCTTTAAATGACAGATATATTCAAATAAAATTCCTCAATCGGGTGTACCTTACCCCATATAGACTCTCGAAAATATTCCCCCAGGCGTCTGATATTTGTATTAAGTGTGAACAAGACATTGGCTCCTACATGCATGTGTTTTGGCATTGCCCTCTAATCCAGTCATTTTGGAGAAATGTTGTACACTATATATCTGATGTCCTTGATTTACCAAGAATACTATCACCCCTGATATGCCTCCTCGGAGTTGAGGGAGACATGGACATCAATAACCACATTAGACTGTGTTATCTTCAACTTCTTTATTACGCGAAGAAAGCCATTCTCCTCAACTGGAAAGCTACTGGCCCACCATCGTTAACCTTCTGGCGAAATCTTATAAATAACTCCTTGTCTAACCAAAAACTGACATATCTTGCCAGAGGTTGCCCGCAGAAGTTTGATGCAGTTTGGGGCACTTGGGTATCATTTCACGACGAAAACAATAATACAATTGTAATTTAATATAACCATCTTGACGTGTGATGTATAATTGTATGAACCTCCTTCTCCCCTCCCTGCTCCACTTCTTCTTTCTTCTTTCTTTTTTTCTTTCTTTTCCCTCTTTCTTCTCTCTAAATTGCTGTTTTGTGTTAACCTAAAATGCAAAAATAAAAACTTTAAAAAAAAAAAAAAAGAAATGTCAAAAGGTAACATTTAGAGGGTCAGCAGTCTACTAAACTAAAGCTAGCCATATATGGTAAAATCCATGAGTTGGGGCAAATGAGACTGTTGGGAGATGCCGGCATCAACACTCCATGGCATTCCTCATCCAGTAGAATTTTTCAGTCCTGTCTGAATAATATCTCGACAATTTTCAGCCAAATATCAATCAGGCAGGAGCCTGGTTTGGTGCTGACTTCTCACTGGAACACACTCAATTAATAAAGGCATTTTAATTGCATGAAGATATCAGTTTGCAGTGCTGTCAAAAACCCAGAGGACAAGTCCCTTAAACGGGACAACATACTGCTCAATCAGTCTGGTGAAACAGAGTTGGCAGTTTTATCAGCCCATGTATGGCCAACTTAACTCTAGGACCACACCTGAACACAACAAAACATACTCTAAGGAACCTAAAGTACTCAGTGTATAGTTAGAGCCCTTCTTAGGTTATTATAAGGTTATAGATGAAGTACATTTATGTATCATCTTTCTGTCATAGGTCTAAGATTACTTAGACAAGTGCATGTGTTCATCCCTAAACCTCACTTGAATTGACCTTCAAGCTTTGTTTCTGGGAGGCGTTAGGAGAGCAAACAGGCTTTTCCCCCAATCTCAACCTAGATGCCTTTCAGGTTGGGACCCTAGGCTAAGCTCTTCACCACACCATAAAAAAAACATTTCACCAGACTGGTTATTGAAATTACGTCAAAATAGAGCCCTTGTTGTTAGAAAAGCCGTCGATGGAATGCTGGGAGTTGCTAATTTTCTTTATACCCCTCAAGCAGATTGTTTGCTGGTTGTGAGTCCAAGTTAAGGTGTCCCTTCACACTATATAACCACAGATCAAGGGTGAAACTCCATAGGTGATTTCGGCACAATCCGACACGCTGCGCAAAAACGCAGGTGTCAAGTCGGACGCAACGTAAATAGGGTAAGAGATGGAAATGCCGGCTGAAGTTGCAGCGTGCATCCGACGCAACACGACTGTCGGATGCAGACGCAGCGACACCATCCGACCATCCTGTTGCTTACCTTATTTCCATTGCATCTGACTTGATGCCTGCATTTTTGCACAGCTCGTTGGATCACGCCAAAATAGTCTGTGGAGTTCTACCCCAAAGGGGAAATGATAGACACTTGCAGTCACTCCACTTTCCATATAGATCTTTGAATACAATATTCCAGGATTTTTATCTCTGCTTTCTGTTGAATAAAAATATCCTCTTGCAGAGCTTTTGTTTTTTTGGTTCCCTCAATCACATCCTTATAATTGTGCCTCCGGCATAAGGAATCCGTCACACTTAATAGACTTATATACTGGGTATTTGTATTCCTTGCAGAGAAAGGTCAGCGCACGAGGAACATAAAAATCATGCGCCAGCCGAACCTCTTTTGTCATTTGTTAGTCTTCCTAAGAGGACACGGAAGGAAAGCAAAAATGGGTCGATGAGAAAATGAAGAGCTTGCGAGAAGGAAGCCGGGGTCATTTTGTGGTGTGTAATTGTGTAAGCTGCCAAACAGGTTCTTTGTGGACAAAAATAGAAGGTTAGCAGGTAGATGACAAAATGATTAATTGCCTGAAAGTGAATCCAGGGAAATGGGCTTGGGAGAATCAAGTGTATGAGTTTTACATCATGTGTATTACAGAATCAGACAGAGCGATAACCTGATCTTGTCACTGTAATTGCCTGCGTAAGTATCAGATGGCCACACATCTTTAATACAGAGCCCTGCTAAGGCTCCTTACACACGGGATTCTAAAGCAATGATGGGGAACAAGTTTTGCTTTAAAAAAGAAGCTTATGTGGCCTTATGTCCTTATAAAGGTCTCATATCAATTTCCTTCCTGTGCCGAGGGAATAAAGGACGGAATTCACTTGGAAAACAGGACAGATGAGAGGATCAGTCTTACTCTGAGAGATCTCACGTGCTGCAATATGTTTTATGGCTTCATTCTCACTTTTGGGGATGGGCAATGAGAGACGGATACTTTTATAATGCTTTTCCTTACAGGAGGAGGACTTTGTAGCGACATGAGCAGTTTTGCCATTAGTGACCAACCAGCATTGTCTAGTGTGAATAGAATGAATAAATGGAGAGGTGTAATCCCACCAATCAGATCCAAACCAAGGACATTTGGTACCCAAGGCAAACTTTGATAAATGTACACCACGCACCGACCTATTTTGAGAAGTCATTTGTTTATACATCTTTTTTTCTCAGCTTAGCGTTTTTCCTGCTGCAAACAACCAACCCTGCTGTTTGCCAGTAGAGCACCGATGACTCACAGCATGAGCATGTTTTATCAAGGCTGGAAAGAAAAAGTTACATTGAGGAGCTCACAAATAAATAATTAAATATATGAAGAAGCATAAGGAAAAATATAGAGTTTTTATAATGGCTTACGGGAGAAAAATTCAGAAGAAGAGGAAAGTCCTCTGCTACTGCTCTGCTTCAAAAAGATAAGGGGAACGTCTGATCTTCTCTGTACAAGGAACAACATTAGAAGCATTTGTTGTCATCTGATGAAGTCAATAGCCTGTAATGTCTAATCAAGTAGAAGAAAAAAAAAGGATGTTTGAAGAAGATCACAGAATACAGCCAATCACTATCATTGGAAGACTAGAAAAAAGGGAAAATGGCCAAAAGCAAGTGCCACGCAGGATAAGTTAAAATTACATTGGAATTCTTGATGGGCACGTCAGGTGATGTACTGTGGGTGCTAATAACTTCTGTAATAATGTCTGAATGAACCCTATATAGTGCACACCAGCATTACAGAAAAGACTTGTAGTTCAACACTTAGTTTGCAATAAACTGGAGGTACACATGGTGTTGCAGATGAACACAGTAACCACTCTATTCACAATCACTAGCACAGCTTCTCCAGTTTTACATAGCTCTTACAATTCCTAATAATAATAATAATTTTACTAACAGTACTAGGATTCCCAGATCAATTGGCTCTTCTGCCTGATACTCCTCCTATAGACCTGGTGACTCTACAGGCTTCCACGTTTCTGGTATAGGACATGGGGTGTAGAAATAACCTTCTGCCCTCTCAGCAGTAGACCTTTATAGACCATATACTGTACACTGGATCCCTGACTAGCGAGGTGCTGACCCCCTTCCTTCCTCTACAGCTACAGCTGCTGAACTAGCTGGCCTACCTCTGTCTCTCACCATGTACAGTGAGCTCCACAGATCTAGCCTACCACTAGGTAACAAAGCTCACCACCTCAGAGGTAACAGACTTCCGAATTTTCTGGTGTAATCTACTTTTTCTTACATCAGCCAAAGAGGTAGTAACCCACTACTCTCTCCCATTTATAGACTTCCTATGGAAATCCCCTTCCTTCTGAGGAGAACCTGCTCTAGAACCTCCTCAAGGGTATTCCCTGCCATCTAGCAAGGTACTGCATGGGTGCTATCCCTTTCTTCCTCCTCAAAGCCTCAGTTGGTCAACTAGCTGGCTTACCTCTATGTTTCATCACCTACAGTGAGCTTCACCGATGTGGCCTGCTACCAGGTAACATAATTAGATGGCTCACCTTGACACCTATCAGAGGTAACATACCTGCTCTCTGGAGTCATCCACTTCTTCGGAGAACCTGTTCTAGGACATAACCAAGGGAATTCCCTACCTAACAGTGCCATATAGAGACTTAAAATAATAACTATTAAATGATATCTATCCCTTGCAGGCAGATCAGAGCCTATACTAATGCTGCAAACTATGTACATGCAAAAAAGGCCACTGTATGATGATGTCCACTTCTAAAGCCACCAACCACTCTTATAGCAAGGAGTCAATATATTAGTTGTCAATGTTTTCAATCAATGTAAGCTGCTGAATTGTTGCTATGGTTCACCAGACCTGGGGCAAACATTGCACGTGTTAGAAATTGGAGATGGAAGGACAACTCTGTGTCTTGAAGTAGTGCTTACAGCACTTTCTTTTCCATTTATTGACTGGGTATATTTTACTTGCTTTAACATATTCCCTCTGTCAGACAAACCTAAGGAGAAATCCTTCTGAGCCTCCCAGAATAAATCACAGCAATGCTCTTTAAGCCTCTCCCCTGCTCCGCAGAGCACAAATCATTTAACATAAGAAGGAGTGAGTTTATTGCAGCCTTTCTCAAGCTTCTTGCCAATGAATCTCTGTGTTGGGAAAAAAAATACATTCATGGCAATCTCATACGATTTCCACTCTCTGTTTCCTTCTGATATAACCTGTCTCAGCTTATTTTAGCCACTCGTTGTGAATACTTAGCCGGCCTAAATATTTCAGTACCATTGTTCCAAACTCATGAAATATGCATGTTTTTTTTATTATTGAAAAAATCCTGCTTGTGGTTATCTTTGCACCTTTCCAGCTTCAACTGTAATCTGTGCATTGTCCACATTCTTGGAAAATTCATTTTAGTGCATAACAATAAGCCATGGAACATCTTGGTCAATCAACAAGTCAATCAACAAGTTACCATAATGATTTGCAGGCATTTCAGCGTTATGTGCAAGCTCTATAATGCAGGTAGAACATGTTGAATGGGTTATAAACTCCATCAAGGTCCAGAAGGTACCCCCCTGCAGACTTCTTATTGGGCGTTTGCCATTATTATTCTTAGATTTTGAGGTCTCAGTACTCTCTATGGCCAATAGTATCTGGATCCTGTGCAAAATGCCACGTCCTCAGTTGGAAAACTCACTGCTGAGATCCATACTGCCCCAGGAAGTAATCTCAGCTCAAGAATTATTCATAGGGAGCGCAGGCTTTTAATGGGTGAGACAAACAGACATGACATCACCAAGGGCAATGCAAGTAGAGTAAAGTGCACCTGCCGCCTGGAGTAATAAATGACACATCACCTTCTAACACACTGATGGAAAGTGTGGGTTTGACAGATGCCAGGAAAGAAATCCCTACTTAAATTAGGGATGCACTGAATCCAGGATTCGGTTCGGGATTCGGCCTTTTTCAGCAGGATTCGGATTCGGCCGAATCCTTCTGCCCGGGCCGAACCGAATCCTAATTTGCATATGCAAATTAGTGACTTTTTGTCACAAAACAAGGAAGTAAAAAATATTTTCCCCTTTCAACCCCTAATTTGCATATGCAAATTAGGATTTGGTTCGGTATTCGGCCGAACCTTTCACGAAGGATTCGGGGGTTCGGCCGAATCCAAAATAGTGGATTTGGTGCACCCCTAACTTAAATAGATAATGGTGACCAAAGTTTGGTGGAGATGAAATACTGGTTATTCTTGGGCTGTTTTCTATAGGGGCTGGGGGTTCTGGTTCCAGTGAAAGCAATGTACAATGACAATAATAACCATTCGGTGCCTCCTACTTTTTACAAGGCCTTTTCCTGATTCAGAACAATATTGCCCCCATGCAAAAAGTCCAGGTTCATGAAAAATGGTTGGCTGAGATGGAAGCAGAAAAAATTGACTGAATTGGATCGCTCACTATGAGTCAGGCATGAAACCCAAGTGTGCCCAACCTCACTAATGTTCTGAATAGAAGCAACTCCCACCACCAATGTTCCATCATCTAGTGGGAACTTCCCAGAAAAGTAGGGATTGTTATAGCAGCAAAGAGAGGGGCAACTTCATATCAATCCCCTTGGTTTGGGAATGAGATGTTGGACAGCAGCTGTCTGGATACTTTTGGCCATATAGTGACCCGTGCAAGCCGTTAATGCAATTTATTACTTAGTGCTACAATATTTTGTCACAATAAGCAATAGAGAATCAAAACATAGATCTCATATATTGACAATAAAGATTAATGTCAAAACAAATAAATATATATTCACATAGCTATACAAATGGTATGTTTGAGTCTGTAGGAGCAGCAACTGAATTGGGTTATTGTTAATATAAGGATCAATGGAAGCATTTTTGTGGCAGCCCAGAGCTAACTTTAAATACTGGATATCACGATACCGCTCACAAATAACCAACACTTCACTTGAGGGAGTCTGTGCTGCTCTGCATGGGGTTTCTGTGATGATCTGAACTAAGTTTTTTAAAAAGTTCAACTCCCATAGAAAGAGCCATGGAGGAGGCTGAGCTCAGAGAGACGGAGTTTACTGAAAACTTTGGGTCACCCACCCAAATCCGGCTTTATTATGTATCTGCTTTGTGCAATTACTTAAAATTAGTAATGAGAAAATGTATCCATTCAGTTTGTAGCAGACATTTCATGATATAATCAGATTATTAATATGGACACAGTACCTAGTGCAAGGGGTGCTGAAGTTGTGTCACAGCACTGAACTTGGGTTTAGGAACAATGTATTGTCTCTCTAGAGCCAGCACAGTGTTCCAGGGGTGGAGCATACCCCATGCAGGAGGCTTCTGATTGGAGAGGTTCCCTGCATCAGCATTTAAAGTGATATTGATAGCCACCTTTGAAAATCTAAGTCAAGTGTCCCCAACCTTTTTCAGCCGTGAGCAACATTCAGATGTAAAAAGAGTTGGGGAGCAACACGAGCATGAAAAATGTTCCTGGGGTGCCAAATAAGGGGTGTGCTTGGCTATTGGTAGCCTCTATGTGGACTGACAGACTACAGGAGGCTCTGTTTGGCAGTACACATGGTTTTTATACAACCAAAACTTGACTGGCATTCAAAAATAAGCACCTGCATTGAGGCCACTGAGAGCAACATCCAAGAGGTTGGGGAGCAACATGTTACTCACGAGCTACTGGTTGGGGATCATTTACATTCTAAGTGATGCAGTCATGTCGTGTCATATCTAGCACATAATGTCCTGGGGTTGGTATTTTTTATATTTTGTAGAGATTCTTTTATTTTCGAGGCAAAAGTAGCCTTCCGTGTTGTACTGGGGAACCTTGGGGCCCAACTCCAAGTCCACTGCTCCAACCACCCGCTCCTACAGACGTTGATCATGCTTCCACCACCACACATACTGCGGCGTGGCAGGTAATGGTCAAGCAGTGAGACCAGGCCCCACCAGCCAGTCCACCTTTTTACTGAAAGTCCCATACGGAATATATAGACTATATTCTGCTAAATTAGGTGCCTGGTGTATATTTTGGCTGCCATTGCTCACTGATTTCCAAAACTTTAAAAAGAAAATCATGAAAATGTATGAAAACTAAAAAAATTGTTAAAGGAACACTATCTGGATATTTTTTTTCCTTCAGTTGCCATTAAACTTCTTTGCATCAGAAAAGGAGGCTTTTGACAAATGTTTCATTCTTAAAATATTTTATTGAATACTCTCTTTGCATTTACTGCTTCAAAATAAGCACCGTCATCTGCTATAAAGGCCGTCAGATGCTGGTGTCACATGTAACGCAACATGCCAAGAGAACACAGCAGATGGAGGGGGTTAGACACATTCTGTAGGAGGGGTGTGATGGATCACATCTGGTGGCTCGGTACATTCTTGTTAATTAAAATGTCACTAATTGGAATTGTTTAAAGGAAGCCCCTCCTACTTCAGGTTTCCCTTTTGTTGTTGCACTAAATAGAGGATATATGTGCTCAAGGCACATAGGCTTCAAAGCACAGAACCAGCAAACGGGCCAACAATAGTCCATGGGTGTCACGATCGCCACCCTAAATCCAGAACAACTGCTAAGCTCTCTGGTCACGGCTCTGCTTCCCCCTGTAGCAGCCGCCTTTGGCCTCGGAAGGAGCCCTCAGCTACGCCAGGTCTTAATAAGAGAGGAGCCAAGCAAGAGTTCTGGACGAGCAAAGGGGCACAATTGAAGGCAACACAACCCAGAAGGATCAAACGGAATAGAGGGGTCAGACAGGCCGGGTCGGTACAGGCAGAGTTCACAGGATAGTCAGACAGGCAAGGGTCAGATTGACAGAGTTCAAAATAGTCAGACAGGCACGGGTCAGTTTCAGGATACGCAATAGGATTCACGTAGAATAAACACCCAGGAACTAAACAAGTTAGACCTAACAACGGGCAATCACTTCAAATCCAAAGTCCCTTTAAATACCTTTAAATTTCGCTCCAAAGCGCGATAATATCATCACACCGGCTCGTAAAACCCGAAAGTGCTCGCCGTGCGCACCATAGAGAAACCTCAGTGGAGGAGGACAGAACCACGTGGCGGGCATCCCCACCGGCCACTAGACCACCAGGGAAAGCTGTCGTTACAATGGGTTCCTAAAGGTGGCCATAGACGTAACAATTACGATCTTTCTTGGAAAAGATCTTTCCAAGAAAGATCGTTCGTTTCAATACACACGTGTAGAGCTGAATCGTCAGATATACAGGTAGATATACAGGGAGAAACAAAATATTTCTGCCTGTATCTGACGATTCAGCACTAACAATGGGCGATGTTTGGGTCCCTTCAAAAGGCACCCGATCAAAATTTTCCGTCCAGCCCGATCGACGAGCCGACCGATATCCAAGCCTTCTGCCGATATCAGTCGGCTCTTTTTCCACCATACACGCAACGAATATCGGACGAAAATTTGTTTCGTACGATATTATCTGTGCGTCTATGGCCACCTTAACTGGTTCTGTATTCCTCTTCAACTATTAAATAGAAGTCATTGAGATTATTCATTTTTTGTGCTGAACAATTCTCTTTATTTGAACCTCCAAAAGGGTGTAGTTCTCCCCATGTCTGTGTTTTACTGATGGCCTGGACTGGGAGCTGTGGGTTTGTGGGTTATAAAAGCTTAAAGAGAGTTCTAACATAGAAAGTTCATATTGGGCAGTCAAGGGCCAATCAATTGCTGCTTCACTTCCTGGACTGTGCCCCTCCTCCCTCTGCTCCTTAACCCTGCTTCTCCCCTGTTGTGCCCCCTCCATAACACCCCATTTCTGCCACCATCATGACCCAACTACACATTCCCTCGGTCCCCACTCAACGGCAATGGGCCCTCTGGAAACCACTGAGAAAAGTAAACGGGTCACCACAACTGCACAAATAAGCAAACATTTTCAACAATGAGACAAACCTACCATCCGTATATAGTAATTAGCTAAACGTTTGTGCCCATGAGATGCAAAAACATCACAATCAGAACTTGAGAAACAACAAAGGAGATGAATCATGAAGAAGGTATTGGAGCAACTGGTCTGGCAGAGATGTGGATTTACTTTGCTCTATTCAGGTATTAGATCTGTTATCCAGAATGTTTGGGACCTGGAGTGTCCTGGATGAGGTATATTTCCATAATTTGGATCTCCATACATTAAGTCTACTAAAAGAACTTTTGAACATTAACCAAACCCAGTATGCTTGTTGTGCCTCCAGCAAGGATTAATTATATCTTCGTTGAGATCGAATACAAGGTACTGTTTTATTATTACAGAGGAAAAATAAATCATTAATAAAAATGTTAATTATTTGATTAGAATGGAGTCAATGGGAGACAGCCTTCCCGTAATTTGGATGCTGTGCTAAGAATGGGCCTCCTAGGGCCCACTAGAGAACCTACCATGAGAGGTCCCTCTCAATTACATGTAGAAAGTGTTAAATATAATAGGTGTTAAATATGGTGGAAATAAAAAAGGTGGTTTAAAACTGTCCTTGACTGGGGCCGACCAAGAGATCCTCTGGTACCCTGGTAGGCAAGTCTGACCCTGGCTTGATGAATGAAAGCCATTTTTAAACTATGTAGACTTCTCAATCTCTATGACCTCAGGATTCTTTGAGTTGTTTCCGTTGGGTTACTTGTAGGAATGCAGCTGAGCATAGAGACACATATGTGAGATATCCCGGGGTATCTGACACACCACCATCCCACCAGCTCCATCTGTATAAAAAAACAAAGGACAAAACTACATTTTTTTTTACTTATCTGAACAAAATCCAACCTTGAGCATTGTTATTCTACTTACCCGCCAATTGTCTGGGAATTCACTCCGGATACATCTCTTATCTCCCTGAAGATAAATGAGAGTTGCCCCTGTAGCCTGACTTCCAGCTCTAAACTTGAGATCAGTAGTGAGCTCCATAGTCTGCCAGTGAAACATGAACATCTAATGCCGGGGTCTGATAGGGGCTCCTCAATAAATATCTTCTCCTCATTTATCAGTTCTGACTTTACAGTCCTGAAAACAAGAGGACGATTAGAGGGGAAAATAATAACCTTAATAGAAGAACTCTTAAAGCTTTATTCTTCATTATGTTTCTATAGGATTAGTATGGATTGGGGGATACGTAGTGCTAAATTGTAATCTTTAAAGATGTTAATATGGCACTCTTTGAACCTATTTATGAACAATCTCACAGCCAATAGATGTAGACAGTGCTATAAAGTGCTGTACATAAAGCATATAAAGTATAATATATATACGTATATAAGACATTGGTGGAGCACACAACCATAAGAATGAAACGTCTGGGTGCTAATGTATATAAAACAATCAGCAGGGCTGATCCTATCAAATGTGGGGCCCAATTGGGACCATGTTGGCGGGGCCCCTAGACAAAGTGTTGCTGGCTACTGACACAGCAAGTATTTAGGAAAATAAGGGCATACAGGCATAAAATAGAAAGGAAAGGGGCAGACAAGGTAAGAGAGTGAGAGGGATGAAATAGGGGCACATAATAGGGGCACACAGGGTAAGAGAGAGAGGGAGGAAATAGGAGAGTGGACTGGGCCAATTAGTTTGGGGCAGGCTGGGCCGATTCAGCTTGGGAGCAGGCTTGGTTGGATTGGGGGCAGGCAGGGCCTATCAAGGTTGGAGGAAAGCTGGGCCTATTAGAGTTGGGGGCAGGCTAGACCTATGGAGTTGGGGGATAGGCTGGCTTATCAGAGTTGAGGGTGGGCTGGACCTATGGATTTGGGGATGGGCTGGACTCTCAAAGTTGGGGGCAGGCCAGGCAGCATCATGTGCTGAGGGAAATATTATCTGTGCTGCCCTGTGGTGCGGGTCCCCCAGAGGTGCGGGGCCCAATTGGGCCTAATTGGTCCAATTGGCCTAAGGCCGGCCCTGACAATCAGTATAGCATCGAGTGACGGCACACCAAGATATATCAACCAAAACAAAAAAATCAATCTAAATCAAGGTTTATTTATTCCAACGTTTCGGTTCCGTGTTGGAACCTTCGTCAGGCCTTGATTTTTTTGTTTTGGTTTATATATCTTGGTGTGCCGTCACTCAGTGCTATATATATATTGATATTATATATATATATATGTATATATGTATATATATATATATAGGTCCATAAATATTTTATAACTTTTTTTTCTAATTTTGGTTCTGTACATGACCACAATGAATTTTAAATGAAACAACTCAGATGCAGTTGAACTGCAGACTTTCAGCTTTAATTCAGTGGGTTGAACAAAAAGATTGCAGAAAAATGTGGGGAACTAAAGCCTTTTTTTTTTTAACACAATCACTTCATTTCAGGGGCTCAAAAGCAATTGGACAAATGAAAAAACTAAAAATAAAATGTTCATTTCTAATACTTGGTTGAAACCCCTTTGCTGACAATGACAGCCTGAAGTCTTGAACTCATGGACATCACCAGATTCTGGGTTTCCTCCTTTTTAATGCTCTGTCAGGACTTTACTGCAGTGGCTTTCAGTTGCTGTTTGTTTGTGGCCTTTCTGTCCCAAGTTTAGTCTTCAACAAGTGAAATGCAACTCAATTGGGTTCAGATCAGGTGACTGACTTGGCTATTCAACAAAATTCCACTTCTTTGCTTTAATAAACTCCTGGGTTGCTTTGGCTGTATGTTTTGGGTCATTATGTAATGTCTCCCAATCAATGTGCCTTCATTTAGCTGGATTTGATTTGCTTCTGTCCTGTGTCACATGATGGATAAACACTAGTGTCCCAGTGCCACTGGCAGCCATGCAGCCCAAGCCATCACACTGCCTCCCAAATATTTTATAGATCATGTGCTATGCTTTGGATCATGAGCTGTCCAACGCCTTCTCCATACGTTTTTCTTGCCATCATTCTGCTAGAGGTTGATCTTGGTTTCATCTGTCCAAAGAATGTTTTTCCAGAACTGTGCTGACTTTTTTAGACGTTTTTAGCAAAGTCCAATCTAGCCTTTCTATTCTTGATGCTTATGAGTGACTTGCACCTTGCAGTGCACCCTCTGTATTTACTTGCATGCAGTCTTCTCTTTATGGTAGACTTGGATATGGATACTCTTCCTCCTGGAGAGTGTTGTTCACTTGTTTGGCTGTTGTGAAGGGGTTTCTCTTCACCATGGAAATGATTCTGAGATCATCCACCACTGAGTGCTGAGTTCACCAGTGCTTTCTTTCTTTCTTTCTTTCTTTCTTTCTTTCTTTCTTTCTTTCTTTCTTTCTTTCTTTCTTTCTTTCTTTCTTTTTCTTTTGCCACTCCTAATATTGTAGCAATTTCTCAGATGGGTTTTTTTCTGTTTCTGCAGCTTAAAGGGCACCTATCACAGCCAAAATCAAACACATATCAACAATCTGACCAGTACAAGCTAAACACGTTTAATCAAACTACATATATAGTTTTTTGAAAAAACTGCAGGTTTTAAAAAAATCCCTTACTTTGTCAAATGGGTTCTTTCACTGAGGGAGGCCATATTGAGACTCTAACAGAGACTCTAATGTGCAAATTTCAGGAGCATGCTCAGATTGTAACACTGCTTTGAGTATTCTACCCAGAATGCCTTGTTTTAGTAAACTCCTCCACTAGAAGTATCCACTAGAAGTGCTGCCACCTGCTAACTTCCAGCAGGGGGCAGCACTACTGTACAGCAGCTAACACACAGGTTTGGCTGATTTGAAAATAGCTTAGAAGGGTTGATAAGCAAACAAGGAATTTCAACTGAGCATGTGCGAGATTTCAGAGGCACAGTTGGCTGGGAAGATATAGGTAGGAGGAGCCAGTGAAATCCAAGATGGCTGCCTCAGCTAGAACTGCAGGGGAGATAGGGGAGATCTTGCAGAAGGAATAGTGAGCTGATCATTTACATTAAACAAACAATTCTAACTGTTTAAAAATTGGATTTCTTGAACTTTCACATTGTGTATTTACTTAGTAAATGATTTTGGTCATGATTGGTGCCCTTCAAGGATGGCTTGTTTTACCTGCATGGAGAGCTCCTTTGACCGCATGTTGTCTGATCTTCCACATACAAGCACCCCCCCCCCCTTTAATCAACTCCAGGGCTTTTATTTGCTTCATTGATAATGACATAACGAAGGAATTGCCCAGACCTGCCCATGAAAGAGCCTTTGAGTCAAGTGTCCAATTACTTTTGAGCCCCTGAAATGAAGTGATTGTGTTAAAAAAAGACTTTTTAGTTCCTCACATTTTTATGCAATCTTTTTGTTCAACCCACTGAATTAAAGCTGAAAGTCTGCAGTTCAACTGCCTCTGAGTTGTTTCATTTAAAATTCATTGTGGTGATGTACAGAACCAACATTAGAAAAAAGTTGTCTCTGTCCAAAGATTTATGGGCCTAACTGTAGATATAGCCTCATGGTGAGAATAAGAAAGAGCTGGTGAGACTTGTCCTTGACTAGGACCAACTAAGACCTAGGCCCATGAGAGATCCACCAAAACTTGCTACAGGTATAGGACCTGTTTTCCATAATTCTTGGGACCTGGGTTTTTCCTTATAAGAGATCTTCCCAAAATTAGGATCTCTTTGCCTAAAGTCTACTAAAAAATCACTTCAGCATTGATGAAACCCAATAGGCTGGTTTTGCTTCCAATAAGGATTAATTATATTTTAGTTGGGATCAAGTACAAGCTACTGTTTTATTATTACAGAGAAAAGGGAAATCATTTTTTTAAATTTTACATTTTTGGATTAAAATGTAGTCTACGGAATCTGTAATTAGGTGCTGGATTATGGGTTTTTCCCATACCTGTACCATCAAAAAATTGTATATGCTGTCTTTCCTTCAATCAATCGCCCTTGACTTCAATGGAAGGGATGGTTGACGCCATGATAAGGCTGGTACATGTATGGGAATTGTTATCCAGAAACCCATTATCCAGAAAGCTCTGAATTATGGAAAGACCATCTCCCATAGAGAGAAGGATCTCTGTGGTCTCAAACATGTAGTGTCATGCATCTCTGAAGAAATTCACAAAGAAACTGAACTCATCTGCTCTCCAGTGGATTTTGATTATTTTGTCGCCCATAGGCTGTATTTTATCCAAATAATCCAATTTTTTTAAAACAATTGTCTCCTTTTTCTCTTTAATAATAAAACACTACTTTGTACTTGATCCCAACTAAGATATAATTAATCCTTATTGGAAGCAAAACCATTTCATGTTTACATGATTTTTTAGCAGACTTTAGGTGTGGAGATCTTATCCAGAAAACCCCAGGTCCCGAGCATTCTGGTTAACAGGTCCCATATCTAACAATCTCTATCCATCACCATTCGGATTGGTTTAAAACAGAGCGCTCTGGAAGATGCCTATGAAGTGACTGATAAGCAATATGGCCGCTCTCAGGCATAAATGCATACGTATGGCCGCTAATTGTCTATACCCATTGTCCAGTTCTTACTTTCCTTTGTATTAATAAGTCAGTATTAGTGATGGGCGAATTTGTGCAGTTTCGCTTTGCCGAAAAATTTGCGAATTTCGCGCGAAATTCGCGAAACGGCGAAAAATTCGCGAAACTGCGCCGGTGTCTCGTTTTTGACGCCGGCGCCCGTTTTTGACGCCGGCGCCCGAATTTTTTCCGCGAATTTTCGCGGCCGTTTCGCGAATTTATTCGCCGACGGCGAATCGCGCAAATTTGCCGCGAATTCGCGCCTGGCGAATAAATTCGCCCATCACTAGTCAGTATCATTTCTTTTATATATTCTTTTCAGATATAAAGAGCTTTAATGTCACAGATGAGAAGTCTATTGTGTTTGCCGCTGCTCCTCGATGCCACAATAACACCCAGTTCCTATAAAAAGCCTTCGTTCTGCCAATTAAGTGAGAAATCAGATAGCAATTATATAGTCCAAATGCCTTCTTTCCCCGCTACCTGCGCTGAATGCATAGTACGCTTTTAATTACTGCGCCCGGCAAAGCAGCTCGTACGTTCTGCCTCGGCCTTCAGAGATGGGAATGTTCTTTATTGTGTAATTTAAACACTGGATATGAAAGGCTGAAGGTGACCTTGCCCCGCTAACAGCCATCGTCTAGGAGAGTATCCATATCCCCTTTCTTGCAAATTATTCTCATAAAGTTGCATTTTGGCATCGCTTAGAAGCTGAAAACATATCAAGGCGGCAGAAGTCAAACGCTATCGACATCAAATGCCTTTCATCGGCCCCCGAGCCTCTCGGGGGGGGTTTTTTTTAGCTCCTCTTTCAGGAAAGTGACTTGTCACCGATGATTTTTCCAAGTGACGGAGCGTTTGCTGAAACGAGACTTTGGAAATGGAGAGAGCACAATGGAAGGCGATTGTTTTCTGATCCGGGGGGAGTGTATGGGGTATTCACACTCAGCCACCGGGAAATGATCATTCCATTATGGACATGAGCCTGAGCCCATTCACACACACAACAAACATGGCGATTATATCATCACTATGAAATATACTAAGGTTTAACCCCTTGCACCTTGAATGGCATTAAAAAGCTTGACATGGATTACAAGTACGAGGAAGGGGGAAATTGATCAATAAACATTACCTGCTCCCCTGTTTCTTTAGTCATTTGATATGTGTGCAAATTCATATACAGGTATGGGACCTGTTACCCAGAATGCACGTCCAGATAACTTTTTTTGATCCTCAAACCGTAAATCAACTAGAAAATCATGTGGTTTGGCCTCCAATAAGGATTAATTATATCTTAGTTGAGATCAAGCACAAGTTACTGGTATAGAACGTGTAATCCAGAATGCTCGGGACCTGGGGTTTTCCAGATAACTGATCTTTCCGTAATTTGGATCTTTATACTTTAAGTCTACTAGAAAATCATATAAACATTAAATAAACCCAATAGGCTGGTTTTGCCTCCAATAAGGATTAATTATATCTTAGTTGGGATCAAGTACGAGCTACTGTTTTATTATTACACAGAAAAAGGAAATCATTTTTAAAAATTTGGATTATTTGGATAAAATGGAGTCTATGGGAGACGGCCTTCCCGTAATTTGGAATTTTCTGGACAGGGGTTCACAATTACAGATCCCATACCTGTATCTTCAAAAACAAGTCCTAGATGTGTGGGGCCTCTTAGCTGAGATGAATGGGGACTTGTTGGAAAAGGATTTTTTCCCCAGAATTGGGAATGATTGTATAAATACTGTTTTAGAGTAGTGCTGACTGGTGGGGTGGGAATACTGCTCCCACATTCTCTGCTTTTTCCTTTCTTTTCCACATTGGAAGGGAGGATGAAGAGAACACAACTTGCATCAAAATCTGATAAAATACAGATTTTTTTTTCTACTTTTGACTTTGGCACCAGTTGCATGATCTTCTCCTTTCCAGTTTTCACACTGTTCCAGATTTTTCTGGAAGCTGAATGCATTTATCTGCTGAACTATACTCTGCTCAGGTACAGACTGGGGTGTGCGAGCATTGTCGGACTGGGGAAGGGCAGGGCCCACACCGACCCAAGGGCCCCCCTCCACGGTCACAGGGCCCCATCTGTGCCTCTATCATCCGACTCTGCAGGCTCGTACCTGCTTTGCGTCTTCCTTATGTGATCGGGTGAGGGCAGGATCAGGTCTGGGTTGGCAGGGACCACAAGGGCTGGGGCCCACCGGGTTTTTTCCCGTTGTCTCGCTGGCCCAGTCCAACCCTGACTCTGCAGAACAGCCATATTGAAACTACCTACATTTTATACTTGATACTTACTGAAGGAGGAGGAGGAGGCAGTTCATCCAATTGCCCCTTCCATTTTAACCCCCAGTATAATGAATTAGTCCTTATGTGAGTAACCTGAGAGCAGTTATTAGAGGGGAGGGAAGGTGGGAAAGTTAATAAGTGTAAATGCAAAACAATGGCCCATTATCACTTTATAATGGCACAACTGGTAGAAGGGGAGTCACATGGAATCCTTTAGAGACCATAGCTTCTAATCAGTAGCGCATTGGTAGATTCCAAAACTACCTCTCAGATGAGTAGGAAGGGTGAACTACAACTTCCCCACTCTGGCATGTGTCGCCTGCTTCTTTTTGGTTGAGCACAGAGCTGCATTCTCTCATTGGCCCTGACTGTCTAATACCCTATAAGAGAATGCTTGTCTGACACTCTCTAAACTCATTCACATGGTCCCTGTGATCCCCAGCTTCACCATGTAATGGTTACCTTAAGGTCCAACCTCTTCTTCTTGATTTATACCCTTTCAAGCCATCAAGCACAGAATCTATGCCACCATCATAAAAGTGCCTTTGTTCTACTGACCCCCCTCCTCCTTATTTATAATTAAAATATTTTGCCATTGATGTACTCAAAAGTACCTGCTTGCTTGGGAAATCAACAGAACCACTTTCCCAAGGGCAGCACCTCACCTCTGAATACAGTAGTAAGACTTTATCATCATCAAGAACATTGCTCCTGTCAACCTGCCCAAAACCAACATGAAATCGGATACAGGTAGCGACTGTCAACAAAGGGAAACATCTTGATAAATGTAGATGAATGTTCTGCCATTCGCTGGCGTTATGTGACATCATCTGCCATTTAAGAGTGATCCACTTTTTTTATCATACCTGTCTGTTTAACGCGGCTGGATGAAATATTCGATCGCGTATAATGAAAGACTAATGTTTGCGTGAAAGCTCCTTGAGGAAAAGTTAGGATCATGGAAGCCGATGATGCCTTTTAATACTCTGTTGCCGTATTGATTTATTGATGGGATGCAAAGCTCTCAAAACTTAAAAGCTCCAACAGGAAATCTAAGAGGTTTCAAAAACATCCTGAAGATTAATTTTGTTTGTCCAGAGGAAAGATATAACCAGATATGTACTGTTTGCGCACCATCGTGTGGATACAAACTGGAGTTTAGAGAATTGGATCAACAGATTTTGTATTTTCAGGAAACTAAAGCTTTTTAAGACTGAATCCCTGTAACTGTGCTTGTCTGGGAGTAGGTAATAGAAGATATAAGATCATGTTAGAGAGCTCGTCTGAAGTGTAGTCATGCCTACTAGTGATGGGCGAATAAACTCGCCTGGCATGAATTCCCAGCGAATTTCCATGTTTCGCCGCCAGCAAATAAATTCATGAAATCCACTGACCTCAAAAAATTGCCATGCGTCAACACTATTCGGACGCCCATTGACTTTAACACCAGCGTCTATTTTTTGAGTTTCACAAATTTTTTGCCATTTCGCAAATTTCGCGGGAATTTTTCGCCGACGAGAAATGGGAAAAATTCGCCCATCACTAACGCCTACGTTGCTCAGATATGCAAAGAATATGAACTATGAATGATAAACTCTGATGTTTATATGGTAACCAGACTTTGGCCATGCTAATCTTTGGGGCCCATTTATTAAACCTTGATTTTGTTCTGGTTGAGGTTTTTAGGGGGAAAACTTGAATTTTTAGAGATTTATTATACTATGCTAAAAATCTGAATCTAAAAATACACCATATCAAACCAGTCAATGTCATGTCAATAGCAGATGTCTCTGAAGTTGTTCCTTGACCTCGTGAACTGCGCTGGATAATCTGAAAAGGTTGGGGTTTCATGCGCAATCCAAAAAAGTCACGTTGCAAAAACTCAATGAATATTGGAGTGTCAATCTCACAATACGAATTGGCAATATACGATGTTTTGTCGCTTCAAATTTTTCAAGAAAAATGATTGATAAATGAGCCTTTTGATGTTCTAAGGCAACTTTGTCACAGTTGGCTTGCATCATTGGCTACTCTATCTACTGGCATAACTATGGTTATATTCTATGTGCCGGAATAAGATTGGATACAATAACAAGGGACAGATTTATAAAATAGAGACCTGGGGAAGAGACCAGATGTAATCACAGCAGTTTAATTCCTTTTCCCATTGAACAACACTGTTCTTACAAAATGGCTTAATTTATGTGAATGTGCTCAAGTGCTATGAGTAATTAGTGCTCAGTGCAGATTAGGAGCAACGCTGAGCACTAGTTTACAAAATCATTAATCCCCAGTGCAAACTGTATCTAGGGATGAATGATTTGGACTATTATATCCCCCACTGTTACATATCTGTATACATTATTATCTTTTTCCTTAATAATGATGGATTATTGATATATTGCCCCCCAAGATTATGAATCATGCCATGGACAAATAATTGGGGCTCTTAAACTTACATTGGTATTTTTTGTTCCAGCTGCATTTTGCTCAACAAGTCTTGGAACAACTAATATTGATGATAATGTGCTTGAATGCAAAATCCTTATGTTGACTCCAAAGACATTTTTGTTCTATTTCTAAAGCAATGATGCAGTTGATCATTTTAGGGCAAAATATCTCATGGTTCTTTAAAATATTGGTAAGGGCAGAGTGAGACTTGTCTCTTTTCTTGCAATCTATATATATCTAACCCCTCTATACATAACCATTAGTCCCTGACATTTCCATTCTCATTGACTACTGATATTTATTTGATCAGTATTTTTACTGGTGGCTGTTTCCCTCATTATGTAACAGAAGCGGCGGTAATCTTTGTAGACACAACCAATAGCTGCGTAATTGAGTTGACACAAGGCGCTTAGGCTGTTGCATTCTGAAAACTGTCAGGAAGTGTGACAGCAGAAATTGGTGAGATGAAGCCTGAGCAAACACACACGGATTGACTGGTATCATAAGTTTATACACTGTAAATGACTTTCCCTCATGATTCTCCAGTTTCACCCATTACATATATTAGTTGTTATACCACGGGATTAGTGTAGGACCAATACATAGATATTGGGGCTGAGAGGAGGCTGGTGGTTTTCATGATTGACACATGATATGGAATGTGTGGCCCTAGGCTCCTGATACACAAACGTGATTATGGCTGTAACTAAAATATCATTGATTTTAACATATCTAATGCTTTAGACAACATAATGAAAGGACATTCTACATTACCTCTTTTTGCTGTTCATATTTTGGGGAAACCTGGTTTGTTTGGTCCTTACTTGGTACAGAAGAATTCCTATGTTGGTCTCATTGTTTTGCTATTTCTTAGTTCAAGCCAAGCTTAGGGGTTATGTCTATGAACAACCATTACAAGCAATTTTCAGCTAGAACCCAAATAATCCACTGGATACTCTCCTGCAGCCTGCTGGTGACAGGATTGCAATGCTACAGAAGGGAATAGTTTGTGTAAGGGATTTCTAAGGATTCTACAGGGAAAAAAGTGAGTCTGCCAGGCAAAGAGCTGTTAACGGCCAACAGGTACTGAGAAGGGGAAGGCTGAAGATTAGAAACAGGATTTATAGGGAGTGGGAAAAAGTCAAGGACAGACTGGAATGAGATGGAGCAGGCGTAGAGTCAAGGACAGACTGGAGTGGGACAAAGCAAGAGTAGAGTCAAAGACAGACTGGAGCAGAACAGTGCAAGCATAGAGTCAAGGACAGACTGGAATGAGACAGAGCAGGCATAGAGTCTAGGACAGACTGGAGTGGGACAGTGAAAGTGTAGAGTTGAGGACAGACTGGAACGAGATGGAGCAAGCGTGGAGTCAAGGACAGACTGGAGTGAAATCCAGCCCAAACTTACACTCCATACATACTTTTTCCAGGGAGTTTTTTGGTTTATAAAATGTTTTACCAGGAAGAGGCACACTGGGGCAATGAGAAGATAAAGTTTCCTGGATAGAATCAAACATAGGATCCCACCCAGATATTGGGATTAAGGATAAGAAGATTCACACCATTGAGGTTCAACTAACTATGCAGAAGACTGATCCATTGAGATGTAGGTTGTACTTTTTCCTAATCAATCCCTGCTGTGTTGGTGACCTCCCAACCTGAATACTCCCTGACCACATCTATGCTTACGTCTTCTTTTCTTAACATCACCCCCTTATTACAAGTGCTTGGACTTTAACTGTTGAGTCCAGGCACCCACTGTATTGGAGGGTCACCCTGTTGGTAGCAGGTGCCATATGTGGCAGTTAGTAGATGGGAAGTTGAATGATGGCCTACCCCGCTTCATCTTCCCATGAGAAATGTTGTTGGCTCCAGCAGAAGGTTAATAGAGGTTCATCAGAAATCTGATATATTCCATCCCAATCCTGCGCATAATAGAATTAATCTATAGTATAAAGCATGTTACATTCAGTTTAACCATAAACCCCCAACATACCAGTGGTTTCGATGGAAAAGACACCTCCTTATTTGTTAGAAAACATTTGTTTTGTGCTAGAAAGAAACATTCTTTGTGCTGGTATTTATTCCAACACATTTAAATCAAGTCAGGAATGGCAATATCTCATGTTCAGCAAATGTTTCTCTGAAATGTTCCTTTATTTACCCAATGCACTATGGCGCTGGTGCATAACCTCCATCTGTTATTTCAAAATGTCATGCCAACAGCCAATTTCTTTCCTTCACCTCTCTGAAGTCATCCTCTTCCTTATTTCCTATCTGATTTGCTTTTCGTCTTTGGATCATTTCACACGCTTGCTAGGATTTTTTTTCTCACTTTGCTCTCATTTTGGGGCTTTCCAGGCAAATCAAAGAGACAACCCAATAAATATTGTAAACCTGGTTTTGATGGAATACATTTCCTGATCTGCCTCCTTTGTGGGCACATGGCAGCCAGACATTTTCTGCTTCAGCTCCCTCAACAGTAAAGTCAGTGGTGTAACTAGATATCACTGGGCCCCACAGCAAATTTGTTTTCAGGCTCACAAAATGTATAGAGTTTAACTAGTTTTACCAATATTTAATCGGTATTAGTCAGAATTGTAGAAAAAACCAGCGCTCGTAGCACGAAGTTTTAGACAAGGGGAGAATAGAAAAATAGTAATATAGTGTAGTACTTCTTATGGTATGACACACCACTTAGTGCATAGGCAAAACTGAGATCTTATATAGGTGCCTTTAACCCTCTGTTTATCCACACTGTGCACTCTCTGCAACACCACTTCCCAACATGCGATGTGTGAAGAATCAATGGTGGGGTACTTACAAACGTTTAAAAGGAATAATTGCGTTAAGATAATACTTCAATGGGTCGATGGTCTAACCTTTCCAGGTCCTATGGTTCTACAAAGAGGTACTCGACATAGTGTAAAACCATAAAGAAAATTTATTTGGTCACAAAACGGTTAAAACTGCACTCACAATGTTCTTAATAAAATGCGCATAAATAGTTAAAAGTCACCGTCTCTCTGGTTCCCTGGGTCTCACATGCGGTTTGTAAAGATGGTATTTAGCCGGCGTTTCTCCGCCTCGTGTTCCCTGGGCTCCTACTGATGACGTCACTGCCCGACGCGTTTCGTCTTATACGACTTCCTCAAGGGCTTCCGAAGGTCTAACTGCGCATGCTCTTCTTATACCAATGTTCCTCCTGGTGTATTGACCTCATATCCACCTCCTGTTTCCTTTGTTTGTGCGTCTCCATGGTGAATTGACCTCATATCCGCTTCCTGTTTCTCTTTGTTTATACGTCTCCATAGTAGCGCCTCGACAGCTTGTTAGAGGTTAGCTTCTGTGTTTGTTTCCATGGTAACCCATTCTTATAAACGCATTTATCTTATCAATATTACAGATATTTGGGGGTATTTTATGGAGCGATTAAACAAATAAACATACATATAAAATTATATCTAACGTATATACATTCATATGAAAATATAAGGAATATAAAAAATATGTAAAAAAATCCAAAAGGGAAAAAAATTTTTTTTTTTTTTTTTTTCAAAAAAAGTGCAAAACATATATATAACTTATAAAAAGTGATCTTATAAAAACGCCCTTAGATTTATATCCACATTCAATCCTTTCGGTATAAAGGTTTCTAGCTTGTAGATCCATCTACTCTCACACTGTAGGGTCATCTTTTCCAAATCTCCTCCTCTCCATCTGTTTCTAACCTCTTCTATACCCCAAAATGTTAATCCTACAGGGTTCATATCATGAACATCTTTAAAATGTTTGGACACGTTATGTTTTTCATTTCCTTTTTTAATATTATTAACGTGCTCTCTGATCCTTTCCTTTAGTGTCCTGTTCGTTTTTCCTATATATTGCAGATTACACGGGCATTGTAAACAATATATAACATTTTTTGTAGTACATCTAATAGTCTGTTTAATTTCAAATTCTCTTTTGTTCACCTCAGAAATAAACCTCTTTCTCTTCTTACCATATTTACACGCTAAACATAGACAACATGGAAAGAAGCCTGCCCATATATTATCTTTTGCAGATATTGATTTACCCTTTAAATCTCTATGATTATTTGTCAGCAATTGCTTTAAATTATTCGCTTTTTTGAAAACGACTTTTGGTTTATCTGGAATGATTTTTTGGAGTTCTGTGTCGCATTGTAATACTCCCCAGTGCTTCTTAATAATTTTGTTTATGTTGCCTGCCTGAGGATTATACACAGTGGAAAAAACTATTTCTTGTTTACACTCTCCCATGGTGTCATTGTTCTTTTTAACAAGCAGTTTTTTTCTTTCGATTTTATCGACTTTTTCTCTTGATGCTTTCAATATTGAAAGCATCAAGAGAAAAAGTCGATAAAATCGAAAGAAAAAAACTGCTTGTTAAAAAGAACAATGACACCATGGGAGAGTGTAAACAAGAAATAGTTTTTTCCACTGTGTATAATCCTCAGGCAGGCAACATAAACAAAATTATTAAGAAGCACTGGGGAGTATTACAATGCGACACAGAACTCCAAAAAATCATTCCAGATAAACCAAAAGTCGTTTTCAAAAAAGCGAATAATTTAAAGCAATTGCTGACAAATAATCATAGAGATTTAAAGGGTAAATCAATATCTGCAAAAGATAATATATGGGCAGGCTTCTTTCCATGTTGTCTATGTTTAGCGTGTAAATATGGTAAGAAGAGAAAGAGGTTTATTTCTGAGGTGAACAAAAGAGAATTTGAAATTAAACAGACTATTAGATGTACTACAAAAAATGTTATATATTGTTTACAATGCCCGTGTAATCTGCAATATATAGGAAAAACGAACAGGACACTAAAGGAAAGGATCAGAGAGCACGTTAATAATATTAAAAAAGGAAATGAAAAACATAACGTGTCCAAACATTTTAAAGATGTTCATGATATGAACCCTGTAGGATTAACATTTTGGGGTATAGAAGAGGTTAGAAACAGATGGAGAGGAGGAGATTTGGAAAAGATGACCCTACAGTGTGAGAGTAGATGGATCTACAAGCTAGAAACCTTTATACCGAAAGGATTGAATGTGGATATAAATCTAAGGGCGTTTTTATAAGATCACTTTTTATAAGTTATATATATGTTTTGCACTTTTTTTGAAAAAAAAAAAAAAAAAAATTTTTTTCCCTTTTGGATTTTTTTACATATTTTTTATATTCCTTATATTTTCATATGAATGTATATACGTTAGATATAATTTTATATGTATGTTTATTTGTTTAATCGCTCCATAAAATACCCCCAAATATCTGTAATATTGATAAGATAAATGCGTTTATAAGAATGGGTTACCATGGAAACAAACACAGAAGCTAACCTCTAACAAGCTGTCGAGGCGCTACTATGGAGACGTATAAACAAAGAGAAACAGGAAGCGGATATGAGGTCAATTCACCATGGAGACGCACAAACAAAGGAAACAGGAGGTGGATATGAGGTCAATACACCAGGAGGAACATTGGTATAAGAAGAGCATGCGCAGTTAGACCTTCGGAAGCCCTTGAGGAAGTCGTATAAGACGAAACGCGTCGGGCAGTGACGTCATCAGTAGGAGCCCAGGGAACACGAGGCGGAGAAACGCCGGCTAAATACCATCTTTACAAACCGCATGTGAGACCCAGGGAACCAGAGAGACGGTGACTTTTAACTATTTATGCGCATTTTATTAAGAACATTGTGAGTGCAGTTTTAACCGTTTTGTGACCAAATAAATTTTCTTTATGGTTTTACACTATGTCGAGTACCTCTTTGTAGAACCATAGGACCTGGAAAGGTTAGACCATCGACCCATTGAAGTATTATCTTAACGCAATTATTCCTTTTAAACGTTTGTAAGTACCCCACCATTGATTCTTCACACATCGCATGTTGGGAAGTGGTGTTGCAGAGAGTGCACAGTGTGGATAAACAGAGGGTTAAAGGCACCTATATAAGATCTCAGTTTTGCCTATGCACTAAGTGGTGTGTCATACCATAAGAAGTACTACACTATATTACTATTTTTCTATTCTCCCCTTGTCTAAAACTTCGTGCTACGAGCGCTGGTTTTTTCTACAATTCTGACTAATACCGATTGCAAGCCTGAAGGAGAACAGACTTTTCTGAAACCGGCAGAAGGAGCAGACCATCCAAGACCTTAATATATCCTTTTGTGACTTTACCAATATTTAATGAAAAGCTATATGAATTAGGGCCTCATGGGGCCCCTATACCTCCTGGGCCCACTTGCAGCCACAGGGTCTGCTTCCTCTGTAGTTACACCCCTGAGTAAAGCTAATATAGTACTGTATCACTGCAGATCTTCTATTGGGAATATCCTCTTTAGTTTCCATGTTCCTGTGTAGTAGAAGCTCCCAACGTTTTTACCCATGAGCTACATTCAATTGTATGTTGGGGAGACAACACAAGCATGAAAAAGTTCCCGTGGATGCCAAATAAGGGCTGTGATTGGCTATTTGGTAGCCCCTATGTGGACTGGCAGCCTACAGGAGACTCTGTTTGGCAGTACATCTGGTTTTATACAGCCAAAACTTGCCTCCAAACCTGGGATTCAAAAATAAGTATCTGCTTTGAGCCAACTGGGAGCAACATCCAAGAGATTGGAGAGCAACATGTTACTCAACAGCTACTGATTGGGGATCACTGCCTTAAAGGAGGAAGGGAAAAAATTGTGGCAGCTGAGGCCATTCAATAATGACTAAAGAGAAGGATTGGTCAAATCAAGTCCCTTGCCTTCAAGTATCCCCCCAAAAAGATGAGTTATTGTCATCAGTCCTAATTTCATAAATATAAATGGGACTAACAGTTTAAACAGTTAAATACGTGCAGGGGTTCAATGAGCAACACATTGAGTTGTAAATATCATACAAGGAAAAAACAGCGTGCGCCAATACAATGGAGCCGTAGAATTAGCTCCAACCTTAAGGAGATGTTACTACCAGGGGGCCCTTAGGACATTGTGCCTAAAAATACCACTGCCACTATTGCAGCAAATCTGGTCACTCTTAAGGGAATTGCGCTTCTTCTATGCTAATTAGCATCCAGCCCCACCCCATAAAAGTCATTCATCTTTTATCATAGGAAAATAATGACAAATTAGGCTTACTGGATTTTATATATGATTTTCATGCATTGTTCTTATAATATGCAGGAATGTGTGCAGGTAGTGGAGCAACACTACTTTACACAAATTACGGTGATGCACCTTCTGCTCAGATGAACTAAGCCACGAGAGATGTGCATTTTGTGTCTGGAATGTAGATTTTATTCCTGGGAGGCTCACTGAAATGAATCATAATGAGGGTGTGAGGATCAGTTTGGTGTAATTAAGGGTGAAGCTGGGATCTCTATCTAGTGATGGCATGGCATTATAAAATAAGCCTACTCTTATGCACCATAGTCAGGTATTGTCCTCTACTTGTTGTCCTTCTTGGGTTGGTTGGTTGTGATATATTCTGTAACAACAAATAATTACGTTACTCAAACGCTCATTGGCTACACGCGTTAAGTGGCTTTTGTAATTTTTGTTCCGTCAACCTGTGTGTTGATCCTCTAGGTGTTTTGTAGTTTTCTTCGCAAGTGGGTGGCCAAAAATTGACTTATTCCCACTCTGGATCCAGTTGTGGTCGCCGTATTTCAGTTATGGCCATTACTACAATCACTTATTGATATAGACAATATATTATGCAGAAAATGTTTGTTAATTTATGTCAGTTCTGCCATGATAGCTCACGATTGACATGGGTGGTTACATGATGGGAAGCTCATGTTAGAGAGTGATGCACTCATGGCATGGGAAAAACTTGGCATTCATGGGATGGGAACCACTTGGAACAATCTGCCTTCCAAAGTTTTCCATCTAATGACCATACCCCAGACTTTCAAACAGTAGTAAAGTTCAGACATACATCCTCCAGTGTGATCACCATGCTTAAATGATCATTTCTTGACTTTTTGGCAATCTCATTCATGACCAGGGATGGGCGAATTTGACCCGTTTCGTTTCGCCAAAAATTCGCCACCGGCAAAATGTCGCAGACGCCCATTAAAGTCTATGGGCGTCAAAATAAAAATTGTTGCGCAGCGAAATTATTTTGTTGCGCGTCTTTTTTTTTGACGCACGTCTCCATACAAGTTTATGGGCGTAATTTTTTTGGCGAAATGAGGCGAAAAAATTCGCCCATCCCTACTACTGACTATACAGTATCGGCTTGCTGTCTGCCGAATCACTGCCGGTTTTCTGAACTTGTTATCTTCTGCTTGCCCAACCTTCTGGCTTTTTTTGCTTGTATTGCTAGTTTGTTCCCTCTTTTCATGGAACTCTGGAGCAGAAGAAATGCTTTCTCTGGTGTGATGTATCTGATGGTTTGAGTGGATGCCAAGAGAATGCTACTCATTTTATTTGTTTAGAGGAAAAGCTTTCCAATGTTTCCTATACATGTTATTGTATTCGTAGATTGGATGCACTCCTGTTATTTGCTTCTCGTCTATTGCACAATTAAATAAAATGTTTAAAACAAGAGAATGCTACCTACGTAAATGTGTAATGCCAAATGTTAAAGGAGAAGTAATTCTCCAATTCAAGGGGGGGCAAATGTTTTGGCATTCCCCAAGGATTTTAATGACTTACCTGATACCTCAGGCTGATTCTCCTGCTAGCGGAAAACTGCACCGGCCCGGGGGACTTGCGAGCGCGGGATCCTCTTGCTTCTTTCTTCACGCTGCTTTTTCTACCTACTGCGCTTACATCGTCTGCTGGGGTCTGAAGGAAGAAGGGAGGACGAGGATCGCTCGCTCGAAAGTGCCCCAGGCTGGTGCAGTTTTCTGCTAACAGGAGCACAGGTCTGGTGTATCAGGTAAGACATTACAATCTTTGGGCTGCCCTAACATTTGGCACCCCCATTGGATTGTAGCTTTCCTTCTCCTTTAAGAAGCATAATGATCTGCATCTTTATGGTTTTGTCTAGGGTCCAGTGAAAACAAGCCTCAAAGTAGAAGGAAAGTCGCATCTTACTTGGGGGTGCCAAATGTTAGGCACCCCCAAGTGATTGTATTTACTTATCTGAAACTCCAGGCCGGTGCTCCTATCAGCAGAAAACGTCACCGGCCCGGGGTTCTTCCAGTGAGCACCATGGAGCGATCCTCTTCCAGCTTCTTCTTTCTTCTTGCGGCTGCACATAAGAGTGAAAAGCTGAACCTTAGTGAAAAAAGTCGACTATTTCGTTCTGCCCCGGGAAATTTGAAGAAAAAAGATGGAAGAGGATCGATCCGTTGTGCTCTCTGGAATAACCCTGGGCCTTATGCATAAGAAGAACTTCTGTTGCTCCACATCTTTTCTGCACCCATCTGGCCAACCATAAAAGCAATTTTGTCTTCCATTCTTCATAGTTACAAGATACACCGAAAAAAAATATTAATGGAAAATGATGCCTGCCTTGCTGATCGCTGTCAGACATTTACTTTTGCATAAATTCTCCCCAGGTCGGTAGGAAAACATTTCAGGGTCAAAATCTCATCTTGTTACCTAGATTAAAAACTAATTTCTCCAAAGTGTATGATCTATTCAAGCTTTTTCATGCAAATAAATAGCCTGGAGCCCTGTCCCTTCTGCCTTTATTAGTTGAGCATGTCATGAATTCTAACAGAACATTTCTTTCTATCCCCTAATTACATGCATTATAAGGAAAAGTCTATTCCTGGCATACATATTATTAGCAGCAGTTCACACGCTGGAGTTCTATCAGACGGCCGTCATGGTGGCTCACCCCTAATATTGACAGTTTAATCTTTTTTTTTGTTTCATACAAGATTAAAAGTCTTATGATAGCGATGGCGGCACGGAGTGAGTGATGAGCCCAATTGGAATCAATCTGTTTGAAGGTACAGTTGCCGCTGGGAATATGAACTTGAAAACTGAAATGAAAACTGCTTTATGAGATAATTGTCCGAAAAAAAGTAAAGAGAAAATATATTTATTGGGACAAAAAAAGTCAAGGACAGATACGACGGTGAAACAAAATTGAAGGCTGGATAAATCCTTCCATATCTCTGGAACAGAGTCTGAAATTGACTCACAGTTAATTCATCTGGTTTCCATGGCCTAAGCACTAATACAAAATGGGGCATTTTTTTTCCTGCAGAATAACTAGACACGAGCCAGACCGAAAGTTTTATTAAAGAGATTTAGGGTTGAATTTGATGGACCTATGTATTATCTCAACAGAAGAATAAATCTACTCTGAACAGCCTTGTGTCTTTATATGGTCACAGAACAACCCCTCAGTGACTTCTAATATCCTTATCATTTACAGTAGGGGGTACATTATCCCTTATAATACATGAGTGATACTCAGAGTTCCCTGTATAACTCAGCCTGCAGCCTTGTGTCTTTATATGGTCACAGAACCCCTCAGTGACTTCTAATATCCTTATCATTTACAGTAGGGGGTACATTATCCCTTATAATACATGAGTGATACTCAGAGTTCCGTGTATAACTCAGCCTGTAGCCTTGTGTCTTTATATGGTCACAGAACAACCCCTCAGTGACTTCTAATATCCTTATCATTTACAGTAGGGGGTACATTATCCCTTATAATACATGAGTGATACTCAGAGTTCCCTGTATAACTCAGCCTGCAGCCTTGTGTCTTTATATGGTCACAGAACCCCTCAGTGACTTCAAATATCCTTATCATTTACAGTAGGGGGTACATTATCCCTTATAATACATGAGTGATACTCAGAGTTCCCTGTATAACTCAGCCTGCAGCCTTGTGTCTTTATATGGTCACAGAACCCCTCAGTGACTTCTAATATCCTTATCATTTACAGTAGGGGGTACATTATCCCTTATAATACATGAGTGATACTCAGAGTTCCGTGTATAACTCAGCCTGAAGCCTTGTGTCTTTATATGGTCACAGAACCCCTCAGTGCATTTTAATATCCTTATCATTTACAGTAGGGGGTACATTATCCCTTATAATACATGAGTGATACTCAGAGTTCCCTGTATAACTCAGCCTGCAGCCTTGTGCCTTTATATGGTCACAGAACAACCCCTCCGTGACTTCTAATATACTTATCATTTACAGTAGGGGGTACATTATCCCTTATAATACATGAGTGATACTCAGAGTTCCCTGTATAACTCAGCCTGCAGCCTTGTGCCTTTATATGGTCACAGAACAACCCCTCAGTGACTTCTAATATCCTTATCATTTACAGTAGGGGGTACATTATCCCATATAATACACGAGTGATACTCAGAGTTCCCTGTATAACTCAGCCTGCAGCCTTGTGCCTTTATATGGTCACAGAACAACCCCTCAGTGACTTCTAATATCCTTATCATTTACAGTAGGGGGTACATTATGCCTCATAACTCAGATGTGTTTAGATTCATATTTTCTTTTGTGGCTTCTCTTACCCTGCTGCCTCTGATTATTAGAGTGAAAGCTGCAATTTACAATCTTGGCACTGAAATGGATGTAATATTGTTACATTTAAATTGCCATCCTTTCCTCTGAACCAGCACATTTCCTTGGCCTGACATAGTGTTGCTGTTTCCAGTGGGAAAATATATGTTTCGACCTAAATAACTTTCCCAGAGTGCCAGTCATATCCTACAAATGCAAGTTAGACCGGGGCCTGGTAGACTTCCCCTTTAGGCAGTGATACACTCCTTAATATTGACATTTTCCTGCCATGCTGACACTTTGGCAGTGAAATCTGTTCTGAACATCTGTCGGTTTGGCATTGTTCCTGCTCAGAAGGTGTCCGCATGGTGAAGGTGCCAAGCAAGGAGGCAATTTGGAGGTGTCTGCTGTAAGTGCTACTGTGACCCGCCTGTTTGCAGAAGGTGCCAAGATGCCGTCACATAGTATAAAATACAGGAACGCAGCTGTTATCCTTGTATCCCATATTACTTTTTCCAAATGTTCTTTTTACAGGAGTCTGAGCTCAGCGCACTAAGGTACAGAAATGTCGGGGTTGGAGGAACAACATTGATGCAAACGATCCACTCCGCGTGTGCCACGTGCTGTTTCCTTGGTATTGATTTCAAACGCTTTTCACAGTCAGTTTGTCTCATGCGCTCGGTGAGCTTGAAGAAGAAAACTTTGCAGCCTGAAATCTATATTTGTGCTGTAGTCTGTACAGAGGAAAGAGAAAACCTCCACAATTCAGATATTCTCGAGATATACCAGGTGTAGATATTAAAGCAGTGCTGCTTTAAAGGAGAACTAAAGCCTAAGTAGCTAGAAATGTTGTACATGATGTTTTGTGCTTCTGTACCGGCCAAAGGCAACCACAGCCCTTTAGCAGTAAAGATCGTTGTCTCCAAAGATGCCCCAGTAGCTCCCCATTTTCTTTTCTGCTGATTCACTGCACATGCTCTGTGCTGCTGTCACTTACTGAGCTTAGGGACCCACTCACAATATACAGTACACATAGAATACAAATGTCACAATATAAGGCTGATTAGTAATTAATACACATCCACAGAAACCAGTGCAATTAGCATCAGAATTTAATAATCAGCAAACCTGTAGCATCAGCTTATATTACAGCCAGGAAAGCTCATTTTCTGCTGGATAATTAGTGACAAGCCCTAAGCTTAGCTTCTCAACAGCCAATCAGAGCCCACTGAGCATGTGAGTGTCACAGACACTTTCCAAGATGGTGACCCCCTGTGACAAGTTTGAAGTCCTGGATCATTGCTGCTATTGACAAGCTGAAACTTTAGCCTCGTGCAATAAGTTCACTATATAAAATATGGCATTTTTAGCCATATTTATTTTTAGGATTTAGTTCTGGTTTAAGCTGCTGGCACAGTACTCTGCACCTAGGGGGCGATGTATCAAGGTTCGATTTTGGATTTTTTGCGATTTTTCTAATTTATTTGCTCAAAAACTCACAAATTCAAATTGAATTTTCAAAAACTCAAATGTTTGGTTTTTATTAAGCACAAAAAATTTGAATGCAAAACTTTCGGCATCTAAGGCTATGGACTAGGGAACCCCCAAACCCTTTGTGAAAGATTCGTCCGTATACCGAACCGAATCTGAACCCTAATTTGCATATGCAAATCAGCGAAGGGGAGGGGAAAAGGGAATTTTTTACTTCCTTGTTTTGCGACGAAAAGTCACATGATTTTAAGGATTCAGATTTGGTTCGGCCAGGCACAAGCATTCGGCTGAATACGAATCCTGCTGAAAATGGCAGAATCCTGGCCAAATACTGAAGCGAATCCTGGATTCGGTGCATCTCTACTATGGACACAGGCTGAAGGCTCTGTCAGATCTGCTCAGTGCCTCTGCTCTATTGATTTGAATCTTATCAGCCTGAATACGGTCAGAAATAGAAATAATGAAGACCAATTGACAAATTGCTTAGAACTGACTGTTCTATAACATACTTAGGGGCAGATTTATCAAGGGTCGAATGTCGAAGTTAAAAAAACTTCAAAAAACATAGTAAAATTGTTTGATCGTAGAAATAGTTTGAATCGAACGATTCAAACGATTTAATCGATCGATCAAGCGAAACGATTTTGAGGAAAAAAAACTTAGACTTTTTAAAACAGCCAAATTTTGGCTCAAGGTTCTAGGAGGTCCCCATAGGCTAACATAGCAATTCGGCAGATTTAAAGTGGTGAAGCTGAAGTTGTTTAAAGAGACAGTACTTCAATTTTGGAATGGTCGAATATTCTAAGTATTTTCAATTTGAATCGAAGTCGAATTTGGCCTATTCGATGGTCGAAGTACCCAAAAAATACTTTGAAATTCGAAGTATTTTCATTTGAAAATTCACTTCGAAATTTGATAAATCTACCCCTAAAAGTTCACTTAAAGGTGAAGCACCCCTTTAAAGGGGAAGTAAAGTCTGAAATAGAATAAGGCTAGAAATTCTGTATTTTGTATACTAAATACAAACATGAACTTACTGCACCACAAGCCTAATCAAACAAATAATTTATGCTTTCATAGTTGGCTACAGGGGGTCACCATCTTGTAACTTTGTTAAACATCTTTGCAAGACTAAGACTGTGCACATGCTCAGTGTGGTCTGGGCTGCTTAGGGATCGTCATAAACAAAGCTGCTTGAGTTCTGCATGGCTGGGAAGTAAGGCGGGGGCTCCCCCTGCTGTTCATAAGTATGATTGTTTCCCTGCAGAGCAGTTAGGGACTGTCTGACAATTCCTATCCACAGCAGTAAATGAAGGGAGAATTTCACTGCATACAATCAGGTTTCTTATAAAAACAGTAGACATTTTTTAATTAAAGTATATTGGAGATAGGTTTCTTTTTCATTAAAGAAAGTAAAAATGGGATTTTATTTTTCTGCCTTTACATGCCCTTTAAGGACTTCTGCGCTGGAAGCTCAGAGTTTAGTCATAGCCTTTTGCTCTACTAAAAAATTGAGTGACCGCCCCATCCTCATGCTCTATCACTGGTGTCCAGAGATGGTTGAGCACAGGGAACAGGACCTCTGAGACACATTACAGAGCAGAGAGAACATTCAGCATGGAGAAGTATCAGATCTGTAATGAACTTGACAGGGGGGCATTTTTAGGTTAAGTGACGCCTCTCAGTATCCCGTGAGCTCTTGAAGCTGAAACACTCAAGTTCTATGTTGCTAATATCGGCACCTCAAGCTGTTTTTAGCCCACATTTAATATGTTGTTATTTATTTGTTTGCTCCCTGCACAGATGCCATATGAAGTAGGCTAAAGAATTTACATTTTAAAATATCCCAGCCGAAATCTGTCGCCATCATTTCTAGGTGTCGTACTTGGGAAAGAAACGTTATTTTTATACAACAATTTTAAATAGCTGCTTCGTTCTGTCAGTTATACGGCAAACGGGTGCTTTCTGTGGGTGGGTGAAACATATGGAGACATCAATAAGTGTTTTTTTTTATTATTATTGCTAAGTGCCGCTTGCATTTATTGACTTCTTGAAGCTGCCTCTTTAGATGTTTCCTGAAACATGGCATTTAGAAGGGAAAATCAGATGGGTTTGTTTGTTGGCTGTCATGTCAAACGTCATTGTTCTCTACAAGAACACAGTCATGTTATTTTAAGGAGGAGAATTTTTATTTAAACTCATAGGAATCAATTGATATTGAATTGGTTCCTATTCCTTATAACCTGGACCAGAAATTTAAAACATTAATTTTACTGTCACAGTCTTGCTCGACTTCACTGAAGACTCTACCTAAGACCACCAAAGTGTTTCACCTTTATCTTCTGCTGGTTTCTATTCCAGTAGTTCCGGATCACAAATGGGCCACTTGTATTTTTAAAAACCGTATTCACACTGGAAGAACTGACCCTACATTCACTCTGTATTTGGTCGTGGAATTGGAACCCTATAAAATGTAATAAATAGACTATTCAATGTATTTGGCTCATATTATATTACAAAAGAACCACTATTTTCATAAAGAACTACTCTCTCCCTGTGTCACCCCTTTCCATGTTTTCTATGTCCTAGATATTCTTGAGACTACAGTATGTCTGAATGACTGCTACAGCAATATTTTCCAAATTTATTTACCAAAAGTTGGACCTTCGGTGAGGGCCCTTTTCAAAGTTTGCACCTTTAAGGGAAACCATAGCCAAAGGTTGGACCTTCAGTGAGGGCCCTGGTGAAAGTTTGCACCTTTAAGTGAGACCATGGCCAAAGGTTGGACCTTCAGTAAGGGCCCTAGTCAAAGTTTGCACCTATAAGGTGGACAATAGCCAAAGGTTGGATCTTCAGCGAGGGCCCTGGTCAAAGTTTTCACCTTTAAGGGGGGCCATGGACAAAGGTTGGACCTTTAGCAAGGGCCCTGGTCAAAGTTTGTACCTTAAAGGGAGACCATGGCCAAAGGTAGGACCTTCAGTGAGGGTCCTGGTCATAGTGTGTACCTTTAAGGGAGACCATGGCTAAAGTTTGGACCTTCAGTTAAGGGCCCTAGTCAAAGTTTGCACCTTTAAGGGAGACCATAGCCAAAGGTTGGATCTTCAGCTAGGTCCCTGGTCAATGTTTTCACCTTTGAGGGAGACCATGTAAGGGCGATGGTCAAAGTTTGTACCTTGAAGAGAGACCATGGCCAAAGGTTGGACCTTCGATGAGGTATGCATTGCAAAAGCTGGTAGTATCATAAAGGTTACAGTAACCCAGTCACATTACAATGACAATATTTGATATAACCAAAGTTTGCACCTTTAAGTGAGACCATGGCCAAATGTTGGACCTTCAGTAAGGGCCCTAGTCAAAGTTTGCACCTATAAGGTGGACAATAGCCAAAGGTTGGATCTTCAGCGAGGGCCCTGGTCAAAGTTTTCACCTTTAAGGGGGGCCATGGACAAAGGTTGGACCTTTAGCAAGGGCCCTGGTCAAAGTTTGTACCTTAAAGGGAGACCATGGCCAAAGGTAGGACCTTCAGTGAGGGTCCTGGTCATAGTCTGTACCTTTAAGGGAGACCATGGCCAAAGTTTGGACTTTCAGTTAAGGGCCCTAGTCAAAGTTTGCACCTTTGAGGGAGACCATAGTCAAAGGTTGGATCTTCAGCGAGGGCCCTGGTCAATGTTTTCACCTTTAAGGGAGACCATGTAAGGGCGATGGTCAAAGTTTGTACCTTGAAGGGAGACCATGGCCAAAGGTTGGACCTTCGATGAGGTATGCATTGCAAAAGCTGATAGTATCATAAAGGTTACAGTAACCCAATCACATTACAATGACAATATTTGATATAACCAAAGTTATCCTGCCAAAAAGCATAACATCATGTATAAGAAAAAAGCCATAGAATCAGATTTCTGCATTGTATGTTAATGTTTCCTTGATAAGATAATATACGTGACAATAAAAGCAATAAAAGTTAGTATTCAAAGATGTTTAAATTAACGTTTAGTATGATGTAGAGAGTGATTTTCTGAGACAATTTCAATTTGGTTTTCATTTTGTATTATTGGTGTTTTTTGAGTTATTTAGCTTTTTATTCAGCAGCTCTCCAGTTTGCAATGTCAGCAATCTGGTTGCTGGGGTCCAAGTTACCCTAGCAACCATGCACTGATTTGAATAAGAGACTGGAATATGACTGTTCTAATCAGGACCTCTTTGATTTATCAAGCGCCCATTATTTTTGATTATTTTGTCACAGATAAAAAATATGCAAATGTGATGTTAGTTGCCATGAATACCATTTGGTAAATGCGCTGGTACAATTTATCCCGTGTGAGTAAATCTAGATAATCTCATTAATACTCTCGTACAATTAAATGTTTAAGAGTTAATATACACGATAGTTTGCACTAAAGCAACCTGAATAAGCCTTCAGTGAGGGATAATGCCTTGTTCTTTGTTTTCTCTAACACACGCATTGGACCTGTTATCTGGAATATTTGGGACCTGGGGGTTTCCAGATAAGGTATATTTGGATCTTCATAGCTTAAGTTAGTCCTGCAGTGGGTCGGGTACCCGCAGGCTACCCGCAAAAACCTGCGGGTTGCGGGTAGAAGTTCCAGGTGCGGGTATAGACGCAGGTCGGTGGTTTTGCGGGTCGTGAGTCGGGTTTTACTTCTTTTTTTGATCACGCGTACTTCTGATGATGTCACTTCTGGTTTATAATGACAGCACTTCCTGTTTTACTCTTTTCTTCCCGATTACGCCTACTTCTGATGATATCACTTCCGGTTTACAATGACAGCACTTCCTGATTCTTGATGGTCAGCGGGTCGCGAGTCTGGATTGCAGTTAAAGGAAAACTATACCCCCAAAATGAATACTTAAGCAACAGATAGTTTATATCAAATTGAATGACATATTAAAGAATCTTACCAAACTGGAATATATATTTACATAAATATTGCCCTTTTACATCTCTTGCCTTGAGCCACCATTTCGTGACTCTATCTGTGCTGCCTCAGAGATCACCTGACCAGAAATACTACAACACTAACTGTAACAGGAAGAAGTGAGGAAGCAAAAGGCAGAACTCTGTCTGTTAATTGGCTCATGTGACCTTACATGTGGTTTGTATGTGTGCACAGTGAATCTTACGATCTCAGGGGGCGGCCCTTATTTTTTAAAATGGCAACTTTCTATTTATGATTACCCAATGGCACATACTACTAGAAAAGTATATTATTATGATAATGGTTCATTTACATGAAGCAGGGTTTTACACATGAGCTGTTTTACTCAGTATCTTTTAATAGAGACCTACATTGTTTGGGGGGTATAGTTTTCCTTTAAGGTACTTGTGGTCGGGTCGGGTAGCGGGTCCAAGCGGATAAGAATGCAGGTTGCGGGTCCAGGTTGCGGGTACGGGTTTCAAAAAATGGACCCGCACAGGACTCAAGCTTAAGTCTACTAGAAAATCATATAAACATTAAATAAACCCAATAGGATTGTTTTGCTTCCAATAAGGATTAATTATATCTTAGTTGGGATCAAGTACAAGTTACTGTTTTATTATTACACAGAAAAAGGGAATCATTTTTAAAAAATTGGATTATTTCATTATAATAGAGTCTATGGGAGGGGGCCTTTGCGTAATTCTGGATTTTCTGGATAATGGGTTTCCGGATAACGGATCCCTTACTTGTACTGTTTTATTATTACAGAGAAAAAGGAAATCCTTTTTTAAAATTTGGATTATTTGATTATAATGGAGTCTATGGGAGACGGCCTGGATAATAGGTTTCCGGAAAACGGATCCTATCCCTGTATACAGATTTGAGTCCAAATTGCTTCCTGTGGTTGTCAAGGAAAAGTTTAGTCAATTTTATAAAAATATTTCTTCTGTCCCCTGTTTGTTTGCTGACGCCGTTCTTTCTCTTCTTTAAACTGCTGAACTCTTTCCCTTGACATTATAAATGATTCCGCTGCTTATGTTAATGATACCTGCAATTCACCTACCGACTCTTCAACCTCTTTTAGACTTTTTTTTTCGGTTTATAGGGGCATCACTTTCAAGTTCAGATTTTAAATACTTTGCATAATTGTGACAAGACGAAAGCGGTTTTTCTCAGGACCTTATGTTCTGCATTTATTAAAATTCTTCAATGGCTTCATCTCCATTGCATTTTGTTGCATTTTTTTACTACAGCAAAATACAAAAGATATGGTAAAAATAAATACTAATGAATTTTTTTTGAATGCTGTGACTTCTACAGCAACTCATCGGGCTTTAAGTGCTGACATTTTTTTCTCAATTCTCAATCTCAACAAAAATTGCTGCTAAAAAAACATGGTCGGGATTTTTCTCACAAAAGAGAACTAGATCATGACTTTTTTGCCATGATTTTAAAGAATTTTCTGCAAAAAAAAAACCATATTTAAAGGGGTTGTTCACTTTTGTATTGACTTTTAGTATGATGTAGAGATTGATATTCTGAAACAGTTTGTAATTGGTTTTCATGTTGTTATTTGCGGTTTTTGTATTATTTAGCTTTTTATTCAGCAGCTCTCCTGTTTGCAATTTCAGGAGTCGGGTTGCTAGGGTCCGTATTACCCTAGCAACCATGCATTGACTTGCATAAGAGACTGGAATATGAACAGGAGAGGGTCTGTATTGGAAGAGGAGTAATAAAAATGTAGCAATAACAATACATTTGTAGCCTACAGAGCATTTATTTTTTAGATGAAGACCAATTGAATAGCTGCTTAGAATTACATACTGATATAACATACTGAAAGTTAACTTAAAGGTAAACCATCCTGTTTTTTTGTAATGCTTTAATGTCTTTTTTTAAGAGGGTAAAATAGTACAAGTAGGGAATCTGCTATGTGAAAACCCGCTATCAAGAAAGGTCCCGAGCATTCTGCATAACAGGTCCCATACCTGTACCATATTATTGTGAACGGCCCATTTCAGTGCCCTTTGTTTATTCCTCATTGAAAGCAAAACCAGCCTATTGGGTTTATTAAATGTTTAAATGGTTTTCTAGTAGATTTATGATATGAAGATCCAAATTACAAAAACATCTGGTATCCAGAAAACCTCAGGTCCCGAGCATTCTGGGTAACAGGTCCCATACTTGTACCATATTATTGGGAATGGTACTGTGTCCATTTCAGTGCCTTTTTTTAATCCTCATTGCAAGCAAAACCAGCCTACTGAGTTTATTTAATGTTTAAATGGTTTTCTAGTAGACTTAAGGTATGAAGATCCAAATTATGGAAAGACTTACTGGGAAAACCTCAGGTCCCAAGCATTCTGGATAACAGATCCCATACCTGTACCATATTATTGGGAATGTTACTGTGCCCATTGCAGTGCACTTTGTTTAAACTTCATTGATGATTTTCAAGTAGATTTAAAGGGATCCCGCATCAGTTAATAGTGCTACTCTGGCAGAATTCTGCACTGAAATCCATTTCTCAAAAGAGCAAACAGATTTTTTTATATTCAATTTTGAAATCTGACATGGGGCTAGACATTTTGTCAATTTCCCAGCTGCCTGCACTTTAGGAGAGAAATGCTTTCTGGCAGGCTGCTGTTTTTCCTTCTCAATGTAACTGAATGTGTCTCAGTGGGACATGGGTTTTTACTATTGAGCGTTGTTCTTAGATCTACCAGGCAGCTGTTATCTTGTGTTAGGGAGCTGTTATCTGGTTACCTTCCCATTGTTCTTTTGTTTGGCTGCTGGGGGGAAAAGGGAGGGGGTGATATCACTCCAACTTGCAGTACAGCAGTAAAGAGTGATTGAAGTTTATCAGAGCACAAGTCACATGACTTGGGGCAGCTGGGAAATTGACAATATGTCTAGCCCCATGTCAGATTTCAAAATTGAATATAAAAAAAATCTGTTTGCTCTTTTGAGAAATGGATTTCAGTGCAGAATTCTGCTGGAGCAGCTCTATTAACTGTCTTCCGAAAAAAAACATGGGCACAGTAACATTCCCAATATTCTGTTGGAGCAGCACTATTAACGGATTAGTTTTTTCCCATGACAGTATGCCTTTAAGGTATGAAGATCCAAGGTCCTGAGTATTCTGGATAACAGGTCCCATTCCTGTACTAACAAGAAATGTATAGATTTAGATGTATCCATTCAACCAAACAACCTTTGGAAGCTCCATCTCAATAAAAGCATTTAACAGATAATACATTATTGGTTCTGTACTCGGCATTGGACCAGTAAGATAACAGGTTTGTTTGATCTCCCCACTGAGAATAAAAAAAACTGGAAAAAAAAACACTTTAATGGACAATAAATTATTGAGGAGATATGGAAAAGAAATGCAGGTCAGGATGGTGTCCTCCAGTCTTAAAAATGAGCTTGTCTTTACTGAGAAACGTCGCTTTTAGCCTATTACTTCGCTGATTGCTTCTGACAGAGGCCAATATTTTAGCAATATTTCAGCACAGTCATACCGGCCTATAGACACCAAGAAGCATCTGTACAGACGAATGGGGGGCGGCTAGAAGGTTAATGTTATTTTAACATATGGTAAACTTTGACCATTCTCAGATCCCTTCCTTCCGTCACGAAAACTGGATAAATTGAAGGTTGGCTGAGAAATAAACAACGTCCTGGAAGAACGGCGGCGGTTTATGAAGATGTGCGATTTGTTTCATACAAATACTGTCCCTGCTTGGAAACAAATTGCCTTTTTTTTTTATCCCATGCTTGATTTCTTTTTGACTCCTAAAATTGAGGTCCTTTCCGTCATTCCTTCCTATTATCTGAGAAATTGTGTACATACACCTCATTGCCGAGAGATAATGGGAAAATAATTCTAATGACACGAGGTAGATGGGAAATATTTGCAGATCGCCAAGGGTCCTACACGAGCCCCCGACGTTGCCTTCTTATAATTAGAAAATGCCAAATTTACATTGTTTTAATACATATTTCATCATGTGTCACTTTCTTCAGCGAGGAACCACGAGATGCATATTTAGCAGCTGCAGATTGACACAAACCCGACTAATTATGCTGAGATCTTACCAATTCCTGGTAGAAGGCAGTGAAATCTGACAGGTCATGCTAAGGGCTATGAATCAAGGTTATACAAAAAATTATATTAAGCATCCCTGGCAGGGCTGTATTCTCTCTGTATTGTTATCATCTTTAACACGGCAAATAATCATTAAGCCTGACCTTTCACCAATACTAGGACAAGAGTAATTAATTCTGCATAGGGAAAAAAAAAAAGAAAACAGGAAAGTGATTGTAACAAGATGATGAATGATATTTAATAGGTGTGATCATTTTAAGACATACCGGTCTGAGCGCTTGGGACCTGGGGTTTTCTGAATAATGGATCTTTCTGTAAGTCTGCATACCTTAAGTCTACTAGAAAATAGTATACAAAAATTGGGAGTCCACCTCGCCCCAGTTCACAGGCGATGAACATATAGTAAACTCCTTTTATCCAAAGATAGCTGTCCCAAGGCTTTCTTTTCCATAAAAAATATCTTTATTTAAATTAGCATTAAAAATTCAATTACAAACAGACCCCACCAGGCCCACCTTACGCGTTTCGCACCCTCCGGGGCTTAGTCATAGGTGTATCTATGATATCTATGATATCTGTATCTAGATACTTTTTTATGGAAAAGAAAGCCTTGGGACAGCTATCTTTGGATAAAAGGAGTTTACTAGAAAATAGTGATGGGCGAATAAATTCAGAAGACGCAAATTCGTGGGGGATTTTCACTTTTTGCTGCCGGCGAGTAAATTCGCAAAACTGCTGCTAAAATTCGCTGATGTAAAATCCACGACGCACATAAACACTGTCGAAATTATTCAGACACCCATTGACTTTAATGCATTTGGCCAAAATAGGTGTGCGTATAACAACTGTCGTGGGCGTAGAAATTGACGCGCGTCAAAATAATTTTGACACCCATTGACTTCAATGTGTTTCGCAGAGTTCTCAATGTTTTGCGATTTTTCGCCGGAAACACGCAAATTTTATGGCGAAATGGGACAAATTCGCCCATCACTACTAGAAAATAATGTAAACATTAAATGGCATGTAAAGTCTAAAATAGAATAAAGCTAGAAATGCTGTATTTTGTTTACTAAATATAAACATAAACTTACTGCACACAAGCCTAATCAAACAAATGATTTATGCTTTCAAAGTTGGCCACCATCTTGTAACTTTGTTAAAGGAGAAGGAAAGGCTAAAATTAAGTAAGCTTTATCAGAAAGGTCTATATAAATACACCAGTAAATCCTCAAAGTAATGCTGTTCTGAGTCCTCTGTCAAAAGAAACACCACATTTCTTTCCTTCTATTGTGTACTCATGGTATTCTGTATCAGACTTCCTGTTTTCAGCTGAAACCTCGAGGGCAGGGCTTGAGCATGCTCAGTTTGCTCCTTTCCCCCTCCCTCCTCCCCTCCCTGCTGTAATCTGAGCTCAGAGCTGTAAGTGAGCAGGGAGAGACTCAGGCAAGAAGTGATGTCACACCAAGGTTATATGGCAACTTCTATCCTAAACAAACAGAGACAGAGTCTAGAGCTGTTTACTCAGGTATGGTAAAGCATTCTGCAAAATAAATATAGCATTCTAGCTTGCACTATTGTGGCTAATATGTTGGCAATAAACTGTATTGGAGCTTTCCTTCTCCTTTAAACATCTTTGCAAGACTAAGACTGTGCACATGCTCAGTGTGGTCTGGGCTGCTTAGGGATCGTCATAAACAAAGCTGCTTGAGTTCTGCATGGCTGGGAAGTAAGGCGGGGGCTCCCCCTGCTGTTCATAAGTATGATTGTTTCCCTGCAAAGCAGGTAGGGACCGTTTGACAATTCCTATCCACAGCAGTAAATGAAGGGAAAATTTCACTGCATACAGTCAGGTTTCTTGTAAAAACGGTACACATTTTTTAAATAAAGTATATTGGAGATAGGTTTGTTTTTCAATAAAGAAAGTAAAAATGGGATTTTATCTTTTTGCCTTTACATGCCCTTTAAATAAACCCAATAGGCTGTTTTTTGCCGCTAATAAGGATTAATTATATCTTAGTTGGGATCAAGTACAAGTTACTGTTTTATTATTACAGAGAAAAAAGAAATAATTTTTAAAAATTTGGATTATTTCGATAAAATGGAATCTATGGCAGACGGGCTTTCTGTAACTCTGAGCTTTCTAGATAAGGGGTTTTCGGATCATGGATCCCATACCTGTATTACTCCGTAGCTGTTTGTGGTGGTTTTGGGTTCTTAGACAATAAGTGATGATGAATCTTCACTCTCAATCCCAATTTTTTTTTCCCAGTGGGGGTATGCTATGGGGAGCTGCATGACACCAGCAAACTACAATACAGGTATCAAACACTTGGGACCTAGGGTTTTCCGGATAAGGATCTTTCTGTAAGTCTTCATACCTTAAGTCTACTAGAAAATAGTGATGGGCGAATACATTTGCCAGGCGTGAATTGTGGCTAATTTCCGATTTTCGCTGCCGGCGAGTACATTTGCAAAAATGCTGCTAAAATTTGGCAGCAAAAAATCTGGCTTGTTAAAAAAGAAATTTGGGCCCGCAGCAGGATAGTCGCGCAAATAATCATTGCCACGCGTCAAAATTATTCGAAGACCCATTGTCTTCAATGCATTCGGCCAAAATACAGTAGGTGTGCGTATTACAACTGTCACGGGCGTAGAAACTGACGCGCATCAAAATTATTTTGACGTCCATTGACTTCAATGTGCTTTACATATTTTTCGACATTTTGTGAATGTCGCAGGAAATTGGACAAATTCACCCATCACTACTAGAAAATCATATAAACATTAAATAAAGCCAGTAGGCTGGGGTTTGCCGCCAATACGGATTAATTATATCTTAGTTGGGATCAAGTACAAGCTGCTGTTTTATTATTACACAGAAAAAATAAATAATTTTTAAAAATTTGGATTATTTGGATAAAATGGAATCTATGGCAGATGGACTTTCTGTAACTCTGAGCTTTCTGGATAAGGGGTTTTCGGATCATGGATCCCATACCTGTATTACTCCATAGCTAACCACCACAAACAGCTACGGAGTAATACAGGTATGGAATCCATGAATCGAAAACCAAGCCATGATGAATCTTCACTCTTAAAGGAGAAGGAAAGCTACGGAGACATTTTATTGCCAATACATTAGCTGCAATAGTGCAAGCTACAAATCTATATTTATTCTGTAGAATGTTTTACCATACCTGAGTAAAAAGCTCTAGAAAGTCTCTGTTTGTTTATGATAGGAGCTGCAGTATTAATGTGGTGTGACATCACTTCCTGCCTGAGTCTCTCCCTGCTCTGGGCTCAGATTACAGTAGAGAAGGGAGGGGGTGGGGGGAAGAGGAGCAAACTGAGCATGCTCTTGCCCAGGGCAATGAGGTTTAAGCTGAAAACAGGAAGTCTGATACAGAAGCCCATGAGTACACAATAGAAAGAGAGAAATGCTATGTTTCTTTTGACAGGGGACACAGAGCAGCACTACTTTGAGGGTATACTGGTATATTTAGGTGGACCTTTCTGATAAGGCTTACTTTGTTTTAACCTTTCCTTCTCCTTTAATCCCAATTTTTTTTCCCCAGTCGGGTAATGCTATGGGGAGCTGCATGACACCAGCAAACCACAATAAGGCCATTTGTGAGGCTGCGTTTTCACTGCTAATATTTTTATTGCTTTATCTTTCACAGCGTCTTTCAAGATGTCATAAAAAAGTGAGACTAGAACCTTAACTACAAACCTTACCTAACCTTACAAACGCCCTGTCTAATAAATGGGCTTCTAGGTGCCTTATGGTGATGTGGGGTTCTTAGATAATTAACCATAATTAATCTGTACTTTCATTCCCTCATTTTTTTTTCCTAACGGGGTATACTATGGGGAGTTGCATGACCCCAGAAAACAGTAACGAGGTTGTGAGGCTAGGTTTTGAGTGTAGATATACCTAATATTACAGGTATGGGATCCGTTATACGGAATTCTGTTATCCAGAAAGCTTGGAATTATGGAAAGGCTGTCTCCCATAGACTCTATTTTATCAAAATAATCAATTTTTTTTAAATTATTTCCTTTTTCTCTATAATAATAAAACAGTAGCTTGTACTTGATCCCAACTAAGATATAATTAATCCTTATTGGAAGCCAAACCAGCCTATTGGGTTTATTCAATCTTTATATGATTTTCTAGTAGCCTTAAGGTATGAAGATCCAAATTACAGAAAGATCCACTATCTTGAAAACCCCAGGTCCCAGGTATTCTGTATAACAGGTCCCATATCTGTATATGTAAAACTAGGAGCTGACAGACTCCTAACCACCCAAGTTGCAGGGCTTCCACCCACCATACCCAGATCTGACTATAATAGGATAGGAGTAACACCCAATATATAGGTATGGGATACATTATCTGGAAACTTATTATCCAGAAAACTCCAAATTATGGAATGGCTGTCTCCCATAGAATCCAAATTTTTAAAAATGATTTACTTTTTCTCTGTAATAATAAAACAGTAGTTGTACTTGATCCCAACTAAGATATAATTAATCCTTATTGGAAGCAAAACCAGCCTATTGGGTTTATTTAATGTTTGGTTTTCTAGTAGACTTAAGGTGTGATCCAAATTACGGAAAGATCCATTATCTGGAAAACCCCAGGTCCCGAGTGTTCTGGATAACAGGTACTTCACCACTTCCCAAATAATGTAATCACTGGAATAGAAAGGAAGACAAACAGCTTTTTTCCTTGTAATGCTTCTACCTAAATCATACGTAGAGTTCAGCTTGAGATAAACTTCCCTCTAAGTAACACAAAAGCTGTTATATTTATATGACACTGGGACTCTTCACATTTTATCCAATACAGTAGCTCATGCCAACCAATCAGAGACTTACCTACTCATTAGTCCATCTGCGGTAGAAAGACCAAAATTAATTGCTGATTGGTTGCTGTGGGTAACTGCATCGGGGAAAATCTGCCCTATGTTTCCAATTAAACCCAACTGGCACATACCTGTATTTATAGGAAAGTAAAGCCATATCCTTTAAGAGAAAATGGCAGAGAAGTTTGGAGAAGTTTACCAGGACATTAATAGATACACGTCAGAAATATGTAGTATAATTTTTCATATTTAGAATAAAAAACTCCTGCAGAACATTGAGGGTGCGCCTGTGCCTGCTGGAGATACTAATTAAGATCACTTCTCCTCAACATCATCGTGTCGCATGATTTATTCATATTGATGTGAGAGCTGTCAGGGAATAATGACATCTTCCTGGGATTGAAGGAAAAACAAAAAGGTTGTGATATTAAAGGGGCTTCTTCAATATGTGGCCAATGAACATGGTTCCATAGGTTTTCATGGCAGGGGTATCTGGCCCCATTGGAGTTCACCTCATCTATGAGGATGAAAACATTTAGAAGGATAAAAATTGAAGCAGAAAGGATTTCAAGTAGTAAGGGTTAATAGCTGAATTGTGACAAATGAGGTTGTCTGCTCAAGGCACTGAAACTGCAAACACGTTCAGTTTTCACACTGAGAGCTAGGTGGGTGTATGTACAGTATGTATCTTTATTTATGTATAAAAATACATATAAAGAAGAGGCTTGCTGCCAAACATGGAGCAGTTGGTATGTTTTAGTCACATAGAGGCCTCAAAGTCAAGGTGACCATGCCAGCAAGGAAGGAAGACCTTCTCCTGATCTTAAAGACCCAAGCTAAAAATGTAGGTATACTACGGGGAATTGCATGACCCCAGAGAACGGTAATAAGGTTGTGTGGCTAGGTTTTTAGTGCAACTACTGTATTTTGTCATTTTTAATTATGTTTTATTGCTATGGTTATGTTGGAATATTCAGCCTCCAAATTGTTGACAGAGGGGACATGTTTTTGCCACATAGAGGCCTCAAAGTCAAGGTGACCATGCCAGCAAGGAGTGAAGACCTTCACCTGATCTTAGAGACCCAAGCTAAAAAGGTTGGACTTGAAAGGAGAGATCATTGGCTCCCCCATCATCTTTCAGAAGAACATCCTCCTTAGATTATGGTTTCTCTTAGTTATGATTGCTAAAACTAGTATAAAAAGAATATAAAGATGACACAGAGATGCATCCTTCCATTCAAACTACAGGCAGGTTATAGTGGAGAGATTTGGGGGCACATTCACTAAGATGCGAAGTTGCGCCAGGCACAACTTCGCCGCACTTCGCCACAATTCGCCACACTTCGCCAGGCGTATTTTCACCAGCGCTCCGCAAATTCACTAAAATCTGAAGTTGCTCACAGGGGTAGCGTAAGTTTTCGAAGTTGCGCTAGCGTTAATTCGCCCAGCGAAGCGAAGTTTCGCTAGCGATGGTTCATTTGCATACGGCGCGAAATTCAAATTTCAATGGAGGAACACGTATCACCACTTCAAATGCCTAGAAAACCTTCAAATCTGCAAATAAAAATTTTATTTTGCCCTACACATGTGCCCACTGTCTAGGTAAGTTGCCATGAGTCAGGAAATGTAGGGGGGAAGGAGGGGAACCCCAAAAAAATTTTCGATCTTTTTCAGCCTATCACCCATCATGTAGAAAACACGCCAGTGAATTTGCGTAGTTAGTCGCTAGCGAAAATTCGCCTGGTGTAAGGGTGCGAAGTAACACTAGCGAAAATATGCCAGCGTTCGTTAGTGAATTTGCGCAGTAGCGAAAAATGCCAAACACTAGCGAATTAACGCTAGCGTTCAGCGCTTCGGCGCTTAGTGAATTTGCGCCTTGGTGTCTTCCTATAAGTTCCTTACCTTTTATTAAGGGTAGATACCCAAGGGAGTGTGAGGATCCTGATTAATCCACACCCAGTTGGGGTATACTATGGAAAGTTGCATGACCCCAGAGAACTGTAATAAGGTTGTGAGGCTAGGTTTTTAGTGCAACTATTTTATCATTTTTCTTTTTCTTTTATTGCTATGGTTATGTTGGAATATTCAGCCTCCAAATTGTTGACAGTGGGGACATGTTTTAGCCACATAGAGGCCTCAAAGTCAAGGTGACCATGCCAGGAAGGAGTGAAGACCTTCTCCTGATCTTAAAGACCCAAGCTAAAAATGTTGGACTTGAAAGGAGAGATCATTGGCTCCTCCATCCATCTCTCAGAAGAACATCCTCCTTAGATTATGGTTTCTCTTAGTTATGATTGCTAAAAGTAGTATAAAAAGAATATAAAGATGACACAGAGACGCATCCTTCCATTCAAACTACAGGCAGGTTATAGTGGAGAGATTTGGGGGCACATTCACTAAGATGCGAAGTTGCGCCAGGCACAACTTCGCCGCACTTCGCCACAATTTGCCACACTTCGCCAAGCGTATTTTCACCAGCGCTCCGCAAATTCACTAAAATCCGAAGTTGCTCACAGGGGTAGCGTAAGTTTTCGAAGTTGCGCTAGCGTTAATTCGCCCAGCGAAGCGAAGTTTCGCTAGCGATGGTTCATTTGCATACGGCGCGAAATTCAAATTTCAATGGAGGAACACGTATCACCACTTCAAATGCCTAGAAAACCTTCAAATCTGCAAATAAAAATTTTATTTTGCCCTACACATGTGCCCACTGTCTAGGTAAGTTGCCATGAGTCAGGAAATGTAGGGGGGAAGGAGGGGAACCCCAAAAAAATTTTCGATCTTTTTCAGCCTATCACCCATCATGTAGAAAACATGCCAGTGAATTTGCGTAGTTAGTCGCTAGCGAAAATTCGCCTGGCGTAAGGGTGCGAAGTAACACTAGCGAAAATATGCCAGCGTTCGTTAGTGAATTTGCGCAGTAGCGAAAAATGCCAAACACTAGCGAATTAACGCTAGCGTTCAGCGCTTCGGCGCTTAGTGAATTTGCGCCTTGGTGTCTTCCTATAAGTTCCTTACCTTTTATTAAGGGTAGATACCCAAGGGAGTGTGAGGATCCTGATTAATCCACACCCAGTTGGGGTATACTATGGAAAGTTGCATGACCCCAGAGAACTGTAATAAGGTTGTGAGGCTAGGTTTTTAGTGCAACTATTTTATCATTTTTCTTTTTCTTTTATTGCTATGGTTATGTTGGAATATTCAGCCTCCAAATTGTTGACAGTGGGGACATGTTTTAGCCACATAGAGGCCTCAAAGTCAAGGTGACCATGCCAGCAAGGAGTGAAGACCTTCTCCTGATCTTAAAGACCCAAGCTAAAAATGTTGGACTTGAAAGGAAGGGCCACTGCCTCCCCCATTCTTCTCTCAGATGAACATTCTCCTTAGGTTAGGTTACCTTTGGCTAATGGTATTGAGAGAGAATACAATTCTGTGTATACAGACACCTTGGGAGCCTCAATGACTTGGTTGGATTCTGTTCTCAAGCTAGCCTGGGTACTTCTACATTGACCTTGAAGAAGCACCATTGGTTATTTGAGCAGCTCTTTGTTTTTCTTTGCTGAAAAGAGATATCTCTGTGCTCTCGCAGTGGTGACACCTTTTATGTCATATGTTGCCAAGTTTATAAAAACTCTGTGATTTCTTTGTTCAGGATTCTGACTCTTTGTGAGTTCAGAATCCACGGAGCTTGTGTCAAATAAATGTTATCTTTTCACTTTAAGTGGTCTCAGGTTGTTGCAGTTCCACAACAGTATATACCATTATTTTTTATAAAATCTATAAAGATGACACTGAGATTACTAAACTAAAGGCAGGTGATAAGGGAGAGATTTGGTGTCTTCTTAGAAGTTCTTTATCCCTTTTTGAAGGGTACATAGCCAATGGGGGTCTGGGGATTCTGCACAAAGGTGTGGTCCACCTTTACGTTAACTTGTAGCAAGTTATAGAAAGGGTAAATTTAAGCAACTTTTCAATTAGCCTTCTTTTTTTAGTTTTTTATTATTTGTCCTCTTCTTCTGACTCTTCCCAGCTTCCCAGGGGGTCACTGACCCATCTAAAGACTAATGCTCAGTAAGGCTACAAATGTATTGTTATTGCTACTTTTTATTACTCGTCTTTCTATTCAGGCCTCTCCTATTCATATTCCAGTCTCTTATTTAAATCAATGCACGGTTGCTAGGGGAATTTGAACTCTAGCAACCAGATTGCTTAATCTGCAAACAGGAGAGATGCTAAAAAATATTAAAAAATACTAAAAAAAATTAAAACCAATTGCAAATTGTCTCAGAATATCACTCTCTACGTCATACTAAAAGTTAATTTAAAGGTGAACAACCCCTTATGCCCAGTTGGGGTATTTTCCATTGTAGGCCCAGGGCCCCTTCAGTTGAAGAGAGACGCAGCCAAGTGAACTTTTTCATGCCCTTCAGACAAATTTAGCAGATTGGTCAGGAGAAGCATAGACAGGCTAGTGTCACATATGGACCAGAACTTCCATTACAGGGTTTAAATGGGCCTTGGTGCCAGTACAACTATAATTTACTAGCATAGGATCCTACTCCTTACTCAACCCTCTTGCTGTTATGCAATATTAATTATCATGCCAAGATGTATTTTCTGGGCTATGTTGTTTTTTTTTTTAACTTTTGCAGAATAGTGATTAATCTTGTCAACATTTTTTTCACGTGGGAAGAGTTTATTTGCACATTTAAAACTAAGCGGAGAATGTGGGATTTCATGCACAGGGCTGAATAAGAAAAGCTTGAAATAATCTTACGGTAAGTTCCCATTACTTTTTTTGTTAGAGAATCTCATTAAGGTCACTTGTGTCTGCTTGATGGCTTCTTAAGATAGGATAATAGGATCATCTTGAATATATTCTTTAAAGGAGAAGTTCCACCTCCCACAGGACCAGTAACATCAAAAAAAAAAAATGTGTTAGTATACATAGAAAAAAATCACACCAAGACAAATGAAACTTTAAAATCGCAAAGCCTTTATTAAGAAATAACTTACCAAAACTCCGCTTGCTCCTCTTCAGAATAGGCGATAGGGCGACAATTCATCATGCGGTGCTCAATTTCTCCTCCCTGGCTATTCCTATAAGGAAGGCAGGGAGGAGAAATCAAGCGGCGCACGATGGATCGCTTTCTGAAGAGGAGCGGAATCGGAGTTTCAGTAAGTTATTTCTTAATAAAGACTTTGCAATTTTAAAGTTTAATTGGTGTTTTTTTCAATGTATACTAACAAATTTTTTCAATGTTACTGGTCCTTTAAAAACCTGCTCCTCTAAAACGACTGGGGTTGGAGGCTGCCATGTTTGTACAGGATCTCCAGCACTGATCAGTGAGGAGGAACATGAGGGAACATTATATCACGTAGGGGAAGGAGGCTCTTTTGGGTGGTTGCCTTCTCCTTTTACAGTCTTAAGTTCTTTAACCTGGGTGGAGAAATCAGTTGGAAATAAAGTCATTATACACTGACTCAAGAAGGTTTTGGCTTCAATTTCTTGTTGACTACTAATGACCTTGGATAATGTACTTTTTGCATACCTCCCAGCTGTCCTGTTTTTAGAGGGACAGCCCTTTGTTTGTACTGGAAAGTCCTGTTTATCTCTGCACTGAACAGCCGGAAAAAGAAACAAAGTTTCTAACTTAATTGGCTTTTGGCAGAGAGCCCCGAACAGCCACAGCCGCAGATAAAATACTTTTGTAACAATTTTGAGATAAGTAATTGTAACAATATAAGATAACAGGTCTCTTGGGAGAAGTTAGACTCACAGCTTAAAGGGCAATTCACCTTCATTAGCAAAACTGTAATAACTGGAAAAAAAAACACAGATATATGTTCAAACTTTCATAACCTGCCAAATTTTGTAAAAAGAACATGGTAATTAGGGGGTGTGGCCACAAAAAATGGCTGTGGTCAAAAAATGTTCGCTGATTTATGTGCACCAACTTTGTTGTCCCTCTTTTTAAAAAAAAAAAAAAATGTTAGGAGGTATGCTTTGTGTCCCTGTTCCTCCAGCATAGAACTTAGTGGTTTATGTAATAAAAGGGGCACAATTTACAACAGATCATCCCACCTATAGCAACCAGCCATCAGGTAGCATTTACTCATTTCCTGTTTAAAAGCAAACATCTCATTGGTTGCTTAGAGTTACTGCACCTGGGCAAATGTATTATTTACAATACTGTCCATCCAAATGCTCCATTCTGCATATGAGAACAGAATGTAATTCTAAGCAATGCTTCAATATACAGGTATGGTATCCTTTATCCGGAAACCCATTATCATTCCAGAAAGCTCAGAATTACTGAAATAATCCAAATTGTTAAAAATGATTTCCCTTTTCTCTGTAATAATAAAACAGTCGCTTGTACTTGATCCCAACTAAGAAATAATTAATCCTTATTGGAGGCAACACCAGTCTATTGGGCTTATATAATGTTTACATAATTTTCTAGTCAACTAGATCCAAATTACAGAAAGATCCATTATCCAGAAAACCAAGTCCCAAGGATTCTGGATAGCAGGTCCCATACCTGTACAGTCATTAAACATTTTCAGTGATTCAGTTTGTAAAGGTAAAATGACACGTCATTGCTTATAGCTTTCTTGTTGCTGGTTCTGACTCATGAAACAATGTAGCAGAAGTGAGTTCTCCTCCAGGTCTGTTAACCAGCCAGGCAGATACAGATTGTAGCAATTACAATTACAAAAAACTACAAAAGAATACATTTAATTGAATTTCAGTATATTTGAAAGTTTATTTATTTTATTTTTTTTTTGATCATGCACAACATATTTGCATATGCCTTTTCATTCTTGATCAACCTTGGTTCTAGAAAAGATAATAATCTATTATTTCATAAATCAGTTTTATTGTTGAAAGTTTAAATAGAAGTTTGGCATGTTTTTATTCTATTTAGAACCTACCATATAATACACGTGAGCAGTCTCTAGATGGCTTTTAGTGACTGATTCCTGAGCTAGGATTTTGCATTACAGGTATGGGATCCGTTATCCAGAAACCTGTTATCCAGAAAGCTGCGAATTATGGAAAGGCTGTCTCACATAATCTCCTTTTTATGCAGATAATCTAAATTTTTAAAAATAGCTTCCTTTTTCTCTGTAATAATAAAACTTTAGCTTGTACTTGATCCCAACTAAGATATAAATTACAGAAATATCCATTATCCGGAAAACCAACCCCACGTCCTGAGCATTCTGGGTAACAGGAAATAGAAGAAGACAAAAACCTGAAAAGAGTGGTTTCAAATGGTGCTGATATAATTAGTGATGGGTGAATTTGTCCCGTTTGCAACGAAAATTTTGCGAATTTTCAGTGAAACGACAAAAAATTTGATTTTGATTTTGACGTCGGCATTAAAGTCAATGGACGCCCGAATTATATTGACGTGCCACAGTTTTGACGTGAGCGACTATTCCTACACCGAAATTTATTCGCCCAATACTATAAATAAACTCTTGTTCCTCTGATGAAGGTCTCAAAACACACTGGGTCCTTTTTTCTAATGTGGCATCAAATTTTACACACATGTAAAACTGTATAAAAAGTGACTGCAAAGAAGTGTTTGATATCTTCCTACAGAGAGCAGCCAATGTACTATAGATATTATATTAGGAGGTGTTATTCCTATCCTATTATGGTCAGATCTGGGTATGGTGGGTGGAAGCTAGGGATGTAGCGAACGTCGGAAAAAAAGTTCGCGAACATATTCGCGAACTTGCGCAAAAATGCGAGCGGTTCGCGAACGGTTCGTGAACCCCATAGACTTCAATGGGAAGGCGAACTTTAACATCTAAAAAAGACATTTCTGGCCAGAAAAATGATTTTAAAGTTGTTTAAAGGGTGCAACGACCTGGACAGTGGCATGCCAGAGGGGGATCAAGGGCAAAAATGTATCTGAAAAATCTGCCTGTGTGTGCTTGGAAGAGATAGTGTAGGGGGAGAGCTGTTAGTGATTTCAGGGACAGATGATAGTAAGTTTGCTGGCTAGTAATCTGCTTGATACTGCTCTGTATTGGAACAAAAAAATAAATAAAAGCAGTCCTTACAAGGACTACTGTTATTGCAGCAGTCAGCAGATGAGATCAGAAGCAGGACAGCTGCCCACTGCAGCTACATACAGAGCACTGCAGTAGAAGGTAGATTACTAGCCAGCAAAGCTACCTAAGCTTAAATGTCCCTCAAACCCCTGCAGACTTCTGTCCCTCCAATAACAGAGCAGTATCAAAACGATTACTAGCCAGCAAACTTTCAACTGTCCCTGAAATCACTAACAGGCAGCAGCTCTCTCCCTACACTATCTCTTCAGCACACACAGGCAGAGTGAAAAAAAGCTGCAGGGCTTCGGTTTTTATAGGGAAGGGGAGTGGTCCAGGGGAGAGCTTCCTGATTGGCTGCCATGTACCTGCTGGTCTGGGGTGAGAGGGCAAAAAAAAGCGCCAACAATGGCGAACCCAAAATGGCGAACGTCGCGCGACGTTCGCGAACTTCCGGCGAGCGCGAACACCCGATGTTCGCGCGAACAAGTTCGCCGGCGAACAGTTCGCGCCATCCCTAGTGGAAGCCCTGCAACTTGGGTGGTTAGGGGTCAATCAGCTCCTAGTTTTACATATACAGGTATGGGACCTGTTATCCAGAATACCTGGGACCTGGGGTTTTCCAGATAGAGGATCTTTATACCTTAAATCTACTAGAGAATCGTATAAACATTAAATAAACCCAATAGTCTGATTTTGCCTCCAATAAGGATTAATTATATCTTAGTTGGGATCAAGTACAAGTTACTGTTTTATTATTACAGAGAAAAAGGAAATCACTTAAAAATGATTTGATTAAAATGGATTCTGTGGGAGACGGCCTTCCCATAATTTGGAGCTTTCTAGATAACAGATCTTTCTGTAATTTGGATCTTCATACCCCAAGTCTACTAGAAAATCGTAAAAACATTAAATAAACCCAATAGGCTGGTCTTGCCTCCAATAAGGATTAATTATATCTTAGTTGGGATCAAGTACAAGCTACTGTTTTTATTATTACAGAGAAAAAGGAAATATTTTTTTAAAAATTGGATTGTTTGGATAAAATAGAGTCTATGGGAGACAGCCTTTCCATAATTTCGAGCTTCCTGGATAACGGGTTTCCAGATAACGGATCCCATACTTTCGACTTGCAAAACACATCTCATATTTTGACTGCGTTCCTTTTAGAACTGGCTGTGAGTAGTTATTGGCCGATTAAATTCACCAGGCGTGAATTTGAGGTGAATTTCCGCATTTCACTGCTGGCGGATAAATTCGTCTGCGAAAATTCGCCAAAAAAATTGGAACCTGCAACGGAAAAGTTGCACGCATCAAAACCATCGCACGTAAACATTATTCGGATGGCCATTGACTAATGCCGGCGTCAAAATTGATGCAATCGTTTTGCGAATTTTGCAGGAAATTCGTGAATTTTTCAGTGAAATAGGACAAATGTGTCCGTCATTAGCTCTGAGCATTCTCATGTTTTTAATAGAATTCTATAATTAAGGCTAGAGCAAACTACAGACAACCAGGATTCAAATGCTCATAGAGCTAGAAGTGTACCTTCTGAAAGTGTTTATCTGAACTGCCATCAATCAATGCATTTATACATTCATACATTGGCAAAGCTAGACCAACCTTTAGTAAGTAGGACTGCAGGTATTGGACCTGTTATCCAGAATGCTCTGGACCTCCAGTTTTCCATTTAACGGATCTGTAATTTGGATCTTCATACCTTAAGTCTACTTGAAAATCATGTAAACATTAAATAAACCCAAAAAATTCGCGAAACGTCGCTGGCATCTCGTTTTTGGCGCCGGCGTCCGTTTTACGTCAATTTTTTTTGACGGCAACGAATTTTCGCAAGCGAATTTCCGTGGCCGTTTCGCGAATTTATTCGCTGGCGACGAATAGCACAAATTCGCGGAAAATATACGTCTGGCGAATAAATTCGCCCATCACTAATAAGGATTAATTATATCTTAGTTGGGATCAAGTACAAGCTACTGTTTCATTATTACAGAGATGAAAATAATTACATTTAAAAATTTGCATTATTTGGATACAATGAAATTATGGGAGACGGCCTTTCTGTGATTTGGAGCTTTCTGGATAACGGGTTTATGGATAATGGATCCCATTGGAATATGCAAGGTCTAGAACAACCTGTATTAGGAGTTTACAATGTCTTATAACGCATTGCCAGCTCAATCCCACTCATTAGCAAAGTCAAATGCCAATTAACAATAGAAATAAACTTGATAAAAATGAGAAACTCCCCTCAAATACCAAACATGTTCATGTTATGTAAGTTTACTAAATTTGGTGCAAACTGTGCAAAACTTTCAGGCTATTCACAAAAACGTGCGCTGAGTCTGATTGGCTGAAATGGATTCCAACCTTGTAGGGAAGTGCTGCCAAGTTTAATCTCCCTCACTCTCCCTCTCTCACTTGGTTTTGGTTAATTAAAGTTAAAGGAAATTCCAGTAATGAGAAAGGAAAGACGTTATTGCCCTACTAACCGCGAATGTCTATTGCGTTTCCACTCTTGACAATAAATAGATCCGAAGATGGCGTAAAGGGACTACTTTGCATAGGAATTGAACTGGAGATTAAATCTGGTTACTCTGTGATTTTCATGAGATTTGCTTAGAAATTGCTATTCCGTTCCCAGTTTTAAAGGGGAAGGTAAGCCTCCAACACTATTGTTCTATTATGGTTGCTACAAGGAACAGAGCTGCTTTACTGCTTCCCTGGAAGGCAATTTATACAGTTTGATGCTGAAAAACATGGACCTTATGTCAGCCCGTTAAGACATGTGCCCACTGCTCGCCATATAATAGTATCCTTGATATACAGGTATGGGACCTGTTATCCAGAATGCTCAGACCTGAGATTTCCAGATAACAGATCTTCCCTTAATTTGAATCTTCATAACCTTAAAGGAGAAGGAACGCTACCAAGGAAGCTTATTGCCAATAGATTAGCCACAACAGTGCAAGCTAGAATGCCATTTTTATTCTGTGGAATGCTTTTACATACCTTTGTAGACAGCTATAAAAACTGTCTATTTGTTAAGAATAGCAGCTGCCATGATAGCTTGCTATGACATCACTTACTGCCTGAGTCTCTCCGTCCTCACTCATAGCTCTGGGCTCAGATTACAGCAGAGGGGGGGGGAAGAGGAACAAACTGAGCATGCTCAAGCCCTAGCCCTGGAGGTTTATGCTGAAAACAGGAAGTCTGATACAGAAGCCCATGAGTACACAATAGAAGGAAAGAAATGTGGTGTTTCTTATGACAGAGGACTCAGAGCAGCATTACTTTGAGGGTTTACTGGTATATTTATATAGAGCTTTTTACCTTTCCTTCTCCTTTTAAGTCTAGAAAATCATTTAAACATTAAATAAACCCAATAGGCTGGTTTTGCTTCCAATAAGGATTAATTATATCTTAGTTGGGATCAAGTACAAGATACTGTTTTATTATTACACAGAAAAAAGGAAATCATTTTTAAAATATAGTTACATAGTTAAATTGGGTTGAGAAAAGACAAAGTCCATCAAGTTCAACCCCTCCAAATGAAAACCCAGCATCCACACACCCCTCCCTACTCTCACATAAATTCTATATACCCATATCTATACTAACTATAGAGTTTAGTATCACAATAGCCTTTGATATTATGTCTGTCCAAAAAATCATCCAAGTCCCTCTTATAGTCATTAACTGAATCAGCATCACAACATCACCCGGCAGTGCATTCCACAACCTCACTGTCCTGACTGTGAAGAACCCCCTACGTTGCTTCAAATGAAAGTTCTTTTCTTCTAGTCTGAAGGGGAGGCCTCTGGTACGGTGATCCACTTTATGGGTAAAAAGGTCCCCTGCTATTTGTCTATAATGTCCTCTAATGTACTTGTAAATATGGATTTAAATATGAATATGTACTTGTAAATATGGATTATTTGGATAAAATGGAGTCTGTGGGAGAAGGCCTTCCCGTAATTCAGAGCTTTCTAGATAACAGATCTTTCGGTAATAAGGATCTTCATACCCTAAGTGTACTAGAAAATCATAGAAACATTAAATAAACCCAATAAGCTGGTTTTGCTTTCAAAAAGGATTAAAGGAGAAGGGAGAGCTAAAATTAAGTAAGCTTTGTCAGAAAGGTCTATATAAATACACCAGTAAATCCTCAAAGTAATGCTGCTCTGAGTCCTCTGTCAAAAGAAACATCACATTTCTTTCCTTCTATTGTGTACTCATGGGCTTCTGTATCAGACTTCCTGTTTTCAGCTTAAACCTCCAGGGCTTGGGCTTGAGCATGCTCAGTTTGCTCCTCTCTCCTCCCCTCCCTGCTGTAATCTGAGCCCAGAGCTATGAGTGAGCAGGGAAAGACTCAGGCAGGAAGTGATGTCACACCAAGCTAATATGGCAGCTGCTTTTCTAAACAAACAGAGAACACTTTATGAGCTGTTTACTCAAGTATGGTAATGTAAGGGGAACATCGAGGAGCAACAGAAACTGCAGTTAGCCACTCCGCGGGGAGTGTGTTTGGGCGGAAGCCCAAGGGTAACCCTTATTTGGATAAAATGGAGTCTGTGGGCCTTCCTGAAATTCCAGCTTTCTGGGTAACAGGGGTAACCGATCTTATTCTTGTATAATATCTGAGTTTAGTGATAAACAGCAGAAATGCAGATCTTAAGAACTTTATAATGAGTCCAATTGACTTGAAAGATAATTATGGCGCATTTGACTTAAAAACTTTATAAAAGAGGGAAAACGGCTTCAATGTTCACTTTACGCTCTGAGAAATCTTTTATATGGCAGCCCTGGAAAGTGGCTCCATGCTGAGCCAAATGTTGTTTTATTGTTTCACTGTTACTAATAGATTGTTGTGGAGGGGGACGGTGCGAAGGAAAAAGCACCACAGAAATGCTACCTGCAAGCCGAGGAGGAAAATGCCAGCTCTGAAAGCCACTGAAATATCCTATTTATTGGGTATATTATGTCCATTTAATCTTGATTTTGCTATTAGTTTATGGAATGCAGCCATCAGAGGTTATTTTTCTTTATTATTATTTGTCTTTCTAGTTAGAAGCTACCATAGTGTCTCGAAGGAAAGTGAAAGACAACCAATCATAAAGAGCATTAGGGATGGGGGTGTGATGTGAAAGGGAGAAACTTGCCAGCGTGACGTCATTTTGGGACTTCGCCGATTTACTAACTGGCGCTGGCGTAAATACGCTAGCGGAGGAGAAAAACTCTAGAGCTATTTCGCACTCTAACGCCAGGCGAATTTTCACTCTGGCGACTGGACGTAACTGTGCAAAAGATCCCAAAAAACGCTGGCGACTTTTTAGTTTTTCAGGGTGATATGCTCTAAAAGATCGTTTTTTTTAGGGTACCGGGTTCCTCCCTACATTTCCTAACATATGGAATATAAACTATACACTGGAGTCATATGTAGAGCATTATAACAACTCTATTTTCTTTTATTCAGGTTCCCTGGGTTTGTGTAATTTAATGTATTTGCTGCAACATATACGTTCGTTGAAATTTAACTTCCCGCCGTATGAAAATTAGCCAACGCTAGCGTAACTTCGCTTTGCTTGCCGAATTAACGCTAGTGAAACTTCGCCATCGTTTGGCGCCCTGAACTTTGCATTTTATTGAATTAGAGATGTGAGGGAAGCCGTCGCTGACGAATTTCCGGAGGTTAGTGAATTTGCCCTTTGTCCCTATTGCAGTGTGCCCTGGTAGATTCTGGATTTGGCCAGAAGGTGTCATTGTTGAGCCATTTCTTCAAATAGCTGAGCTGCCATGTGCTCAGTGTCAGTCTTCACTCCAGTCTGGAGTGCAAGGACTGTAGCCAAGATGTAAGGGCCTGAGGAAGTGAGAGGCCCATGGAGCTCATACTTGGAGGGTTTAGAGCTCTGATGCAGCAGAGACAATGTGACAGGAGTTGCCTGGAAAAGGATGTGAAAGAGGCTGGGATGTGCTCATACTCCAGATGAGTGTTGGATAGGTTTTCTACCTTTTCCCCCGGTGGAGACTGGGCAATGGGCGGGGCTGTGATGTTGAGGGGGCAGGGTTATGACATTGAGGGGCGGTGCTGTGATGTTGAGGGCGGGCCTGGATGTTGAGGGGCGGGTCTATGATGTGGTGATCATTGGTTGGCCGATAGCCATGTCAATCGTGGGGAATCCTGCCCGGTTTTCCCTATGTGACCCAGGCAACCCTTCAAAATACCTGGCTGTCCGGGTCAAAGCCGGACAGGTGGCAACCCTAGTGTTGGAGCCGGCCTGAAGAATTCTGTAAGATGCTGTGGATGCCTGTACCAGTTCTGAGTGAGCCCTCAGTGAGTTTTTGCCTGAGGAAAGGGTATTGAAGGATACCAGCATGTGTTCCACGTTGAGGAAAGGTTGTACTCAATAACCTGCTACATGGCAGCTACAGCCTCTATCCAAATTTGAGGTATTGGGGCAGGTAGCATTACCTGGGGTATAATGAGCTCATGGGACTGGGACTGTGTTTGTCCAACAAGAGGGCGAGTTTGTCCTGCCAAAAGTTTAAAGGCTACATGGGTAGTCCAGGGCATATGAGGCAAAGTTGTGGATTGGAGTTTGGTTGAGCTTTTTTTTATTTAAAGTTTGAGAGAAAATCAGATTTTAGTAAATTACGGCCTTAACGGAACAGCCCAACCTGTAGCAGCTATTCTTAAAAGAAGTTACTTGTGTTGAAACACGTGCAGAATCTTTGACCCTATTTTACCCTTCCTGAAGTGCATTTGAGGAGCCCCAGCAACACTGCAACTTGCACTCACCCTTGACACATCAGGTTGATGGAAAGAGAAGAGACAATTGATCTTATCCAGGCAATACAGGTTTCATTTCACACACACGGAACTATGGAGTCTGGTCCAGACTGTATAAAGGTCTTAGCGGTATGAACACACTTTGTTGACCTTTCTCTGTCTCTAGTCCAGGTCAACTTACTGTACATTAAGGGGGTTATTTACTAAACCTCAAATGTATCTGGTTGGGCTTTTTGGGGCAAAAACTCAAATTTTTCATGGAAAACAAAACTTGAATTTTTTTAAGATTTATTATATCCCCAATGCTGCAAAAAGCCCAAATCCAAAAAATACACCATCTTAGACCTGTCGAGACACCTATCCCAATGGGAAGTTATTGTGGTTTTAGCTGGGTTTAGCCTGAGAATCCAAAAAAGTCAAAGAAAAATCAGACAATTCAGGTTTTTGCTCATTTATTTTTATTGTATTTTTCCCTTTCCAATTCATTTCTAAATTAATAAATAAGGGCCATGGGAGTTTGGTCATGGTTTTTTTTTTATTAATACTATGAGATAAATTCAGATTTTAGTAAATAACCCCCTTGATTGGGGGCAGAATGGAACTAAATGATAATATCTGCTACATATATTTGATAAAACTGAGACCTTGTAATGCTTCAGAGTTAAAAGACCATAGAACTTACAAATAATGTACATTTTTTTTTCTCCTGAATTTTACCCTTCCAACAAAAAACCTTGTTTCAGAAAACACATTTTCTTTCTTTTCTGCACTCTGCTTTTTTATTCCTGTGCTATTGTCATTTCTGTTTGCTCATCACTCCTGACATTTTATGACTTTATGCCAACTTACATACCTGACAGATGTTCTGCGTTGTGTTTTTTCCTGGAAGTGGCCTGGTGGCTGCCATCATGGCAGATATAGTCATGGGCAATTAATGTCTTTCCCCCCTGTGTATACATAAAATAATAGTATGGAGCCAGTCTGTGAGAGATCAGTGACCTATGGAAATATGAACATGTGGTCAGGTTGGAACTTTGAAGTACAATGCACTCGGCTTCTCCAATTAAACACTGAACGAAAGGGAAATTATATTCTATGCAAATATCTACATTAGTAACAGGTATATATAATAGCAGCTGGGCAGTTTGTCTAAATACATACTAAAAAGGTTGTTTACCTTTGAGTTAACTGTTAGTATGATGTAGAGAGCGATATTCGGAGAAAATTTGCAATTGGTTTTTATTATTAATGGGTTTTGGCTTATTTGTGTTTTTTTGGGTTATTTGCAATTTCAGTAACCCGGTTGCTAGGGTCCAAATTACCCTAGCAACCATGCATTGATTTTAAATAGGAGACTGGAATATGAATAGGAGAGGCCTGAATAGAAAATGAGTAATAAAAAGTAGCAATAACAATATATGTGTAGCCTTACAGAGCATTTGTTTTCTAGATGGGGTCAGTGACCCCCATTTGAAAGCTGGAAACAGTCAAAAGAAAAAGGCAAATACTTCAAAAACTATAAAAAAAAATTAAATAGAGGGCAATTGAAAAGTTGTTTAGAATGAACCTTTCTATAACATATTAAAAGATAACTTAAAGTGATTCTGTCATGATTTTTATGGTGCAGTTTTTATTTCTAAATTACACTGTTTATACTGCAAATAATTCACCCTACCATATAAAACTTAATTCCTGAACCAATAGGTGTGGTATTGACGTGTAGGTGCATCTCAGGTCATTTTTCCTTGTCATGTGTTTTCAGAAAGAGCCAGTGCTGCAATATGGAACTGCTTTCTGGAACTGCTTTTCTGGCAAATGTGTCGTATTGGGACCAGGTTACCAAAGCCAGCCAGAAACTGAGAGGGCTGTGATGCCTTCCATCCATTATGTAGACATAGATATCAAGACACTATTCTAAAATTCTATGTCCACAGCTGTAACTCTCACAACCAAGTTCCAAACTGTCTCTGAAAAGAACGTTAGCAACTATTTGCTTGGTGTGCTTCATCACACAATCCTAGCCATGTGCAATGACAAGCATTGGCCAGAGTGGTGTAAATGTCACCACCATTGAACTCTGAAGTGATGAACTGAATTTAATATCTGGCCATCTCTTGGGCATACAATGACATTCTTGACACATCGGAGCTTTGTAGAGGAGTTGTTCCATCACAAATATGCCCCATGCACAAAGTAAAGTCTACAGAATTTAGTCTAATCCCTATCCAACTTCACTCGTGGCTGAATGGAAACAAATCCCACCAACAATATTCCAAGTATCTATTGGAAACCTTCCCAGAAGAGAAGAGGCTGTTATTATCACAAAAATACCCCATGCACAAAGTGAGTTCTGCAGAACTTGGTCTGATCACTAACCAACCTCTGCTCACTAAGGTTCTTGTGGCTGAATTGAAGCAAATCCCACCAACAATGTCCCAACATCTAGTGGGAACCTTACCTGAAGAGTAGAGGCTGTTATTATCACAATAATGCCCCATGCACAAAGTGAGGTCTGCAGAACTTGGTCTAATCACTATCCAACTTCACTAATGCTCTCGTGGCTCTCGTGGCTGAATGAAAACAAATCCCACCAACAATGTTCAACGTATCTAATTGAAACTTTCCCAGAAGAGAAGAGGCTGTTAGTATCACAATAATGCCCCATGCACAAAGTGAGGTATTCAGAACTTTCTCTAAACAGTAACCAATCTCAATAATGCACTTGTGGCTGAATGGAGGCAAATCCCACCAACAGTGTCCCAACATCTTGTGGGAACCTTCCCAGAAGAGTAGAGTCTGTTATAGGAGCAAAGGTAGGAGCAACTTCATATTAATCCCTTTAGTGCTGGTGCTACCAATACCAGGTTCTGTAGATATGTTGCCACTAAACGTGTCCAGATTTTTCCCCATTGCATTAAACGTCCATAATGCAATGTTTTTTTTAAACATGAAAACTGCCTTTCAGAGCATTACACAACTGAAATATTGCGATAGCGATGAAATCCATCTGTACAAAACACATTTCAATGTCTTGATAAACTGAAAGATTGTTAATCCTGAGATCTCCTGACATTTGGGTTTAGACAGCTTGGTGTCCTTGGATCGCAGATGTTTAGTTCCTCTTCTGAAGTCCAGTATATCCAGCTATCTGGACAGATGGTGAGCCAAAAATAATGTTTGAGAACTTTTGGAAAATATACAGCACAGGAGGCTGACAAGGGAAAGACAAAATTAGAAAATAATTTAAAGAATATTTTATTTGCCACCAAAGACTCAAGTACTGGGACGAGTGCCATGTCAGACAGCTTGGCCGGCTTCCTTGTGTTTTTCCATAAAACCATCATTTGTAATCCGAAAGCTGAGAGTCATCCAGAATGTGTTTCATCCCAGAGCAAACACAAATTGCACATCTTTTAGTTTCATGATTAAAACTGAGCTCTGTTTTATTTCAGACTGGTAGAATGGAAGATTCTCTAACCCTAACATCAACATGAAGGAGGGTCCTGGGATATTCTGGATGTCTTTTAGGTCTTTCTTGTGTTTACAAAGACCACTAATTGGACACCAGTCTGACTAATTATTTTTATACCTAAAAGTCATTTTTTCTTTCCTGCGATCTAATGTGTGAGTAAATGAATGACTGTAATGCTTTCTGTACACGTCTGAAATAATGCATGTGTATATCTGAGGAACACAAATACAGTAGAACCCCCATTTTACATTTTTCAGGGGACCAAAAAAAAAAAAATGATGTAAAATCAGGGAAATTTATAATGCATGGTATATAGGTGGGATCACAAAAAAATGATGTAAAATGAGGGAAAACAAAATTAGTGGTTGTAAAATTGAGGTTTTACTATAGTACCGTATATACCCGAGTATAAGCCGAGTTTTTCAGCATCCAAAATGTGCTGAAAAAGTCTACCTCGGCTTATACTCGGGTCAGCGGTACCCGACCCGAGTAGCTGAGATTGCAGTCACTTTTAATCATTCCTATACCAACAGTACACTTGGGGACAGACTGCAATATCCCACAATGCCCTCTGTTGGTTATATGAAAGAATAACAGTGTGCCCTCTGTTGGTTATATGAAAGAATAACAGTGACTGCAATATCATACAGCGCCATCTGTTAGTTATATGAAAGAATAAGTGACTGCAATATCACACAGCGCCATCTGTTGGTTGTATGAAAGAATAACAGTGCACCCTCTAGTGGTTATATGAAAGAATAACAGTGACTGCAATATCACACAGCACCCTCTGTTGGTTATACGAAAGATTAACAGTGACTGCAATATCCCACAATGCCCTCTGTTGGTTATATGAAAGAATAACAGTGACTGCAATATCACACAGCGCCATCTGTTGGTTATATGGAAGAATAACAGTGATGGCAATATCACACAGCACCCTCTGCACATGGTAGTGGGACAGTGGGACAATGCACACAGTAATCCGTTTGGCAATTCTCTGTCACCATCAACTTTGCAAAGAAGTCCGGTTGATCGCTGGGGGGGTCGCTTTGGCAGAATGTGCGCTGCTGGGAGACAGGGATGTAGTTGTGTCTAGGCTTATACTAGAGTCAATAAGTTTTACAAGTTTTCGTAGGTAAAATTAGGTACCTCGGCTTATACTCGGGTCGGCTTATACTCGAGTATATACGGTACTTTCACACATGGGGTCACTCAGACACCCAAGTTAAGAAGCCCTGGTGGGTGCAGGCCACAATGGGGTCAAGTATGTACCGCCTGCCCTATGGCAAGTCCATTTTTTTTTAAAAAAGTTTTTTTTCATGCATTTTCAAAAATTTTAAACCATTACAGAAAAGAAAGAGATTTAAAAAGAATAAAACATAAATAATACAGTCTAAGGTCCAATTGCAAGACTAATAAAGCATAAGGATAGAGTCACATTGTCAATCATTGCATAGTAGCTCGTACACATTAACACAGTTTGATCACAGATAAAACATCCAAGGTCTCTTTACAAAACAGATTACCCTGTCCTATACCGCTCATTGTACGGGATTGTATGAGGGAACTGCCGTGTGCAGCAGGTCTATCCAGGGACCCCAGATCACGTAGAATTTATTAGGGCAGCCTCTAGCTGGGTAAACTGCTTTGTGAAGCAGCAGAGTTTCATTTATGACTTTTTTCCAACAGGATAGCGTGGGTGGGCTGGTGTCTTTCCAGGTTAAAAGGATGGCTTTTTTTGCGTAGTATAACAGCTGCAAATAAAAAAGCCTCTGATATGACTTTAGCACTAGGGGACCCGTGGATCCTAATAGACATAGCTCTGGGGATTTTATATTGGGAAGGGAAAAATTTGTTGCTACAAACTGAAGGATTTGTTCCCAATACCTTTGGATAAGAGGGCATGTCCAAAACACATGCATGAGGGTCCCCACCTCTGTCCCGCATTTATAGCAGGTGTCTTGGGTGCCCGGATAGATCCTTGCTAACCTTTGGGGAGTCAGGTAGGTTCTATAGAGGAGTTTTATCTGAATCCATCTGTCTCTGTTGGAGATAGTGAGGTCAGGGACCTGGTCTAAGACCTCTTCCCAGGCCTCTTCCTCTACTTTAGGGATATCTACTGCCCGTTTAGATGGGACTTATGAGTCTGCCCAGAATGGTGTATATCATAGTGACCTGCTTCAATAAGGTTGGCCTCCTGAGGTGGAGCTCCAGCTGGCTCTATGAGATATCTAGTGGCATGGAAGGGAACTGTGCAGTGAGGGCATGCCTGAGCTGAATATAACAGAATAGCATATGAGATGGTAAGTGATGTGCAACTTGTAGTTACTGAAAGGATTTGAGCTGGCCACCCATGGCAAGTCCATTTGAAGAACATCCACCACACGGTGACCTACTCTACAGTTACAGGGGTGAAATATGTGTCTTCAGCCAAGGGCTGGACTCTCAACATGTCCCCTATGGCCCCACAGCAAACTGATAGTTTTACACTATATGAAATTCTGTTGTGACCTCTTTATTTGGAAAGGAATTGGGGAGTTTTATGGATATTAGACTTGGCCACTCAAGGCAGCATCAGCGAGTGTCTACTAAAGCTAATAAAGTGCTCTCAATTACTAATATTGACTCATGGAGAGAAAACATACGCTTGGCTCTTTGGTAAGACCTTATCTTGAGTTTATAGTGTAGCTCACAAAAGGATATTGATATCCTATAAATAGTTTAGAGATACAAATACATATGTGAAAGGAAAGGAACAATGAAACTATACGAAGGGTCAGAGCTGGGATTGTTTCCTCTGTAAGACAAATAGCTTAGTGAAGGTAAGGGAACTCTTGTAGAACTTTTCCCAGAAGCAATTCATTACTCTTTGTGAAGTAGGAGTGGCAGTAAAATGCTTGGCCTGGTGATGTTGAAGTGGCAAATCCTCTTGTTATGTGTTAGGAGAATCTTCTAGTGGAGAAGTCCTAACTTAACCTTGGCATACATAGAAAATGATGCTTGTTTGGTGAGTTGGCTTAACAAGTGGCTTAACACATGGCTATCCATGTGCTGAGTCCAATTGGGAGGCCTATGCAGGCCTGCTGGGAGTCAGCATTGGATTCGGGTATCCTAGGCCCAATGACACTGCAATCTGAAGGACCACCCTTGTGACCTCAGACACCTCCTTACAGTGTCCCTCTCCCCCACTCCCGAAGAGCGCTGCAAACCTTCCTGCTCCATAAGTGCTGCAGATGGCAAATCCCATAAGGACCAGGCCCCACCAGATTTTCTCCCGATATTGTGTCAGCCCGGTCCCACCCTGTTGGGAGTAAACCATATCAACATGCCAATAGAGCCCTTGTTCAACGGGATTTCTAAACTCCCCGACAGATATCAAAGGCACAAGCCAATAGGCTGCTAAATTGGTGTAGAAGGGTTGAGTCATCAGATTTTTCTCTCTGTGTAGGGCCTGCTTTACTCCTACAGTGTCCTTTTTTGTTATATTAAAGTCTGTATATGTTTCAGCCACATATAAATATATATTTCCCACTTCTTCCTTTATATTGGGTTACAAGTCAAGCTCATTGTTTGCTCGCACTTGTATTTGCTGTGCTACCGCTGAGGTTTTGTGAAGCCAATAATGGCTCAGCATTTATTTATTTATTTTTTAAATCTTGCCTATAATTGCCATTGAATGGTAAATTATATTGGAATTTTCTACTGGGTGGTTGCATTTATAATCTCAGACCTCCAGCCGTTGTGTTACGCTGCATTAAATTAGATACATTGGATCGCTAATATTACATAAGAAGCATGAAGTGAGAGAAGATCAGCTTTTAAACGTTCTCGGTCTCTGCACCACAGCTGAAAAGAGTCAATAAGCAACCCTGTTAGAGAGCCCAGACCCCTAATATAGTGTGACAGATAGATTTTTAGGTCCATGTGATGGAAAACAGAGAATACACATGATTTTATGTCAGATTTTAGAGATACTGAGAGCTGGAAACTTATACATTTTACTTCCCCTTTAATCCTCACTTACTATTGTAGAAGGGTAAAGGTTTTTCCAACCTGCCTTCTATACTAGACATCAACATCTTGTTTGCATCTAATTTCAGGGTAGGATATGATTTGGTCCCAGGAATCACAAAGACAGGTTTGTGTGAATATGCTGATAAAATCTTAAAATCATGTTAATATGTTCAATAAACATATCAGAGATTAGGGATGCACCGAATCCAGGATTCAGTTCGGGATTCGGCCAGGATTCTGCCTTTTTCAGCAGGATTCGGATTTGGCCGAATCCTTCTGCCTGGCCGAATCGAATCCTAATTTGCATATGTAAATTAGGGGTGGGGAGGGAAATCACATGACTTGCAAAACAAGTAGGTAAAACATTTTTCCCCTTCCCACCCCTAATTTGCATATGCAAATTAGGGTTTGGATTCGGTTCGGTATTCGGCCGAATCTTTCGCAAAGGATTTTGGGGTACGGCCGAATCCAAAAAAGTGGATTCAGTGCATCCCTATCAGAGATGCCTGTACTTTTCTCCTCTTTTAATTGTTGGTTTTGTTGGATTATACACAACATGTTATGCAATAACTCACTGCATTGCAAAGAACTGATAAGGTATGTGTTTCACGTGTTTTGGCACCATCTCTCCCTACTATACCTGCTATCCCACAGTCACACTCCCTTCCCAGAGACTATTATCCACTGTTACTATAGACACCATCTCTCCCTACTATACCTGCTATCCCACAGTCACACTCCCTTCCCAGAGACTATTATCCACTGTTACTATAGACACCATCTCTCCCTACTATACCTGCTATCCCACAGTCACACTCCCTTCCCAGAGACTATTATCCACTGTTACTATAGGCACCATCTCTCCCTACTATACCTGCTATCCCACAGTCACACTCCCTTCCCAGAGACTATTATCCACTGTTACTATAGGCACCATCTCTCCCTACTATACCTGCTATCCCACAGTCACACTCCCTTCCCAGAGACTATTATCCACTGTTACTATAGGCACCATCTCTCCCTACTATACCTGCTATCCCACAGTCACAATCCCTTCCCAGAGACTATTATCCACTGTTACTATAGGCACCATCTCTCCCTACTATACCTGCTATCCCACAGTCACACTCCCTTCCCAGAGACTATTATCCACTGTTACTATAGACACCATCTCTCCCTACTATACCTGCTATCCCACAGTCACACTCCCTTCCCAGAGACTATTATCCACTGTTACTATAGGCACCATCTCTCCCTACTATACCTGCTATCCCACAGTCACACTCCCTTCCTAGAGACTATTATCCACTGTTACTATAGGCACCATCTCTCCCTACTATACCTGCTATCCCACAGTCACACTCCCTTCCCAGAGACTATTATCCACTGTTACTATTGGCACCATCTCTCCCTACTATACCTGCTATCCCACAGTCACACTCCCTTCCCAGAGACTATTATCCCCACCACATTGTTTTATATTTAACCTACATTAGGTCAAGTTCCTTGCATATTCCATTTACATTGCTGTTGCAAATACATGCCCAGATGACTTCTGACTGACTTAAAATAACTTGCCATCTCTAAAAGGGATCTATTTCTTACAATGACAAAGGTTTGTGGAATCCCTCATTTTATATTTGCACCTTTGACTTCTGACTGTCAAAAAAGTAGTTTTGATGGACAGTGTTATTAATCCTCATTGTCGGTGACTCGGAAAATCATCTGTCATGTGTCGGAGCCATTGTATTAAATGTATTATTGCCTATGTTTAATACTCCCATTCCTTTCCCATAACTATCAGTCAAAGGGGTGAAGAACACAGCAACAAATTAATGATATGTCTGTTTCTATATTGGAGGTTATTTTTATTTACTGAAAATGAATGTAACATTTGAATAAAAATACAGAGCTGAACTGAGCTCATTGTTTCCCCCAAATTTTCCTTAAATTGCAGTTTTGATTGGTGGCATCTTCCTCATTCCTAAGAGGGACAATGGCAAATGAAAAATAATGATGGAATATGTTTAAATGCTAAACTGGAAAAATAATGTAAATATTTCTGGTCTTCCCTATGGGGTCACGATGAACTATTATCTGCTTGTTACGGCAGAAGGTAAGTACCAGCACATGGGGGTTAAATAGGCAGACAAGCAAATGGCAAGGCACAGCCGGGGTTAAATTACCCAGAGTCCAGATACAGGCAGTTTTGAGAGGAAAATTGGAAAGCTGAGATCACGGCACCTCATTGACTATTAAGATTATTACTCTTGAAGGGGTTGTTCACGCTTGAGTTAACTTTTAGTATGACATAGAGAGTGATATTCTGAGACAATTTGCAATTGGTTTTCATTTTTTATTATTTGTAGTTTTTGAGTTATTTGGCTTTTTATTCTGCAGCTCCCTTGTTGCTAGAATCGGATTTACCCTAGCAACCATGCATTTATATGAATAAGAGACTGGAATATGAATAGGAAAGGACCTAGATAGAAAGAAAAGTAACAAAAGGCAGCAATAACAATACAATTGTATCTTTACAGAGAATTTGTTTTTTACATGTCGACAAGTTGCTTAGGATTGGCCATTCTATAACATACTACATACTAAAAGCTGACTTAAAGGTGAACCACCCTTTTAACAGTTCCCGTAGTCCTCCTATTGTTATAACACCATTACAAGGTTACTGTGTGAGGCAAGGCCTAGTGGCTAGAGGTGTGGCCGGATATAATTAATAGTGATGTGTAGGTCTAAAAATTTGGACAGGATCGGGACTTTAGACTGTAAGCTCCACTGGGCAGAAACTGATGTCCATGATTTAAAATATCTGTATAGCATCGTGGAATATGTTGTTAAAGGGATACTGTCATGGGAAAAACATTTTTTTCAAAATGAATCAGTTAATAACCCTGCTCCAGCAGAATTCTGCACTGAAATCCATTTCTCAAAAGAGCAAACAGATTTTTTTATATTCAATTATGAAATCTGACATGGGGCCAGACATATTGTCAATTTTCCAGCTGCCCCAAGTCATGTGACTTGTGCTCTGATAAACTTCAATCACTCTTTACTGCTGTACTGCAAGTTGGAGTGACATCAACCCCCTCCCCTTTTCCCCCCAGCAGCCAAACAAAAGAACAATGGGAAGGTAACCAGATAACAGCTCCCTAACACAAGATAACAGCTGCCTGGTAGATATAAGAACAACACTCAATAGTAAAAACCCATGTCCCACTGAGACACATTCAGTTACATTGAGAAGGAAAAACAGCAGCCTGCCAGAAAGCATTTCTCTCCTAAAGTGCAGGACAAGTCACATGACGGGGGCAGCTGGGAAATTGAAAAAATGTCTAGCCCCATGTCAGATTTTAAAATTGAATATAAAAAAATCTGTTTGCTCTTTTGAGAAATGGATTTCAGTGCAGAATTCTGCTGGAGTAGCACTATTAACTGATTCATTTTGAAAAATAATTTTTTTCCCATGACAGTATCCCTTTAAATCATAATAAAACTATGACAACATAGGTATTCCCCTGTACTAAGCACAATTCAGCAGGAGCAGTTCGTGCGTTTGCTCATAGTCTGTACAGAGAGATCCCATAAAACTATGGCAGCATAGGTATTCCCTGTACTAAGCAAAATTCAGCAGGAACAGCCCCTAAGTTTGCTCCTCCATAAAACCACATGTATACCCCTTTAAGCAAATACATTGGGAGAAACACAGCGGGGATGTTGATGAGAGTTGCAGGACGGCGCAGATGTGACATTTATACGAGAAGCAGTTGAATAACGCAAGGAAAGTAAAATAATGAATCCCCCCAAAAACCCTGTAGGCACAGCAACCTACTTCATACATTTCCTTTAAATATAACTTTATTCTGCAGTCTGTGTGACATTGATAGAGTGGAATTTGCTGACATAACCCCAATATGCTTTTCTCTTGGACTCTCAGCAGGGTTACGCCGCGCGGCTCTCCAACATTCTCACTGCAATTCTGGGTCACCCTGGAAGAGATACGGGGGGCGAGAGATTTCATGCTCTCAGATTTGCACATATACCACGAGGATGCAGCTCCGCAACTGGGAAAGATGCTTCATAGTAAAACTACACTGAGCAAGATATACAGTGTATAAATATATAAATATATAAATATACTGTATAGTGCAGGGGTTTTGTTAAGATACCGACCCTCGTGGTTGAAATTGAGTTAAAGGGGAAGTTCACCTTCGTGTTAACTTTTAGTATGTTGTAGATTGTCCTGTTCTTATCAAATTTATAATTGGTCTTCATTTTTATATTAGTTATTAGCTGTTGCTCTATAAGATTTTTTTCTATGATTTATTGTTACTTTGTACAGGGTCAGAGTGGGGCCCAACAACCCAGACCCCGCACTGCCCCCTGGGAGTTGTATACCTCCCATTTTTCGTGGAACAGTCGCGATTTTGACAGCTCAGTCCCGGGTTGTTACTGTCCCAATTTTCTCTTTGATCTCCTCCACTGAACAGCCAGAAAAGGATGCAAAATTTCTAAAACTTAATTGGCTTTTGGCAGAGAGCCCAGACTATGTGGCAGGTGCACTTAGATACATTTGTAACAATTTCACATAAGCAAAGAAACAATTTAAGATAAGCAGGTCTCTTTGGGAAACGGACTTGCAGTTTAAAGGACAATTCACCTTCATTAGCAAAATTGTAATAACACATAAAAACCACAGATATGAGTTTAAACTTTTATGACCTGCCAAATTTTGTAAAATTACAACGGTAATTGGGGGGCGTGCAAATCTTTTTGTCCCTCTTTCTAGGGTTGCAGCAAGGGTGGGGACCTGGGTTGATGAGCCTATGATTAAGTGTCCTAGTGTCCTAGCCAACATCTTCATCTACTAGTTCAGCTCGTTCTTATTCTTATTCTTATGTTGGCTTTGAAGAAGTCAACATACTGATCTACTAGTTCAGCTCGTTCTTCTTCTTCTTAAAATTATTATTATTATTGGCGAACCCCATTTTCTAAACGCTACTCCTCCTACAGTTTTAGGGGTGCAAGCGCCAAACTTTCCACACTTATTCCTCTTATAGCAAAGTACGTTGCTTGTGCTTTAATAAGCGATCCCACCCACCCCGCCCCTGTGGCGACCCCCCGACGACCCCTTTTTTCCCATTGACTTTGACAGGGAAAAATTTCAAATCGCCGCCACTCGTACAGTTTTGAAGATACAGTCCCCAAACTCGGACCACATATAGTTGATGTCACCCCGAATAAAAATAAGTATTTTGGGGGGCACCCCAAAGTGGGTGGAGCTACCAACGCCCAATGAAAATTTAGCAATTTTCTATACGCTACTCCTCCCAGAGTTTTAGGAGTACAATTATGATACTTTGCACACTTGTTCGGCTCATACCCGAATAGGTTGCTTGTGCTTTGTTAAGTGATCCCACCCTCCGTGCCCCTGTGGCGACCCCCCGACGACCCCATTTTTCCCCATAGACTTTCATTGGAAAACTTGAAACTTTTGCCACTTGTACAGCTTTGAAGTTACACTCACCAAACTTGGGTCATTTAGTCATGAGGTGAAGCTGAAAAATTCTGTCCTATTTTGGGGACCCACCCTGCCCCTGTGGCGACCCCCTGACGACCCCTTTTTTCCCATTGAGATTGACAGGGAAAAATTTCAAATCGCTGCCACTTGTACAGTTTTGAAGATACAGTCCCCAAACTCGGACCACATATAGTTGATGTCACCCCGAATAAAAATAAGTATTTTGGGGGGGCACCCCAAAGTGGGCGGAGCTACCAACAACCAATGAATATTGAGCAATTTTCTAAACGCTACTCCTCCCAGAGTTTTAGGAGTACAATTATGAAACTTTGCACACTTGTTCGACTCATACTCGAATAGGTTGCTTGTGCTTTGTTAAGCGATCCCAACCTCCGTGCCCCTGTGGCGACCCCCCGACGACCCCATTTTTCCCCATAGACTTTCATTGGAAAACTTGAAACTTTTGCCACTTGTACAGCTTTGAAGTTACACTCACCAAACTTGGCTCATTTAGTCATGGGGTGAAACTGAAAAATTCTGTCCTATTTTGGAGACCCAAAACAGTGGGCGGAGCCGCAAACAACCAATCAGATTTTCCCTATTGACTTCAATGAGAAAATGTAAACAGCTGTAATTCTCACAGTATTAAAGCTAGAGCTCTCCCAAACTTGGCACCGTGGGTCACTGGGTGACTCGGCTAAAATTTACCTAAAGTGGGCGGAGTCTACAACAGCCATTCAAATAAATAGGAAAATGTTAACCTGCTGCCGCTCTTAGACGGTTAATGGCAGGGTCCTCAAACTTGGCACAGTTGGTCACTGGGGGACTGGGATTAAAATTAAGAAAAGTGGGTGGAGCCAAAACCAACCAATCAGATTTCTTTGATTGATTTTAATGAGAACAATTAAGAAGGCTGCCATTCTCACAGTATTGATGTCAGGGACCTTGAATATCACAAATGTGGTCGCTGGGGGTTTCCACTTCAAGTTTAGAAAAAGTGGGCGGAGCCACCAACAACCAATCGAATTTCATTCATTGATTTTCAATAGAAAAAAATAAAAATGCTGCCATTTTTACACAATAAATGACAGCATTCCCAAACTTTGGAATGTTAGTCACTGAGTGACTGTGGTTCACAATTAGGAAAAAAAAGGGGCGGGGCAACAACAGCCAATCAGATTTCAGCCATTGACCTTAATTAAAAATGATAAACTGCTGCTATTATCACGGTTTAAATGCTAGGTGTACCAAACTTGGCTCAGTTACTCACTGGGTGACTGCGGTCAAAATTTAGGAAAAGTGGGTGGAGCCAAAAACGGCCAATCAGTTTTCACCTATTGACTTCAATGTAAAATTTTTGATTACTGCCGTTCTCACAGTTTTAAAACCAGAGGTCCCAAACTTGGCACTGACCATGACTAGGTAACTGGGGTTAAAATTCAGAAAACTGGGCGGAGCTTAAGACAGCCAATCAGATTTCTTTGATTGTTTTTAATGGGAACAATTAAGAAGGCTGCCATTCTCACAGTATTGATGTCAGGGACCTTGAATATCACAAATGTGGCCGCTGGGGGTTTCCACTTCAAGTTTAGAAAAAGTGGGCGGAGCCACCAACAACCAATCGAATTTCATTCATTGATTTTCACTAGAAAAAAATAAAAATGCTGCCATTTTTACACATTCAATGACAGCATTCACAAACTTTGAGATGTTAGTCACTGAGTGACTGTGGTTCACAATTAGGAAAAAAAAGGGGCGGGGCAACAAGAACCAATCAGATTTCAGCCATTGACCTTAAAGAAAAATGATAAACTGCTGCTATTATCACGGTTTAAATGCTAGGTGTACCAAACTTGACTCAATTACTCACTGGGTGACTGCGGTCAAAATTTAGGAAAAGTGGGTGGAGCCAAAAACAGCCAATCAGTTTTCACCTCTTGACTTTAATGTAAAATTTTGTATTACCGCCGTTCTCACAGTTTTAAAACCGGAGGCCCCAAACTTGGCACTGACCATGACTAGGTAACTGGGGTTAAAATTCAGAAAACTGGGCGGAGCTTAAGACAGCCAATCACATTTTACCAAACGCTATTCAATGGGAATATTTAAATTCCTGTCAATCTTACACTGTTAATGTAAGAGTGCTCAAACTTGGTCCATTTGGTGAAGGGGTGACTGGGATGCAAATTTTTAAAAGTGGGCGGAGCCAAAAATAGCCAGTTTGTTTGAATGGATTTCAATGGTAAAATTGGATTGGCTTTAAATTTCACCGTTTTAATCCGGATTCTACCGACTTTGTGTACTCTCTAGGCACCGGGGGCGACTGGGCAAGACACCTATAGCGTTTCATAGCCAACATCCCGTGGTTTCTTCAGAAACGACACCCTCTAGTTCTTATTATAATTAGCGCCCCCCGGTTTTCTAAACGCTACTCCTCCTACAGTTTTAGGGGTACAAGCGCCAAACTTTCCACACCTATTCGCCTTATAGCAAAGTACGTTGCTTGTGCTTTAGTAAGCGATCCCACCCACTGCGCCCGTGCGGCAGACCACCGAAGACGCCTTTTTTCGTATTGACTTTGACAGGGAAAATTTTCAAATCGTACAGTTTTGAAGCTACACTCCCCAAACTCGGACCGCATATTGTTGGTGCCACCCCGAATAAAAATATGTATTTTTGGGGGGCACCCCAAAGTGGGCGGAGCTACCAACAGCCAATGAAATTTTAGCAATTTTCTAAACGCTACTCCTCCCAGAGTTTTAGGAGTACAATTATGAAACTTTGCACACTTGTTGGGCTCATACCCGAATAGGTTGCTTGTGCTCTGTTAAGCAATCCCACCCTCCATGGCCCTGTGGCGGCCCCCCAAAGACCCCATTTTTTCCCATAGACTTTCATTGGAAAATTTGAAACTTTTGCCACTCGTACAGCATTAAAGTTACACTCACCAAACTTGGGTCACTTAGTCATGGGGTCAACCTGAAAAGTACTGTCACATTTTGGGGACTCCAAAAAGTGGGCGGAGCAACAAACAGCCAATCAGATTTTCTCTATTGACTTCAATGAGAAAATGTCAAACACTGTCATTCCCACAGTGTTAAAGCCAGAGACCCCAAACTTGGCACCATGGGTCACTGGGGTTAGAATTTGGAAAAGTGGGCGGAGTCTACCACAGCCAATCAAATATTAGCCATTTGTTTCAATGGGAAAAGTTAAAACTGTCACCGCTCTTAGATTGTTCATGGGAGGGTCCTCAAACTTGGCACAGTTGGTCACTGGAGGACCGGGATCAAAATCTGGAAAAGTGGGTGGAGCCAAAAACAACCAATCAGATTAATTTGATGATTTTAATGGGAAAAATTAAAATTGCTGCCATTTGCAAATTATTGCTGTCATGGACCTCGAATATCACAAATGTGCTCACTGGGTGTTTGCACTTCAAAGTTAGGAAAAGTGGGTGGAGCCACCAACAACCAATCAAATGTCATTCATTGATTTTCAAGAGAAAAACATAAAACTGCTGCCATTTTTACATGTTTAATGTCATGATTCTGAAACCTTAAAGTGTTAGTCACTTGGTGACTCTGGTTCAGAATTAGGGGAAAAAGGGGGCGGGGCAACAACAGCCAATCAGATTTCAGCCATTGACCTTAATGAAAAACGCCAAATTGCTGCTATTATTACGGCGTCAATGCCAAGTGTCCCAAAGTCCCAAACTCAGCACAATTACTCACTGGGTGACTGTGGTCAAAATTTAGGGAAAGTGGGTGGAGCCAATAACTGCCAATCAGATTTTACCTATTGACTTCAATGTAAAAGTTTCAAATACTGCCATTCTCACAGTTTTAAAGTCAGAGGCCCCAAACTTGGTACAGACCATGACTGGGTGACTGGGGTTAAAATTTGGAAAACTGGGTGGAGCTTAAAACAGCCAATCAAATGTTACCTATTGCTGATCAATGTCAATATATAAGTTGCTGCCATTCTTTCACAGTTAATGGCAGGGACATCAAACTTGGCACAGTCGGTCACAGGGGGACTGGGATTCAAATTTTAAAGTGGGTGGAGCCAAAAACAGCCAATCAGGTTTTTGGATTGATTTTAATGGTACAATTTGATCTGCTTCAATTTTCAACATTTATGCTTTTTCTATAGGGATTGTCCACTCCCCTGAGCTGAGGGCCTGGGTCTGGAGCACCTGGGCCACGTCTTTACTTTGGTGAGTGACTCTACTACATCTGCCTTATGCTTGAAAAATATATTGGTTTAATACCAGGGTTGGTGGGACCTGGATGCTCCCCACAGTATTGTGGACAAAAACTAGAAGAACAGGGCACTCTAGTATATAGAAAAAATGTCATATTTATTTCACATTAAGCAGAAGCACAAATAGAAACCCAATGCGTTTCAACCCCATCTAATGGGATCTTTGTGAGGGGCACATGCATAAAAATACAGATGCAGTTCTTTGTATGTTTAACCTTTTAATAGGTCCTCTTTGATTATATCAAGGTTATAGACATCGGTATCAGTCATTGTCCCAAGAATAGCCAGAGCAGCAAATATATAATCTCCCTCTGATCTTCAATCTGACCATTTAGGTGTACATGAGTGCCCCAAGGCCGAGCGGTCCTAATGCCCGCCTGCCCACCTTCATGCACATAACCCCACGTGAAAATCAAAAGAATATTCAGGCTGAGCCCACAGCTCTAAGACCCCAACTTGGGAACCACCGCCTAAAAGAAATGACTTTATTCATATCATTTTGCCATTTTCTTTTTAAATTAATTTATTTTTACGGCTACAACAAATCACATATTAACACAGAGTTTATTGTGGATTGGGAACCAACGCCATGCTTTTATTGGCTAATTTAGGTAGGATGATCAAAGCAAATATCTAATTGGTTGATAAGATTTACATGTTAATACATCTCCTGGAGGGCAATGGGAAGGGAGTGAGGGTGGTTTTACTACGTAGATGTTTCATGAAGAACTTTGATGATCTACATATGCTTTTATCCACACCAAGGTTCTTCCTTAGGGGACCGCAGCAACCAAAATGCCCAGCGTTGCCCTTAAGCATTTACACTTTAATGTACAAGCTGACATTATTGCTCATTTTCTTGACCCACTGTGCGTATTCCCATCCCGACTGCTGTCCTTTCACATCTGTGTTTGTATCATTCTGCGCCTGCTTTAAATGTGGCACAATTCCAACCCAATCAGCTTTATGCATTTTCCTCAACCTATGTGCAAATAAGCCTGAAGAAGTGTACAGTACTGATATAGCATCATCTTGGCATGTTGACATCTTGAAACAATAAGATTGCAGATTGTTTTAATTGCACAGATTCTCCTTAGAATAACTTATTTGTATGTGTTGGTCACTTAGCCTGGCCTTGGGCATGAACTAGTGATGAGAAGAAGCTGGATGCCACAATTGGCACCTTGATGACCCTCAGAAGCAAATTATCTACTTGGACTCATATTTTATTCTATAAAAGTAATGTACGTGAAACGTTCCTAATAATACTGATTTCCTTAGGTCCTATTCCAACAGTCACCCCAGGTCCATGGACAAAAGGGACCCAGAGTCTACAGAATGGAATGGGGACAGAGCCAAGGCAAGTGGGTACTGAGAGTTGGAGCATTTCTAGAAGGGTTAAGGCCCCTATGGCACCCAGAGTACATGTGTAAGATTGACACACCATCAAAATATCTAAAGTGCTGGGTGCTCACTGTAAGGGGACTACCTGTAAGAACCCATAATTATAATACCAAAACAATTAGAGCAACATTGCATTCCAGCAGAAAGTTGTAGCAAAATCTTTTAACAAATATAAAAAACATAACCCAATGCAACATTTCAACCCCAACAAGGAGATCTTCATCGGGGAAGCTTATGGTACCCAGGGCCCTATGAATAATCTGGAGCTTCTTAAAGTGGCCATATACATAACAATTATGATCTTTCTTGGAAAAGATGTTTCCAAGAAAGATTGTTGGTTTCAATACACACGTGTAGAGCTGGATCGTCAATGGCCAATGTTTGGGTTCCTTCAAAGGCAAAGGCCTAATACAAATTTTCCGTCCAGCCCAATCGACGAACCGGCCAATATCCAAGTCTTCTGCCGATAACGGTCGGCTCTTTTTCCACCATACACCCACCGAATATCGTATGAAAATTTATATTATCTGAGCCACAATTAGGATAGGAAACAGTTGAATTGTTGCTGCCATTGTTTTACCTGCACTAAATCAACTAGAGCCCAGCTGACAGATTATTTGACTTTCTTCCTGTATTTAGCCATCCCTTTGTCATCGCTGAGAATAATTTCAAGGGTGCGAAACAACGAAATCCAATTTTTTTTTATTTAAAAACCTTAATCAATTTAAAAACTGACTGCATGAAGAAGAATAGACATTTTCACTGTGGGTTAAAACTAGCTCCATGACACGTTGCTGGTTAAAAATAAAAACAGCTGGAATTGTAATTGTCATCGTACTTTTGTTTTCAGATTATACATCCCCCCTCGACACCAAACACACGAAAAAAACAAATCCCCATAAAACTCATAAAGTTTTCCAATCCAATTCTTGCTCATATGGTGGTTTTTGTTCGGAAATTCCCCAAGCGTTCAATAACTAACATAAAAAACGGAACATAACTTTTAACATTTCGAGCCGTACCAAGTCGAAAAGATTGGAGTTGTTAATTAGGAAGTTATACTTCTGCTGGGAATTTGTGGCGGTAATTGCAAGCACATAAATTACAAATCATTTTGTCATTTAAATTGTTTACCAATAAAGTCACACTTTGGGTAATGTGCATAAAATCATTATTTGTTCTGCAACATTTTACAGTTAATTGTTTAATGCTTGTTAAAAAACTTTTTATCCTTAATTTATTCAAGGGATGTGAAAACAACTGAGAGGCGCGACCTGGCTAAGGAAAACTCAAATTTATCAAATAAAAAGAAAGTTGGGTTTACGAGTAGTGATGGGCGAATAGATTCGCTAGGCATGAATTTGTGGGGAATTTGCGAATCTCCCTGCCTACGAATAAATTCGATAAACTGCCGTCAGAATCCGCCACGCGAAATTCTAACATTTGTTACGGGTGTCAAAATCATTTTGATGCCCATTGAATTCAATGCGTTTGCGAATTTTACATTGTTTTGCGAATTTCGTGAATTTTTTGGCGATGCAAAATGGGAGAAATTCGCCCATCACAATCTATGAGGACCATTTCCCCAAGTGCCTACAGGGCATCATCACATCAATATTAAAGCAGCATTCCATTGTCTCTACAATATTATATTTCATTAATATTAAGGGGCAGATTCACTTAGGGTCGAATTTCGAAGTTAAAAATACTTCGAAATTTGACCCTCGAATTGAAATCCTTCGACTTAGAATATCGAAGTCGAAGGATTTAGCGCTAATCCTGCGATCGATCGATCGATCGAAGGATTTTTTGTTCGATCGAACGATTAAATCCTTCGAATCGAACGATTCGAAGGATTTTAATCAAACGATCGAAGGAAAATCCTTCGATCAAAAAAAGGTTAGCAAGCCTATGGGGACCTTTTAACATTGACTTCGGTAGGTTTTATCTGCCGAAGTAGGGGGTCGAAGTTTTTTTTAAAGGGCAAGTACTTCGACTATCGAATGGTCGAATAGTCGAACGATTTTTACTTCGAATCCTTCGATAGTCGTAGTCGAAGGTCGAAGTAGCCCATTCGATGGTCGAAGTACCCAAAAAATACTTCGAAATTCGAAGTATTTTTCATTCGAACCCTTCACTCGAGCTGAGTGAATCGGCTCCTAAAAAATCTACCAAAATACCAACAGCCAAATCTAGCTTAATCTGAGAAATATTCTAGTATTTTCTTGATCGACCTCATAATTTTTTTTTGAGCGTGAAGACAACCAAGACATTTTTTCTGGCATTGCAGAAGCATCAGATCGGCTTCTGTGGAATAAATTTGCTACCCCAGCACAAAAATTCTTGTTTCTATGACAGCATTCTTTGATAAAAAATCTGGTGGGACTGTTGATAAAATGGATCTTGGCATTTGGGAGCCTCGAGTTACTCAGACGTTAAACTGAGAAAACATAACAAAAAAATTACTAAGCTGTGCTTTTTCCGCATGAGATTTGTCATTTTCAAAATCGTAAAATCAATTGCCCCTGGAATTTTCAAGGGCTGCTTCTGATTTTGTTCAATGGGCATTAACTGTACATTTAGGGGGCTCATTTATTAAACCTTGATTTTCTGTGGTTGAGGTTTTAAGGGGGAAAACTCCACATTTTCGTCAAATCAGAACTTTAATTTTTAGATATTTATCATACCCCAAACCTGCTAAAAATCCAAATATGAAAATACGCCATCTCAAATCTGCTGAGGTCGTGTAGAAGTCAATGGCAGATGTCCCTAAAGTTGTTTCTTGACATTGTGATCTGTGCTGGATAATCCAAAAAACAATACAAATTGACGCTCAATTTTGTGGCGTTGCTTTGTCTTTTCTGATTTTTTTTAGAGAAAATTATTGATAAATGAGTTCAGTTTGTGAAAGGGTGTTTGGTCGACTTTGTTTTCAACAAACAAGCCATTTTAATATCTCCGCCTTAAACCCCAAACCTTGATTTCAGCCTCCAGTTTTATGCCCATTTACTACATTGTATTTAGCAACATTTCAGCAAGTTTTCCCCAGTTGGCGTAGTTTTCCTTACCTCTAGCCTCCACTCATTTAATTACCCACTTATCTTATGGGTTTGGCAACTGTTACAGTCCTCGTCCTCTTCCTCTGCTCTGGAAGCAAAGACTGTCAAGGTTAGGGTTGTTTTCTCCGGAAAATAGGCGCTTGAACTTGATGGACTTTGTCTTTTTTCAAGCTATGTAAATGCACAAATATTAAATAAAAAAGATCTAAAACAGTTAAAAATGTAATCTAAAAATCATTGTTTTTCATTACAAATATAGAGAGAAAAAGGTAGATCATGGGCACATACATATTTATTTTTAAATTAAATAAACAAATATGTCACAACAAATAAAATCATTTTGAAAACATATTCAGTTTTTTTTCATTAAACAAAGGTGGGTAGATAAATATTTATTTTCAAATAAAATACACAAAAAAATTTTGTTTTAAATATTCTAAATTTCTGTGCTGTCTATTAAAAGTAAAGAGTGGAAAAATAAGGAAAGATAAAAAATATTTCACAAAATATAAATAAAACAATTTTAAAAACAAATCATTGTTGTCAATTAAAAGTAAAGAGTAAAACATAATTAATGAGTACATAAATATTTATTTTTATATAAAATAAATATTTCACAAATAATAAATAAAATAACTTTTTTTTAAAAAAAATTCTAATAATCAGTGTTTTCCCTTAAACAATGAAAACGTAGGTCATGGGTACACAAATGTTTATTGTTATATAAAATAAATATTTTGCAAATAAAATAATTTTTTTTAAAAAATTCTAATAATCAGTGTTTTCTCTTAAACAATAAAAACGTACCTCATGGGTAAATAACTGTTTATTCTTATATAAAATAAATATTTCACAAATAATAAATAAAATAACATCATCAGTGTTTTCCCTTAAACAATAAAAACATAGGTAATGGGTAAATAACCATTTATTTTTATATAAAATAAATATTTCACAAATAATAAATAAAATCACTTTTTAAAAACAATTCTAAAAATCAGTGTTTTCCTATAACAATAAAAACGTAGGTCATGGGTACATAAATATTTAAATAAAATACTCAAATATTTAACAAATAATATTTTCTTTATGTATTTTTAAAAATTCTAAAAATCTGTGTTTTCCATTAAGAGTAAAGAGCAAAAAGTAGCTCATGGGCACATAAATATGTATTTTTAAATAATAAAAACAAATATTTCATAAAAAAATAAGTAAAACCGTTTTGAAAAGAATATTTAACAGATTCTAAAAATCTGTGTTTTCCATTAGAAGTAAAGAGTGAAAAGTAGTTCACTGAAAGCTACATACATTTTCATTTTTAAATCAAGGGTTTTTTTTTTTTTTAATTCTTCCCTTTTTTACACACAAGAACAAATGTCACAAGCCTTAACCACAGTTGCTGCCCAGCCTTCAGAGTGACCATGGTGAATGACTGATTTTATATTACTTGTCTCTGAGGGATGTGTCTTTACAAGGGGAACTGCACTAGCAAATGGATTCAAGGAGTGCGGAAATTAAGAGGCCTTTCAGCAGTCCCCCCCTCTGTGAGCAAGGTTCATGTGAAAAATAAAAAACAAAGACATTTTAGGAATTATATTTAATGGACGTTGCTCAATAGAAATCTGTTTCCCCTCTATTTTAACACCCTGGCTGCAGCTAATAAAATTCTGTCTAATTCAAGATTCACATTTATAGTAACTGATATTTTTCTTGGAATTTTCTAGAACTGAAAAACATTTTTTTTTAATTCTTTTTTTTTTTTTTAAATCTGTGTCTTATGCAACTGAAATAATTTACATTCTTCTCTAGAATATTAATATATGTTCAGCGTTATAGTAAAGGAGATAGTTACTTTGTGTGTAACAGCTGTTATTTCAGTGGGAATACAGGCATGAGACCTGTTATCCAGAATTCTCAGGACCTGGGGTTTTCTGGATAACTCATCTTTCTGTAATCTGGATCTTCATTCAAGCTATTTTCAGGGTTGGGGTATAATAAATCTCGAATAATTCGAGTTTTTTTCAGGAACTCGAAAAATTCGAGTTTTTGTTTTTAACCCAAAAATGGGAGTTTTGACCAAACAAAAACACCTCGAAAATGCAAATTTTTGTTGAAAACACAACTCGAACCTTAACAAATAACCCCTAAGTCTACTAGAAAATCATGTAAACATTAAAAAAGAATTAATTATATATTAGTTAATTATATCTTAGTTGGAATCAAGTACAGGTATAGGATCCCTTATCCGGAAACCCGATATCCAGAAAGCTCCAAATTACGGAATGAATCTCCCATAGACTCCATAGACTCCATTTTAACCAAATAATCCAAATTTTTAAAAATGATTTCCTTTCTCTGTGTAATAATAAAACAGTAGCTTTTACTTAATCCCAACTAAGAAATAATTAATCCTTATTGGAGGCAAAACCAGCCTATTGGGTTTATTTAATGTTTAAATTAATTTCTAGTAGACTTAAGGCATGAAGACCCAAATTACGGAAAGATCCGTTATCTGGAAAACCCCAGGTCCTGAGCATTCTGGATAACAGGTCCTATACCTGTACAAGGTATTGTTTTATTATTACAGAGAAAAAGGAAATCATTTTTTTTTAAATTTGGATTATTTAAATAAAATGTAGTTTATGGGAGACAGTCTTTTTGTAATTGAGAACTCTATGGATAATGGGTTTCCAGCTAATGGATCCCAACATGTATAGAGCATTACAATAATTGATTTGCTGGATGTGCTGAGACTGTTAGGGGGTTAGGGGGATCTCTACCATTGACTTCTACATGACCTCGACAGATTTTAGCTGGAATATTTTCCGTTTCAAGCTATTTCCAGCTTCAATTTATAATAAATCTCATAAAATGTAAGTTTTTAAAAACTCCAAAAATTCTAGTTTTTATTTTTAGCCTTAAAAATACTATCAAAAATTTACATTTTGCAGGTTAAATACAAATCTGCCCCTTAATGTTGTTCTGGGATATTAGGAAACTGTAGGAGGAGGCTCCCCTTTCATGTGCAGCTACAGACCTTTTGTTCAGTAGAGGTCCCTCAATAATTCATATGCAAGTTTGATCACAGGGCGTCACACACAATATATAGGATGGCTTCATTCATGTGTTACGGTGGTTTTGGTACATCTTACAAACAATTACAGAGAAGGCTGAAAGTAGGGGAAACTGCAAAGTCAGCAAATGTGCTGATATCCCATTTCACAACCACCTTCATATGAACATCTTGTCCCAGATTGAATTGGGGTTAATCATTCAGAACTCTTATATATATATATATATATATATATATATATATATATATATATATATATATATATATATATATATATATATATATATATATATATATATATATATTCTATTGTTCTCAAATTTATTATATATGTAGGAGAAATTCACTCGTTTTGAGATTTTTTTGAAATTTCAGTTGCTTCTCAGCCAAGCTCAAATATAGGGGATAGATTTGCATTAGCAATTAGCAAATAAGAACCTTTAACATTCAAAACAAGGGGATTTATTATATGTGTATAAGATTTATAGAGTGAATTACACGGGGACAACATGAAGGTAGGCAGCTGGTGGGAACAAGGGGATAAGGTCATTTTAGTTTGTTGGCTTTGATATCACCTTCAAGAAAAACTACAAGCTAGTTATTTTAGATAGATAGAGATATGATAGATAGATAGATAGATAGATAGATAGATAGATAGATAGATAGATAGATAGATAGATAGATAGATAGATAGATAGTGATAGATAATGATGGATAGATGGATAGATAGATGATAGATAGATAGATAGATAGATAATGATTGATAGATAATGATAAATAGATAATGATAGATAGATAATGATAGATAGATAGATAGATAGATAGATAGATAGATAGATAGATAGATAATAGATAGATAGATAGATAGATAGATAGATAGATAGATAGATAGATACTGATTGATAGATAGATAATGATAGATAATGATAGATAGATAGATAGATAGATAATAGATAGATAGATAGATAGATAGATAGATAGATAGATAGTGATAGATAATGATAGATGGATAGATAGATAATGATAGATAATGATAGATAGATAGATAGATAGATAGATAGATAGATAGATAGATAGATAGATAGTGATAGATAATGATAGATGGATAGATAGATAGATAGATAATGATAGATAGATAGATAGATAGATATAGATAGATAGATAGATAGATAGATAGATAGATAGATAGATAGATAGATAGATATAGATAGATAGATAGATAGATAGATGTGTAACAGACAGACAGATAGAGACATAGATGATAGATAGATAGCGCATCTTTTTGTTTGACGCACAACGCCATACAAGTCTATGGGCGTCATTTTCGTGGCGAAACAAAGCGAAAAAATTTGCCCATCCCTACGCACAACCCAGAATCCTGAGCTGCAGTAGAAAACCCATGAGATTCCATTAGAAGACATGGCCCACTAGACATCTCCCTTTAGTTTTTTTTATCCACGTTTCAGATTTCAGGATTCTAAAACTTGTAAAAAATGACCCCATAAATCTTTTTTTTTGGGGGGGGGTGGAGGGTTCCAGGAAAAAAATAGCACTGGAAAGCAAAAAAACAATCAAAATTATAATATGATCAGTATCCCATGGCCTCTCCCTCGACACATTGCGTGATAATGTCAGATTTCAGGAGTCACACAATTCTGTCACTTCTGTTTCTATCAAGCAGGAGGCGAGTGAAAAGTTATTCGAGGATGGTGTTATGTACCCTTCATGAATTATGCATCCTAAACAAACTTACATGATCCAGGCCACTCGAGCGGAAGCCTTTTAGCTGGAAGCCGCTCTCAGGAGAACTCTGCTACAAATCTCCAGTGGTGCTCGAAAATAGCTCAGCCAGACCGTAAGCCTCTCTCTCTCTCTTGAACCGGCCCATTCCATGCTTGACTTGCTCCTCACGGATTCACTGGGATGATGGAAATCCCACATGGAACCCCTGTCTTGCAGATTTGAAGTCAATGTAATGGGAAATATCATGGCAAGGTCAGGAAATGCTAAAGTACTCGAGGTTTTCTTGTCTCTTCTTGACAGAGAATTAAATCATCAACCATCATTTGTGGTTAGAAACCTTTCTAGGAATTAATCTTCAGTAAAACTATCCTTGCTATGGTCAAGAGTCACAACATGATAATCACCAAATCCTCCTTCTCCTCTCCAAACTGGGATGATGGCCCCACACCAATGTTTTGAAAAGGACAAGCCTTAGCCCAGTTCTTCTGGAAAAACAAGGTTGGTCTCTTGAGACCCAAGTGCTTTCCCTTATACATAGTGGTAGCTGTGGCTCGTTTTTCTAAGAGCCTACAGTATATAGGAGACAAAAAAGCGAACAGTTCGCGAACAGTTCGCGAACTTCGAACGCTCGATAAAATCGTTCGATCGAACGATCGAAGGATTTTATTCGTACGATCGAAGGATTTTCGTTCGAATCGAACGATCGAAGCTATTCGATCGAATGATTTTAATTCAATCGAATGCTTATAATCGTTCGAACGAATGGAAATCGTTCGATTTTAGCGATCGAACGGTCGAATGGTCGAATGGTCGAACGAAATTTTACTTCGAATCGAACGCGAACACCAATTGGCGAACGTCGCGCGACGTTCGCGAACATTCGGCGGACGCGAACAGTCGAAGTTCGCGCGAACTAGTTCGCCGGCGAACAGTTCGCTACATCCCTATATAGGAGACATATAATGTAAGCAGGGAAAAATATATCATTGTAGAGTCGTAAGGAGAATGTTCAATTCAATATTTTAATAGCTATTCAATTAACTAGTCTGTTTGCTATTAAATTGATAAAAGCACAGAAGTCCTATTATACTACATAATTACATAAACACATATGGGATCTGTTATCTGGAAACCCATTAAATTAATAATTAAAAATTTTAATAATTGTAATAATAATAAAACAGTACCTTGAACTTGATCCCAACTAATATATAAATATAGGGTTAGAATAGTTTGAAGGGCCCCACCTACCCAGACATGCTCCCAACTCCCTGCCGGATACCTTTGGTGCTCCACTAGAACCCCCTTACTTGACTACAAGGATCACAAAGCAATGCAAAAGGGGTGTGTTCGGGGGACTTTTGGTGGAGTCTGTCAGCAACTACAAGAGTTTGAGACGGTATTATAAATCCTTATTGGTAGCAAAACAAGTCTATTGGGTTTTCTTCTTCTTAATGTGTAAAATATTTTTGGTAGACTTAAGGTATGGAAATCGAAATTATGGAAAGATCCTTTATTCGGGATACCCCAGGTCCTGAGCATTCTGAATAACAGGTCCTTATACCTGTAAGTGAGGTTGAAAAAAACACATCATCCAATTATATCAGCCTGTATTTGAATGAATGAATTTGAGGAGGTGGCACTTGCTGAGAGTTGGACAGCACAATGGCACACATGGGAAGCTTGTGTTTGCTTATTGTGTTCTTCGATGCTTAAATCATGGTGTCACAAGGCCCTCAACTGCCCTTCACTCCCATCAGTAGCATTACATAAAGCACCAGCAGAGATACATGTCAGGGCTTACTAACCTTAGGGCAGTGGTTGCCACGTGTTTTTACTTCAAGTCCTGTTTGGAGGTCCAACCTTTAGGTAGGGTAACCAGTAGATAATAAAAAGGTTACACGTTTAGCATAACATTGTTGTCAAAATTACACTTCAAGCTGGACTTTCAGTTGTATTTAGGAGAGCAAATAGGTCTGCTCTCCAAATCCTAACCTAACTGGCCTCCAGACTCCCTGCTACTGCTCCAAGCCCCCAAATGCTGAGGACCATGACATATGGGGCAATTTGAGGTTTGGCATAAAATGACCATGTTGTCATTCATTAACATGACCATATTATAGGGCAGCTTATTTGTGTGTGGGGGGGGTGACTCTAGGGTATGTATTATCAGGACCCTCTCCCCGTTCGTACATTCCCCCTAAGTGACATCACATATTTGATGGAGTAATGTCACATGCATAATTATGAAATGGCACCACATGCGTTGCAATGCATCATCAGTGTGTATTGATGCCAACCTGACGAGAAGGGTGCAGTTTCAGTCGTTTCAGAGATGATCTTTGCTCAGACATCGTCTTGGCCTTCTACTGCTGATTCTACTATTGGCTTTTGTTTTGAGTGTTGTTGACCCCAGGATTTGCCTCTGACCTTGCTTACCTTGCCTGGATTGACTACTTTACTGGTTTGACCTTGGCCTGCCTCTCTCTAGTTATCTACTGTGGTAAGTTGTGGTTCTTCAGCTGATATCAACTGCTTGCCTGGCTCTTGTACCTTCCCTCACCAACCACACTTCTGTCCAGTTTGAGGGTGTACTGGGGAAGCCTTCCTTCAGTCAACTGGTTCCAGACTCTGGTAAGCCTTACACCTATTTAGGAGAATAGCCCATGGGAAGTTGCTCCCTCTAAAATCTGCCAACAAAGCTCTAGTCTATGTGCCAACAGGGTGGGTGAGGGGAGGAATTCTTAGGGCATATACAATTAAAGTATTAGGAATTGGGAAAATGGGCATATGATAGTTTCTCTATAATTTAGGACTTTGGCCCATAAGATATTCTGATCACCATTACATGGCAGAAGCATTGGACTGGGGGGGCCGAGCAAACTGAGGCTGCAGCATTGGGATCCACACCACCTCCCCCATGCCAGCCACAACACCCGTCCTACCTCCTTCCCCCCAGCAGGTACCTCTTTTCTCTTCTTTTCATGATAGGGGGGAGCAGCAATCAGGTGCAGGGAGCTCACAATCGAATACGTCCATGGGGAATGGGTCAGAACCCACCAGGTTTTTTCCTGGTGTCCCACCGGCCCAGTCTGACCCTCAATCTCAATGGCACACAATGTAGTGGAATCTCCCATTACTCACAGCAGGAATCAATGCAATTAGCCACACCCTGGGCATGTTATTGCTTTACTGAGAATATATATTTTTACACAAGAATTACAGGTCATGCACTTAAGTGTTTTGATTTCTGCTACTTGCAGTCCCGGCCTGGCCAGTAAAACTCCAGGTGGGCCCTGGTGTCAGTGAGACTCATGCTGCTAAACATGTGGCCTATTTCATGGTCATTCTTTATTTCTATGAGAACAAAAAGGCTAAATAGATGGAAAAGTTATAGATTATAGAATAGTAATAGATTATAATATTATAGTATGTAAAGAAAAGAGACTAGGGGGCAGATTTATTAAAGGGCGAAGTGACTAACGCTGGCGAAGATTCACCAGTGTTACCGTTTTCAGTGACTTCGCCAATTTACTAACGGGCACAGGCGTAACTTCGCTAGCGAAGGATATAGACGCTAGCGGTGATTCGCACTCTATCGCCAGGCAAATTTTCGCTCTGGCGAATGGACGTAACTCCGCAAATTCACTAAGATGTGGATTTTACTGAACGTTACATCTTTCGCCAGACTTGCCTTCACCAGCTCAGACCAGGCGACGTGCACTGGAGGGTAAATATCAGTCTCCTGTTACTTACATCTATTTTTTTAGTGGAAAAAGTTTCTAAGTCCAAGAAACGGTGACGTCTTTCCCTTTTTTCAGAGTGATAGGCTGCAAAAGTGCTTACAATTTTTTGGGTAAACGGGTTTCCCCCTACATTTTCTAACATATGGAACATAAACTATACACTGGGCTCATGTGTAGGGCAATATAACAACTCTATTGTCTTTATTAAGGTTCCCTGGACTTGTGTAATGTAATGTATTTGCTGCAACATATACGTCCATTCAACTTTAAATTTCCTGCCGTATGCAAATTAGCCTGAGCGAAGACCACTAACGAAGTTGCGCTATGGCATAATTGAACGCTAATTCATCTTCACTTTGATTTGCTCGCATTGCCAAAGTAACACTAGTGAAAATTCGCCAGCGTTCGACGCATTTTCGTAAATAAGCGTTGTCTGAGCGAATTTTCGCCTGCGAAGTGTTACGATGGCTGCAAAGCCATCACTGGCGAATTTTCGCGGCTTAGTAAATTTACCCCTAGGAGAATGGCGGTTGAGTGAGGAGAGGAAGAATAATTGTATAATAGTACTGAGAGTGGGCCCCTGGTCTAAGGTTTTTTGGTGGGCCCTTGTTGTCCCAGTCCGACACTGGCTACTTGTATTGTCGTACAAAACCATTGTTTGCCGTAGACTGTATTCATTACCATAATCCGTGCAGTAAAACCAAACTAGTCTTCTACTTTGTTGCCTCAAACGTCCTCATTTCTATGTAAATCTAATACACAGATCCTCCGCTGCTAATTTAGTGGCAATACAGAGCCTTTTCTCTATAGCCTTCTTATCTAAATATGCTCCAGTCGCAAACAATATCCATTTCATTACATTTTATGAACCCGGCTCTTCGATAATGCGATTTGCCTTACTCTGCGCTCCCTTCAAAAACGGCCCATAATATCTGCTTCCAAAAAAATAAAAGTGACGGCAAAATCGTAATCTTATTCTTTTTTAATGGCTAAATTATTAATGAAATCTGTGCGATATTTCTCAGTAATGGACCATTATGTCTGGAGAGAGGAGGCAGCGAATAGGCGCTGTGCAAATTCTGCTCTGTAAATGGCCAGTTTTATGAAAGAACAAGATAAATGCAATTAGCAGAGTTGTGCTAGTGGGTTCCATAACCTCGTTTTTGAACTGTAATTAAAATATAGAGCACAAATAATAGTCGCGTGGCAGCCAACGCCATTTGTTGGCAAATATAAATGGCGCACTCCGGTTCATGAAGGGACTTTGCTCGGTTGGATAGATTTGATCGTTTTTAATTAGCTCCGAATGGAACGGACGGAGATTAGGAACATATTTGTTATTGGGCACTTTCATGCCCTACATTTACAATCTCGTCGCAGATTTATTTTTATACCCTGGCCCACTCGCAGACCTGGTCGATTTATGTTGTGATTATGATGGAAATATCATCTGTAATGAGATGTAATAAAGAATAATGACACACGAAAAAAAAAAATGGACGCGGGACAAAGGGATTTTCTGTGATTTGTGGGGAAGCTGTAAAAGTAACATTTTTCCAGTGATCCGATAACATTTTGTATCTGTCGTAGATATTTGCTGCTGTGTTCTTTAAAAAATTCCCCTTTTTTAAAATTTTTTTTTAACTGAAACGGAGAACTGGCCCACAATATATTTGATGGAGATTATGCACAAAGCAACATCTGCCCTGTTTTATACCCTATGACAGCTAATGAGTCGTTACCTTTACTGGTCTAGCGCATTTACCGGAACCGTCTTAAAGGAGAACTCAACCCAAGAAGTAAAAAAGCCCCTACCTACTAAGCAATATAGTCCCCCCTCCCTGCTTCTTCTCGCATAGTTAATAGGTCTGAAAATATCAGTAATTTTCTCCCAGATAACAGAGCAGCTGAGCTTGTGGGCGACATCTTCCGAATCTTTGGATTTTTTCGGGTCCTCTTCGACAATTTCCGGTGCTTTTGCCGCATGTGCAGTCGGTATGCTCCGGTAGACTCCTCCAACTGCACGTGCTCCAGTACAGGGCTCAATTACAGATGAAGACTTGTGATTCAGAAGATGGTGCCCACAAGCTCCACTGCGCTTACTCTGCACTGTTAGGTCATAAAAATTTTACAGACATTTTCAGACATATTGAACTATGAGAGGGGAAGCAGGGAGGGGGAGACCATCTTGCTTACCAGGTAGTGACTTTTTATAATTCAGGGGTTGAGTTCTCCTTTAAAGGTTACACACAGGGGTATAACTACAGAAGAAGCAGGCCCTGCGGCTGTAGCGGGGCTCAGGAGGTATAGGGGCCACATGACACCATAAAACCTATCCCTATGATTAAGTGTTTATGACACAAAACGCGTAAGGCTGTGGACACGATAAACTCTGTTCACTTAGAACTATTTGCCTGGTGTAAGTTTGCCTTCACTGAGTGCCTGCTCCTATTGGATTTTTTGATTTGTCCGCTCCCTGTACTGAGGGCTCAGGGCGGTGCACCTTCCCCTTCGTGGTGAGAAATCACTTGGAAATCCTAATATCACAGATGTATCATCCACATGACGCCATATACAATTTCACTAAAGTCAACCTCTAGACAATTTGGGGGCCTGAAAAATAATTTCCTGTGGGGCCCAGTAATATCTAGTTATGCCACTGGTTACAGGACAAGACAAACATTTTATTGATCGGAAAACCATCCAGTGATATATTTCTTATATACAAGGTAACACAAAGCATCAACTATGCAAGATTGGGTGGTATGTGGGCAGGCATTTGTATATAAAGAGAAACAGCTTGGCTTCCAGGATGGAAGAGGGCAGGTTAGGGTCAGGTGTGGTCAACTTTTTGTCAATCACTAGTAGGGAACCCTAAAACTACCACCACCCTTGACATTCCAGGGTTCCCTCGATGGGTGCCAAGTGACTCACGTGCTACATGCACATTGCTGCCCTAGATGTGGTGCACTCTGAATTCCTAGTCACAAAAACACACGCATTAATGTGCATTGTGGTGCATTGTGCACAATTGCTGCATACTTGCCCCCAGGCCCGGATTTGCGGCAAGGCCACATAGGCCTGGGCCTAGGGCGGCATGCCGCCCAGCCGCATTATGGGGACATGTGCGTCCCCATGCAATTACAGCAGCTGCGCCGGCGCTGGGAAGGGGAGGTGAGGTGGGCGCTAGGACCGCGCGGCCGCCTGGTCGGACCGCGCAGCCGCCTGGTCGGACCGCGCGGCCTAGGGGCGCCCGACATGGAAATCCGGCGCTGCTTGCCTCCCAGCCTCAGATTTACATTAAAGGGGTTATTTACTTAACCTCTAATTTATCTGGTTGGGCTTTTTGGGGCAAAAACTCAAAATTTCTGAGATTTATTATACCCCAATGCTACAAAAAGAGAAAATCTGAAAATCCGCCATCTCAGACCTGTTGAGGTCCTGCATAAGTTAATTAGGAGAGGCACCTATATCAATGTAAACTTTTTGTGGTCTACACTGGGTTTAGATTGGCAATCCTATAAAATTTGGGATTTTCAGCAAAAACCTGAAAAAATTTGGGATTAGTTATTTCCAGTATAGCTATTATACACAGCCTATTTAACACAATTTTAGATCAGGCCATCCATTCTTCCTAGGAGGCACAATACTTTCCTTTTGCCTTCTTGAAGATGACAGAACTTAAAAAAAAAAACACACACCTTATGTCAAGAAAACATTTCTTAAAAAAATAAAATGGTATAAAAGTTGATGAAATCCATCAGTCGCTGAATGTTGTTCTGAGTAGAAGGGATTTAGAATTCAATTCATAGAAAGTGTCCCTATAGTGGAAACTCAGTACTGTCGAAAGGGAGATTTTGCTTGATTTTAAAAAAAATCTGATCTCTGACTGGTTGCTATGGGTTACTGTCCAGGTGCAAATTTGCCCATTGTTTATAAATGATCCCTACAGTGAAACCTAAATTACACAGCAACATATGCACCAACGTAGGTGCTATTGGACAATAGATGCACAATGCCAGTGTAGTAGATAACAAGTGTGTGCAAGAACATTTGTATGGGATCCGTTATCCGGAAACCCGTTATCCAGAAAGCTCTGAATTACGGAAAGGTTGTCTCCAATAGAGTGCATTTTATCCAAATAATCCAAATTTTTTTAAAAAAATCTTCTTTTTCTGTGTAATAATAAAACAGTCGCTTGCACTTGATCCCAACTGAGATATAATTAATCCTTATTGGAAGAAAAACCAGCCCATTGGGTTTATTTAATGTTTACATGATTTTCTAGTAGACTTAAGGTATGAAGATCCAAATTACGGAAAGATCTGCTATACGGAAAACCTCAGGTCCTGAGCATTCTGGATAACAGGATCCATACCTGTACCATATTACTGGGAATTAGCAATGGGCGAATTTGGGCATTTCGCCGGAAAATTCGCGAAACAGTGCCGGCGTCTCGTTTTTGACGCTGGCTTCACAAATTTATTTGCCGGCGGCGAATTGCGTGAATTTACGCCCATCACTACTGGGAACATTACTGCGCCCATGGCAGTGCCCTTTGTTGTATTTATCCATCAGAAATGAGCCCTAATCCGTTATTATTATTATTATTATTATTATTATTAATAATAATAATAATAAATGGGACTCTCTCTCATTCACACCCATGCCAAGTGTTTAAAATGCATTTCTTATTCTCAGATTTTACATTTGAATTTTGGCACCTCACTTCAATCGCGTGATTGTCAATGCGCTTGATGATACTTATCGAGTGATAATGTAGCGATGAAGCGAGTGAACAAAAAAGCATCACAGCTTGACCCTGTAAACTGCCCTGTAATCTCTGCTCTGATCACAATATTCCCTACGGGGCGCACTCAGCATCCCTAAATATCTTCCCTCGCACGCAAGCTCTTCCCCGGGTCTGGGATAGACAGCAGTGATCTGTCAGACACCTGGAGGCGTTCAAGTTATTCCAACGTATCCCCACGCCATCTCTACCCTCCGCTGACCCTTCTCACTGTCCTTTCCGCTTCTGTGAACTTCTCTATTTCCCCATCTTCAGGCAATGACGTGAAATCTATAAAATCTCTGCCGAGCGAAACAAAACATCCAACAAAACAAGAAAAAGTTTCTATAGGATTTTTTTTTCTTTATGGTGTTACTCAATCTTTCTTTTTATCTTCCTTTTCATACAGGCGTTGGAGCGTTTCAAAGCCAATATTAGGAAAAGGATCTGTCATTTTCAAATTAAAACTTAGCAAAAATTTGGCTCATCGCTACTATTAACATCTTCAGATAGTTTAAGGGACCTCTGCGATTGACTTCTACATGAACTCGGCAGCTTTTAGGCGGAGAATAGTCGAATTAGAACTGTTTCCAGGGTTGAGAGTATGATAAATCTCACATTCTAATTGTTGCGGGGAGGGTGATGGGAGGTCTAACTTGTTCAAATATGCGTCAATTTGTTCTGGAAGTGGTTTAGGGTTAATCGGGTCAGAGCTTAAATTGTACAACTGTTTGTAGTAAAGCGCAAATTTATTTGCTATTTGTTTAGGGTCAGTTATTTTAGTGTGAGCGTCCTGTAAGTATTGTATGCGGTTCTGAGCTTGTTTTTGTCGTAGCAAATTTGCCAATAATCGATCGGCCTTATTTCCCTTAGTGTAAAAAAGTTGTCTCATACATTGTACTCTATACGCCGTTTTGGCTGCTAAAATCGTATTCAATTTGGTACGTACAGCCTCTATCTGCTTAACCGTGTTTACGTGGAAGTGTTGTATCAGGTCCCTTTCCAGGTCTGCTAAGTGAGATTCCAGCTCCTTCTGCTCCTTTTCCCTTTGCCTTCTAAGTTGTTTTGCTTTGGCAATTAGTTCGCCTCGCAATACAGCCTTATGTGCTAACCAATTGGTTTGCCAATTAGTGTCACTAGGATTGTTTTCTCTGAAAAATTGTAGTATCCTCTGCTCAATATGTCTCTTGGTGTCTTCATTCTGCAACAAAGTATTGTTCAATCTCCAGGGGAGTTTGTCAGCTATACTATCTAGGGGGAGCTCTATACCAATTGGGGCATGGTCTGACCATGTTCGAAGATCAATCCAAGGGTTGACGATTTGTGTTGTGGATTGTAAATCGGTGAGGAACATGTCTATTCTGGTGTGTGTATGGAAGCGTGGGGAATAGTAGGTGAAGTCTTTCGCTGATTCAATTTCAAATTTGAGTTTGTGGTTTTAAATTTCGAATTTGTGAGTTTTGACCAAAAAAATTCGAATGCAGCCATATGAAAAAGTTTGGGAACCCCTATTACTACTTTGGAGTCTTGTTTATCATTGGCTGAGCTTTCAAAGTAGCAACTTCCTTTTAATATAGAACATGGAAACAGTAGTATTTCAGCAGTGACATAAAGTTTATTGGATTAACAGCAAATGTACAATATGCATCATAACAAAATTAGACAGGTGCATAAGTTTGGGCACCCCAACAGGGATATTACATCAGTACTTAGTTGAGCTCCTTTTGCAAATGTAACAGCCTCTAGACGCCTCCTATAGCCTTTGATGAGTGTCTGGATTCTGGATGTGGCTATTTTTAACCATTGGTCCATACAAAATCTCTTCAGTTCAGTTAAATTTGATGGCTGTCGAGCATGGACAGTCGGCTTCAAATCATCCCATAGGTTTTCCATGATATTCAGGTTGGGGCAGTGACGGCCATTCTTGAATATTGTACTTCTCTCTCTGCATACTGTAAATGTTTTTGTAGATTTCCAAGTGTGTTTAGGGTCATTGTCTTGTTGGAATATCCAACCCCTGTGTAACTTCACCTTTGTGACTGATGCTTGAACATTATCCTGAAGAGTTTGTTGATATTGTGTTTTATTCATCCGACCCTCAATTTTAACAAGGGCCCCAGTCCCTGAACTAGCCCCACAGCCCCACCGCATGATGGGACCTCCACCAGATTTGACATTCGGTAGAAGGTGATTTTCTTGGAATGCGGTGTTCTTCTTCCGCCATGCAAATCGCTTTTTGTTATGACCAAATAACTAAATTTTTGTCTCATCAGTCCAAAGCACTTTGTTCCAGAATAACTGTGGCTTGTCTGAATGAGCTTTTGCATACAACAAGCGACTGTGTTTGTGTTTGTGTGAGTCAGAAAGGGCTTCTTTCTCATCCCCCTGCCATACACATGTTCTTTGTGCAAATTGCGCTGAATTGTAGAACAATGTACAGATACACCATCTGCACCAAGATGCTCTTGACCAATTACAAGTTGTGCTTCTGTTTGACTCTCCTCTGAAGAGTGACAGCATGGGGTCCTCAAAACAACTCTCAAAAGATCTGAAAACAAAGATTGTTCAGTATCATGGTTTAGGGGAAGGCTCAGAGATTTAAACTGTCAGCTTCAACTGTAAGGGATGTAATCAGTAAATGGAAGGCCACAGGCACAGTTGCTGTAAAACTCAGGTCTGGCAGGCCAAGAAAAATACAGGAGTGACATATGCGGAGGATTGTGAGATGGTTACAGACAACCCAAAGATCACCTCCAAAGACCTGGGTTTTACAGCAACTGTGCCTGTGGCCTTCCATTTACTGATTACATCTCTTACAGTTGAAACTGACAGTTTAAATCTCTGAGCCTTCCCCTAAACCATGATACTGAGCAATCTTTGTTTTCAGATCTTTTGAGAGCTGTTTTGAGGATCCCATGCTGTCACTCTTCAGAGGAGAGTCACACAGAAGCACAACTTGCAATTGGTCACCTTAATACCTTTTCTCCTGATTGGACACAGCTGCCTATAAAAAAGGCTTAACGAGCTAAACCAACTAATTTGGTGTTGCCAGTAATCCGTATCGAGCAATTACATGCTTTCAAATTGGCAAAATAACAAGGGTACCCAAAATTTTGCACAGACAGTTTTTAAAATTTCATTTCATTTCATACAACTGAAAATAAACTAAAAATCTTTGTTTAGAAAACACCCCAGTACTCCTGGGAAATGAAAGACATACCACTGTTATCGTTTTTGTCGAAAGTGGAGCAAATTATTATGCAGGCTGAGAGGGGTTCCCAAACTTTTTCATATAACTGTATACCATGCGAACCTTAGTAAATCTGCCCCTAAAAGTTAACTCAAAGGTGAGTTTTTTTAAAATTACACATCTCTGGCTCTTTGACAATACATAAATCACAACAATGAATGTTTGTACCCATCGTTACATAAAAATGATCTCATTTAATACAGACATTTAAATAGATTCTGACAGCGTTTAACGGGAAATAATGATTATCTGTCAGAAGAAAACATTTGCACACATGCAGTTCTGGGAACAAAAGGGAAACGCTGAACGCAGTCCAGTCCTCATCTAAGTTTACGGTCAGATAAATTGGTCAACTGCTACTGAATCTCCTACACGTGCGGCTGGATCTGTAGCTGATTTTAATCAGCAAGTTTGGAACTACTGCCATTCCCAAAGTTGAATTGTAAAACAGTTAAACCTTTCTCTTCCTTTTAGATTGTAAGCTCTTGCGAGCAGGGCCCTCACTCAGATGCAAACAGTCCCATTATATTGTATAGTGCTACAGAATAAGATATTAATAATAATAATAATAAGATGAAAGGCCAATTGAGACATTAGTGATCCATAAATACAAAATATCCTGGATCTTATTTGAGAAAATAATGTTTGTTACAGTGTTCTGGGCAATTAAGGGGGAATTAAAATATACAGTAAATTGTAACACTCCCGTATACTGAATTCATAAAAGCACTGGATATGCACAGTTGTTTCACCATCAATGTTTTTTCAGAAGCACAAATCAGAACAAATCAGTCGATATTCTACTGCTGCCCATGGAATAATTAGCCTCTGGAGTCATGAAAATACTGCTGAAAAATAATTATTTTATATTTTGTCCTTTTGAATCAAACATCTCCTACATATTAAAGACTTGTCATTTTAATAAGATGGAAGCTCCATTTAACTATATCTCATATAAGAGTAATATTATTTCTTCCATAAAAATGACAGTAGGGGGTACATTATCAATTATAATACATGAGTGATACTCAGAGTTCCCTGTATAACTCAGCCCTGCAGCCTTGTGCCTTTATATGGTCACAGAACCCCTCAGTGACTTCTAATATCCTTATCATTTACAGTAGGGGGTACATTATCCCTTATAATACATTAGGGATGTAGCGAACGTCGGAAAAAAAGTTCGCGAACTTGCGCAAAAATGCGAGCGGTTCGCGAACGGTTCGCGAACCCCATAGACTTCAATGGGAAGGCGAACTTTAACATCTAAAAAAGACATTTCTGGCCAGAAAAATGATTTTAAAGTTGTTTAAAGGGTGCAACGACCTGGACAGTGGCATGCCAGAGGGGGATCAAGGGCAAAAATGTATCTGAAAAATCTGCCTGTGTGTGCTTGGAAGAGATAGTGTAGGGCGAGAGCTGTTAGTGATTTCAGGGACAGATGATAGTAAGTTTGCTGGCTAGTAATCTGCTTGATACTGCTCTGTATTGGAGGGACAGAAGTCTGCAGGGATTTGAGGGACATTTTAGCTTAGGTAGCTTTGCTGGCTAGTAATCTACTGTTCTCTTTAAACAACTGCCATACGTTGACCTTGTAGGCATTGTTTGCCCAGTTTTTTTGGACGCAGCCACTGAAGCACAGTTGCCAGAAAAAATATGCCATATAAATGCTGAAAATAGTAATTTTTCGCCATACGTTGACCTTGTAGACATTGTTTGCCCAGTTTTTTTGGTTGCAGCCACTGAAGCACAGTTGCCAGAAAAAATATGCCATATAAATGCTGAAAATAGTCATTTTTTGCCATACGTTGACCTTGTAGGCATTGTTTGCCCAGTTTTTTTGGTCGCAGCCACTGAAGCACAGTTGCCAGAAAAAATATGCCATATAAATGCTGAAAATAGTCATTTTTTGCCATATACGTTGAGTCAACGTATGGCAAAAAATGACTATTTTCAGCATTTATATGGCATATTTTTTCTGGCCTCTGTGCTTCAGTGGCTGTGGCCAAAAAAACTGGGCAAACAATGCCTACAAGGTCAACGACGTTGACCTTGTAGGCATTGTTTGCCCAGTTTTTTTGGCCGCAGCCACTGAAGCACAGAGGCCAGAAAAAATATGCCATATAAATGCTGAAAATAGTCATTTTTTTGGTCGCAGCCACTGAAGCACAGTTGCCAGAAAAATTATGCCATATAAATGCTGAAAATATAAATTTTTTTGGTTGCAGCCACTGAAGCACAGAGGCCAGAAAAATTATGCCATATAAATGCAGAAAATATGCATTTTTTTGGTCGCAGCCACTGAAGCACAGTTGACAGAAAAATTATGCCATATAAATGCTGAAAATATAAATTTTTTTGGTTGCAGCCACTGAAGCACAGAGGCCAGAAAAATTATGCCATATAAATGCAGAAAATATGCATTTTTTTGGTTGCAGCCACTGAAGCACAGAGGCCAGAAAAATTATGCCATATAAATGCAGAAAATATGCATTTTTTTGGTTGCAGCCACTGAAGCACAGAGGCCAGAAAAATTATGCCATATAAATGCAGAAAATATGCATTTTTTTGGACGCAGCCACTGAAGCACAGTTGCCAGAAAAAATATGCCATATAAATGCTGAAAATAGTCATTTTTCGCCATACGTTGACCTTGTAGACATTGTTTGCCCAGTTTTTTTGGTTGCAGCCACTGAAGCACAGAGGCCAGAAAAAATTAAACCAGTAGGGTTTGCACCCTAGTTTGTAACGGTGGCGGAGGGAGGAGGACGCTAAAGGACAGCTGTGTGTGGAGTCATGAGGCTTGAAGAGAAGGACAGCTGCATAGAAGTCAGAACAAGTCTTCCGGCGTGCAGTAACCCTCCGAGATCCACCCCTCATTCATTTTAATAAAGGTCAGGTAATCGACACTTTTGTGACCTAGGCGAGTTCTCTTCTCAGTTACAGTCCCTCCTGCTGCACTGAAGGTCCTTTCTGAGAGCACACTTGAGGCTGGGCAAGACAAGAGGTTCATGGCAAATTGTGACAGCTCTGGCCACAGATCAAGCCTGCGCACCCAGTAGTCCAGGGGTTCATCGCTCCTCAGAGTGTCGATATCTGCAGTTAATGCCAGGTAGTCCGCTACCTGCCGGTCGAGGCGTTCTTTGAGGGTGGATCCAGAAGGGTTGTGGCGCTGCCTTGGACAGAAAAACATTTGCATGTCTGACGTTACAGACTGGCCAAAGGGCTTTGTCCTTGCAGGTGTGCTCGTGGCAGGATTACTGGCACCTCTGCCCCTGGAATGTTGATGAGTTCCTGAAGTGACATCACCCTTAAAAGCATTGTACAACATGTTTTGCAGGCTGGTTTGTAAATGCCGCATCTTTTCGGACTTGTGGTATGTTGGTAACATTTCTGACACTTTATGCTTGTACCGAGGGTCTAGTAGCGTCGCGACCCAGTACAGGTCCTTCTCCTTAAGCCTCTTGATACGGGGGTCCTTCAACAGGCATGACAGCATGAAAGACCCCATTCTCACAAGGTTGGATGCAGAGCTATCCATCTCCGCTTCCTCATTATCAAGGACTGCATCATCCACGGTCTCCTCCCCCCAGCCACGTACAAGACCAGGGGTCCCCAAAAGGTCACCACTAGCCCCCTGGGAAGCCTGCTCCTGTTGGTCCTCCTCCTCCTCTTCCACAAAGCCACCTTCCTCCTCTGACTCCACTTCTGGCACCTCTCCCTGCGTTGCAGCAGGTGCCTGGGTTCGTTCTGGTGATTCCGACCATAAATCGTGCGCTTCCAGCTCCTCGTCACGCTGGTCTACAGCCTCATCTGTCACTCGTCGCACGGCACGCTTCAGGAAGAAAGCGAAGGGTATTAGGTCGCTGATGGTGCCTTCGGTGCGACTGACCATATTTGTCACCTCTTCAAAAGGTCGCATGAGCCTGCAGGCATCGCGCATAAGCACCCAGTAACGGGGGAAAAAAATCCCCAGCTCTGCAGATCCAGTCCTACCACCCAGTTCAAAAAGGTACTCGTTGACGGCCCTTTGTTGTTGCAGCAGACGTTCCAACATAAGGAGCGTTGAATTCCAGCGAGTCTGGCTGTCAGAAATCAAACGCCTGACTGGCATGTTGTAGCGCTGCTGAATGTCAGCAAGGCGTGCCATGGCTGTGTAGGAACGTCTGAAATGGGCCGACACCTTTCTGGACTGGGTGAGAACGTCCTGGAATCCTGGGTACTTGGAGACAAAACGTTGGACTATTAAATTTAACACATGTGCCATGCAGGGCACATGTGTTAAATTGCCCAGTCTCAACGCTGCCAACAGATTGCTTCCATTGTCACACACCACTTTTCCGATCTGCAGTTGGTGTGGGGTCAGCCACCGATCGGCCTGTGACTGCAGAGATGACAGGAGTACAGATCCGGTATGGTTTTTGCTTTCCAGGCACGTCATCCCCAAGACAGCGTGACAACGGCGTACCTGGCACGTCGAATAGCCTAGGGGGAGCTGGGGGTGCACAGGTGTGGAGGAGGAGAAGGAGGACCCAGCAGCAGAGTAAGAAGAAGAAGAGGAAGAAGACGAGGTAGAGAGCGATGGAGGAGTAGAGGTGGTGGCAGAACCGCGTGCAATCCGTGGCGGTGACACCAACTCCACTGTTGTTGTTGTTGAGCTACCCATTCCCTGCTTCCCAGCCATTACCAAGTTCACCCAGTGGGCAGTGTAGGTGACATAACTGCCCTGACCATGCTTGGAGGACCATGCGTCAGTAGTCATATGGACCTTTGGCCCAACACTAAGTGACAGAGATGCGGTAACTTGGCTCTGCACATGTTGGTACAGGTGTGGTATTCCCTTTTTAGAAAAAAAATTGCGGCTGGGTACCTTCCACTGCGGTGTCCCAATTGCTACAAATTTGCGGAAGGCCTCAGAGTCCACCAGCTGGTATGGTAAAAGCTGGCGGGCTAAGAGTGCAGACAAGCCAGCTGTCAGACGCCGGGCAAGGGGGTGACAGTCAGACATTGGCTTCTTACGCTCAAACATGGCCTTCACAGAAACTTGGCTGGTGGCAGATGACTGGGAATGGGAACAGGTGGTCAAGGTGGAAGGCGGAGTGGAGGGTGGTTCAGACGGGTCAAGGAGAGCAGAGGTAGAGCAGTAAGATGCTGGACCAGAAGGAGTGTGGCTTTTAGTTTGCCTGTTGCCTTTGAGGTGTTGCTCCCAAAGTGCTTTGTGCTTGCCGCTCATGTGCCTTCGCATAGAAGTTGTACCTATGTGGCTGTTGGGCTTACCAAGGCTCAGTTTCTGACTGCACTCATTGCAAATTACAATGCTTTTGTCAGAGGCACACACATTAAAAAAATCCCACACTGCTGACTTTTTGGAAGTGTGCGATCTGGCGGTAACAGTAGAAGTTGGCGGCATTGGCGGCAATGGCGGGTGCGTTGGCCGGCTGAACACAGGTGCCGATACATGTTGTTGCCCTACTGATCCCTGCGGGCTGTCCTCCCTGCTTCTTCTAAGTCTTATTCTCCTACTGCCTCTCTGACTCTCCGTCTCTCCATCTGAACTACCCTCCTCTTGCTCTCTTCTACTAGGCACCCACAAAACATCAATCTCCTCATCATCATTCTCCTCAGATGCATCAATTTCTTCTGACACATCACAGAAGGAAGCAGCAGCGGGGACCTCCTCCTCATCACTCATCATTATGTCCATCTCTGTCGTGTTCTCTGCCAGAATTAAATCTGGTGTAACGTCCTCATCTCCTTCATCTTCTTCTGGCAATAATGGTTGCGCATTACTCAGTTCAAGAAACTCATGGGAAAATAACTCCTCTGACTCCAGTGAAGAAGGGGCACCGGTGGTGGAGGAAGTGTTACGTGGGGTGGCCATAGCAGTGGAGGATGAGGAGGATGTTGTGGTAAAGTTAGAAACGGTAGAGGATGGGGTGTGCTGTGTAAGCCAGTCAACTACCTCTTCAGCATTTTGGGAGTTCAGGGTCATTGGCTTTTTAAAACTGGGCAATTTGCTAGGGCCACAGGATTGCATAGCAGCACGGCCCCTAGCACGGCCTCTGCGTGGCGGCCTGCCTTTGCCTGGCATTATTTTTAAAAAAACAACAACAACAAAAACTCAGTTGGTTTTTCTGGAAACGATAATACACACAGCTAGATGGCAGTTTGAAGAAAACAGTGTGCAAATAATGCCTACAAGATCAACGTATACACTACTACAGCGGTGGATACGGATTACGTAAAATATATGAATGCTGCTTGAAAAAAAGTAACTCAAGTGGTTTTTCTAGAGACGATAATATTATCAATATTTAGACAAAATGTGAACAAGCTCACACAGCTAGATGGCGGTTTGAAGAAAACACTGTGCAAATAATGCCTACAAGGTCAACGTATACACAGCGGTGAATACGGATTACGTAAAATATATGAATGCTGCTTGAAAAAAAGTAACTCAAGTGGTTTTTCTAGAGACGATAATATTATCAATATTTAGACAAAATGTGAACAAGCTCACACAGCTAGATGGCGGTTTGAAGAAAACACTGTGCAAATAATGCCTACAAGGTCAACGTATACACAGCGGTGGATACGGATTACGTAAAATATATGAATGCTGCTTGAAAAAAAGTAACTCAAGTGGTTTTTCTAGAGACGATAATATTATCAATATTTAGACAAAATGTGAACAAGCTCACACAGCTAGATGGCGGTTTGAAGAAAACACTATGCAAATAATGCCTACAAGGTCAACGTATACACAGCGGTGGATACGGATTACGTAAAATATATGAATGCTGCTTGAAAAAAAGTAACTCAAGTGGTTTTTCTAGAGACGATAATATTATCAATATTTAGACAAAATGTGAACAAGCTCACACACACAAGCTAGATGGCGGTTTGAAGAAAACACTGTGCAAATAATGCCTACAAGGTCAACGTATACACAGCGGTGGATACGGATTACGTAAAATATATGAATGCTGCTTGAAAAAAAGTAACTCAAGTGGTTTTTCTAGAGACGATAATATTATCAATATTTAGACAAAATGTGAACAAGCTCACACAGCTAGATGGCGGTTTGAAGAAAACACTGTGCAAATACTGCCCACAAGATCAACGTATACACTACTACAGCGGTGGATACGGATCTCGTAAAATTTATTATGGCTGCTTGAAAAAAGTCACTCCGTTTTTTCTGGAGACGGTAATATTATGGATATTTAGACAGAATGTGAACAAGGTCACACAGCTAGATGGCAGTTGGTTGAATAACACACTGGGCAAAAAATGCCTACAGGGCAAATAATGCCTAAAAAGTCAACTTATACACTACTACAGCGATGGATACGGATTACGTAAAATATATTATGGCTGCTTGAAAAAAGTCACTCCGGTGTTTTTTCTGGAGACGGTAATATTATGGATATTTAGACAGAATGTGAACAAGGTCACACAGCTAGATGGCAGTTGGTTGAATAACACACTGGGCAAAAAATGCCTACAGGGCAAATAATGCCTAAAAGGTCAACTTATACACTACTACAGCGATGGATACGGATTACGTAAAATATATTATGGCTGCTTGAAAAAAGTCACTCCGGTGTTTTTTCTGGAGACGGTAATATTATGGATATTTAGACAGAATGTGAACAAGGTCACACAGCTAGATGGCAGTTGGTTGAATAACACACTGGGCAAAAAATGCCTACAGGGCAAATAATGCCTAAAAGGTCAACTTATACACTACTACAGCGGTAGTAAAATAAAAAAAAGTAAAATAAAAAAAAAATGAATATTAAAAAAAAAAAATTAAAGTTGGTGCTGCTGAACTACTAGGAGCAGCAGATTAGCACACCAGTCCCACTCCCCAACACTGCTAGACTAATAGCACTGGGCTCTTATAGTAGTAGTAGTAGTAGTAGTAGTAAAACAACAAAAAAATAAATAAAAGCAGTCCTTACAAGGACTACTGTTATTGCAGCAGTCAGCAGATGAGATCAGAAGCAGGACAGCTGCCCACTGCAGCTACATACAGAGCACTGCAGTAGAAGGTAGATTACTAGCCAGCAAAGCTACCTAAGCTTAAATGTCCCTCAAACCCCTGCAGACTTCTGTCCCTCCAATAACAGAGCAGTATCAAAACGATTACTAGCCAGCAAACTTTCAACTGTCCCTGAAATCACTAACAGGCAGCAGCTCTCTCCCTACACTATCTCTTCAGCACACACAGGCAGAGTGAAAAAACGCTGCAGGGCTTCGGTTTTTATAGGGAAGGGGAGTGGTCCAGGGGAGAGCTTCCTGATTGGCTGCCATGTACCTGCTGGTCTGGGGTGAGAGGGCAAAAAAAAGCGCCAACAATGGCGAACCCAAAATGGCGAACGTCGCGCGACGTTCGCGAACTTCCGGCGAGCGCGAACACCCGATGTTCGCGCGAACAAGTTCGCCGGCGAACAGTTCGCGCCATCTCTATAATACATGAGTGATACTCAGAGTTCCCTGTATAACTCAGCCTGCAGCCTTGTGCCTTTACATGGTCACAGAACCCCTCAGTGATTTCTAATATCCTTATCATTTACAGTAGGGGGTACATTATCCCTTATAATACATGAGTGATACTCAGAGTTCCCTGTATAACTCAGCCTGCAGCCTTGTGCCTTTATATGGTCACAGAACAACCCCTCAGTGACTGCTAATATCCTTATCATTTACAGTAGGGGGTACATTATACCTTATAATACATGAGTGATGCTCAGAGTTCCCTGTATAACTCAGCCTGCAGCCTTGTGCCTTTATATGGTCACAGAACCCCTCAGTGACTTCTAATATCCTTATCATTTAAAGTAGGGGGTACACTATCCCTTATAATACATGAGTGATACTCAGAGTTCCCTGTATAACTCAGCCTGCAGCCTTGTGCCTTTATGTGGCCACAGACCCCCTCAGTGACTTCTAATATCCTTATCATTTACAGTAGGGGGTACATTATCCCTTATAATACATTAGCGATACTCAGAGTTTCCTGTATAACTCAGCCTGCAGCCTTGTGCCTTTATATGGTCACAAAACCCCTCAGTGACTTCTAATATCCTTATAATTTACAGTAGGGGGTACATTATCCCTTATAATACATGAGTGATACTCAGAGTTCCCTGTATAACTCAGCCTGCAGCCTTGTGTCTTTATATGGTCACAGAACAACCCCTCAGTGACTTCTAATATCCTTATCAATTACAGTAGGGGGTACATTATCCCTTATAATACACAAGTGATACTCAGAGTTCCCTGTATAACTCAGCCTGTAGCCTTGTGCCTTTATATGGTCACAGAACAACCCCTCAGTGACTTCTAATATCCTTATCATTTACAGTAGGGGGTACATTATCCCTTATAATACATGAGTGATACTCAGAGTTCCCTGTATAACTCAGCCTGCAGCCTTGTGCCTTTATATGGTCACAGAACAACCCCTCAGTGACTTCTAATATCCTTATCAATTACAGTAGGGGGTACATTATCCCTTATAATACACAAGTGATACTCAGAGTTCCCTGTATAACACAGTTGGGGGAAATCACTGGGGTAAGAGTTGTGTACACCATCCTGTGACAGAAAATAGTGGGAAAATGTTGGATTCAGGCGTGTGAAAGTAATGTGAAACATAACCAAGCAAAACTCATTTTGGAAAAAGGTATAAAATCTTAAAAAAGGCCAACTAGAACCTTTATAAATAATATATTGAAATAACTTCCCCCAAACATAATGTAACCTGCTAATTATTTTGCCCATTAAACTTTTAGTGAATATTCAATGAACGTGTCGTACTGATGTCTGCATTGAGTGTTGTCTTTATTCATGAATTAATCTGGTTTCAACTTAATTGCAATCGCGCTGCATTATTAATGGCAGGTAATAGTAATTTGGTGTGATGTCAGCTGGGGATTAACGCATGATAAATGGGCCCCTTTTTAACTGACATTATCCAGGAAAGCAGAGCTATGATGTCAGCTGAGAACCAGAGAAGCGGGTCACCCACTCATCTACTTTTTAATTAGAGAATATATAAATCTCAGCCATCGGACCACAATTAAAGGAAGAACGTTGAAATAGAAGGTCACTTTGTTTAGATCGTTGTGTTTGTTAAAGGGGTTGTTCACCTTTAAAGGGCACCAATCATGGCCAAAATCATTAAGTAAATACTAAGTAAATACACTATGTGAAAGTTCAAGAAATCCGATTTTTAAAACAGTTAGAATTGTTTGTATAATGTAAATGATCAGCTCACTATTCCTTCTGCAAGATCTCCCCTATCTCCACTGCAGTTCTAGCTGAGGCAGCCATCTTGGATTTCACTGGCTCCTCCTACCTATATCTTCCCAGCCAACTGTAGCTCTGAAATCTCGCACATGCTCAGTTCAAATTCCTTGTTTGCTTATCAACCCTTCTAAGCTATTTTCAAATCAGCCAAACCTGTATGTTAGCTGCTGTTCAGTAGTGCTGCCCCCTGCTGGAAGTTAGTGTGTGCCCTTCATTTGCATAATAACATCACCAGCAGGGGACAAGATAGGGAAATCTCCTGATACTTCTAGTGGAGGAGTTTACTAAAACAAGGCATTCTGGGTAGAATACTCAAAGCAGTGTTACAATCTGAGCATGCTCCTGAAATTTGCATATTACAGTCTCTGTTATAGTCACAGTATGGCCTCCCTCAGTGAAAGAACCCATTTGACAAAGCAAGGGATTTTTTTAAAACCTGCAGTTTTTTCAAAAAACTATATATGTAGTTTGATTAAATGTGTTTATGTTGTACTGGTCAGATTGTTAATATGTGTATAAATTTTGGCCACCAGGACTGATGACTTCTGGAAATAAATCTTACAGCCTTATATTCTAGTGGTGATCACTTAACTTTTTGACTCAGATCACAAGGGGCCAAGGAATGGACCTGCTCCTCAATCAGAATGTTAGCTCTTGCTCAGAGGGACTCTAAGGGTAGAACTCCCAGCGTCAAAACGCACACGACAAGTCAGATGGAGACGCAGGCGTCAAGATTCTAATTGGACTGAATGAAAAGTCGTAGGTAAAAACTACATTACATCCGACGGGACACGATTGCCGGATGTGGACAAAGAAATTAGCGTCTTCAACTGACTGTAGATGTGACCCATGACTTTAAATTCAGTCGCCGGGTGTTGATCCGACGAAAAACTCTCCTGGAGTTCTACCCTAAGGGGTTAATAAACCTAAGCAGTTAAAGAGTAAACGAGTAAAGGTGGCCATACACAGGCAGATAAAGCTGCCGATATCAGTCGTTTTGGACCGATTTGACAGCTTATCTGCCCGTGTATGGGGGCTTCCGACGGGTCATCCCGATCGATATCTGGCCACGATATCGATCGGGAAGGTTGGATTTTTACCCGGCCGACCTGTCGGAGCCGCTTGGCGCATCGTAATTAGATCGTTCGGCCATACGGCCGAACGCTCGAATTACCCCCGATATAGCCACGCAGTTTAGTGGCATATCAGGGAAAGATCCGCTCGTTTGGCGATGTCGCCAAACGAGCGGATCTTTACGTCTATGGCCACCTTAAGTTGGCTTATGCTGTTCGGCTGCCTGTTGTAGCCCCCGGCATTAGATGGGGTGCTGAATTTAAAACCCTTGGAACAAGTTAAAAACTATGTTAAAGGGAAAAGTAATTGCAATGAGCTGTGCAGAGCTCTCCACTTCCCTTGCAACGTTTTTCTTACAGAATTATCTTAATTAAGTGAAAAAGGAAATGGATTTTGGTTTTGGCTAAAAAAAAGCCATTTTTCCAGTAAAATGACCCATTTAGTAACATTTTCAAACCTCATCAAGTGAAGAAATGTGCTGGGAGATCCGTTTGAAAATAAGCATAAGCCAAAAACACTTTGAAGTTATTAGTACAAACGGCGCTCGCTTCTCAGCTCTGGTGTTACACATGTAAAGTATCAAGCGCTAATTAGAGGACGAATGTGATGCAGCACAGAGCAGAACCAGCAGTGCAGAATATCCCACCCTACACAGATCCTTCTGTTATTAGCATCATAAACCAATCACACCACCCAGACTGAATGCTTTCATTCATTGACCAACAAAAGGTGAACAAATTCTCTTCTGTTCTCCAGTTTGGAGGTCAAGTTGAGCCTGAGTGGTTACCAGGTAGGAGCCTGTATACTGTGTAATGCGGGTAATACAAAACTGGAACCTAATTATAGGCAGAAGTCATGTTGAATAAACAACAATATGAAGGCACCAAGGGGTACATTTATCAAAGAGTGAAGTTAATAGTGAAGTTCCACCACTAGAGTGAAATTCCGCCACTTCCCATTCATTTCTATGGGGTTTTTAAAGGCGTATTTGTCAAAGGATGAAATTTCAGTTTCACCCATTAATAAATAAGCCTTTCAAAATCCCATAGAACTGAATGGAGAGCTGCGGAATTTCACTCTAGTGGCAGAACTTCACTCTTCACTCACAGATGCAGAAGACTAACAAGGAGAGTCCACTAAACTGACAGAAAGGTCTGGGTAGGCAGTTGACAAGGAGAATCCGGCAGGCTGAAGTCAGGGGCAGGCTGAAGACAGAGGAAAGTCCAGTAAACAGGCCAAGGTCAAAACCAGGAGATCAATCAGTAATCAGGCAAGGACGGAACTGGAGCACAGGAACCAGGGAACTGGAGCACAGAAGCCAGAGAACAGAACAGAGAAGCAGGCAGGGACTAATGAACAAAGGCAGAAATCAGTCACGGGAATCACTGGAACAAGAATATCGTTAGATCTGGCTCAGAGGCTTCGATGGTCAAGCAATGAGAACTTGCATGGTGCAAACTTATAAAGGCCTTTAATTTAAAGATTGAGAACATTTGACATTAACAAGGCGGGCGGAGGAAGAAAGCAGCAGGGTGAGATAACATGACTATCAGGATAGCTGACTCACATCAACTCTCAAAACTCCAAGTGGCTAGTAAGGATTACAGGCAAAGTTCAGCATACAGACAGGGGTTTGATTCCAGGCAGATCCTGATATTGGGGGTGATACACCTAAATCAAAGGTTAAATAAATAAAGAAGAATCTACATTAAACATGAAGATGGTTAGGGCAACTTAGTATCTGTATTTATTTTTTCCAAGGATATCATTAGTATAATTTTTTTTAAAAAGGGTAATTTTTGTTTGCCGGGGTTTAGAAGGGGCAACCAATGGCAACATCTAAGAGACAGGAGATGAGAGGCTTTTGGGAACAAAGGATTATAAAGTGCCTAGTGAGGTTATTATCATTTGCTATTTCCCTATATGTGAATGCAAAACAACTGATCTTGCCAACGACTGGGGAGAGGGGGTTCTATAACAATGTTGGGCTCAGTATCGTCTAACTGTGTCACCATTTGTATCTTCTACTGCAATCCCAACTATAAACGAAACTGATAAAACTTCCCCTGTAGAGTTTGAACTTTCTATTAAGCATAATTTCCAATTACAATTAAATGTTCTTGTTTGTTTGTCAAACAACTGTAATATCTCTCTTGGGGAGGTTTGGAAATGTTAGCGAGTGGAGAAGACACTTGCAGGAAAACTGCCTAATGCAGTTAATTAATTTTCCATGTGAGACGTAACATGCAAATGTGGCATTATTAGGCTAATTAATAGGCTGTAAACATTTGCAGAAGAGGGATATACCAATGCGTGCAAGTCAGGAGAATTCTAGCCGCTAATAATAATTACACTGGCGAAAACAACATCATTTTGGTCATCTATCCAGAGAATGTCTTCTAATGGCAAGTCATTTCATTTAGTCTCCGATGCCAAGTGCACGGCAAACAACCGCAGTCCGTTCAGCATCAGGTTAATTACGGTGTTCTAAAAAAATATTTTTAATGGACAGAAATGGACTAGAACTAAATATAACAGCCTCTGCTGCAGTTTTACAATCTAATTTCTTCATAAACATCAGGGTCACCACTTTCATCAGATTCCAGTTACCCTACTATTTTGGTTTCGGAGTGTTGGAGCAAACCCTGGTGAGAATAGACTGCAGCACTCCAAAGCTTCAAGGCAGTAATGTCAACTACTGGGCCACCACTCAAGGCCATAAATAGGTGTAGGCAGTAGAGGCACCTGTCTAGGGTGCAAACAATTTGGAGAAAAGAGGATGGCAATTCAGTGGCGCAACTAGAGAGCGCTAGGCCTCCCTGTAAAAAAATCTTCAGAGGGGCCCAGCACTCTGATCCCCATCTTCCCACCAGGCCTGGACTGGCAATCTGTGGGTTCTGGCAAATGCCAGAGGGGCTGCTATAAGGTCCCATTGAAAGTCAGTATTTAGTAGGCTGGTGGGGCTGTTTTGGCCTCTATGTGGGCTGAGTGGGCCTCTGTGTACCTGAAATGCCAGGGCCTAATTTAATTCTCAGTCCGGACCTGCTTCCCACCCATGTCCTACCTCTGCCCCGCCCACATCCTGACCCGACTCCACCCACTCCCACCCAACTCGCTTCCACCTTCCTCGCCCAGGTAAGAAAGAGTGGCTGGGTGGGAGAGATTTATTATTAGCTATAGAGGAAGCAGACCCCACAATTTGGGTCCCAATGTTTCCTCTGTAGTTATGCCACTGTGGCTATTGCAGTTCATAGGTGATATACAATTCAAATGAGCTTCATTACACAAGTACCACTGCATCTATGAGTTTGGAAATGTCTCCTACGGTGTCCTGCTTGCATCATGTGGATTTCCTTACATCTCATCACCCCTCTCTCAATAATTCTCCAGTTGGCCTTTCTGATAGATCCATGATGCAACAGTTCTCTGACAGCATGTGGAGGAAGGTAGAAGTGGTAGGTGTTACTGTAAAGACAACAGGAATGCTTCTGCAAAAGAAGATAAAATGCAAGGTTCTAATTACAACAGTTCTCCACATCTTTCCTGTCTTTTATGGTGAATTATGATATACTGGGACCATAGTCATGGTGTATTTGTTTACCCTTGGCTTTGGCTACCAGATTTCTTTGGTTCATCTCTTTGTCCATATCACAAAAAGAAAAGTGGCTATTTGCAGGGCTGCCATTAAACCCAAAGACAGACAGTCAAGCCATCCGCTGAGCAATCATGCCACCTAAATTTATATGGCTAATTTACTAGAGAACAATCTTATAGAAAGGGCTTGCACACTAAATAAACAGACCGAGTGGTATTGCAAAAAAATTCCCCTTGAGAAAGGCTTACAGCCGAAACGTTGGGGTAATTCTCATTCTGTGGCAAGGGTATCCGCTTCCTTCTGCTGAGTATCGGTATTTAACTTAATTTGGCTCGTATGTATTCATGAATTGTACACTTTGCTGACAGTTTTGTCTTACCTTGTAGATATGATGAAATTGATTTCTTTCTGTGATTGCTTATGTTTACATTTTTTGATTATTTATTTTTAGTGTACAAGCCCTTTCTATAAGATCGTACCTATTGTTTTGCCTTATATGGGGGCGAGTGTTGGGCTTATTGCACGTACAAATAACAAAACTATTTAATACTTATGGTACATAAGAGTGCCCTCCAGTGACCAATATTTCTATATAATTACTAGAGAACCTATCCTCCATATGACACCTAAACCTATTAAAGGTTCCTTATGAAGCTTTACTAAAATTTCCTAATTCCTAAATTGAAATTGAAACTTTAAAATCATTCCTAGCGGCTAGGCAGACCATAGCCAAATCTTGGAAATCACCCAGCATCAATTTTGCAATGTTTCAAAACAAGTTCAATTGGATCTTCATAAACGAGAAACGAACTGGTATCGCTTCAGATAACATCCAAAGGGTTCTTAAGATTTGTATCCGTGGATTAAGATGTTATCAGGAATCATGTGGTCTTAAGGCCCCCATACATGGGCCGATGAAAGCAAACCGGGTCGGCAGCTTATTGGCCCATGTGCGGGGCCCTCCGACGGGGTTCCCCGATCGATAGCTGGCCGAAAGTCAGCCAGATGTCGATTGGGCAGGGTTAAAAATCCCCTTTGATCACGGCCGTATCTGTTCGTTGATGCGTTCCTGCGATCCGACTGTCCTTATTGCTGCATTGTGATCCATTCGTTGGGCCCTAGGGCCCACAATTGGATCTGCCCAATATCGCCCACCTCAATGTGGGCATATCAGGGAGAGATCTTGCCAAAAGAGTGGATCTCCCTGTGTACGGCAGCCTTTAGACTGTGGAACAAAAGCCAATTAATCGCTTCACTACTTCAGTGAGATAGGACCTGTGTCTCTGTGCTGTTCCTGACTTTCCTCAGCAAGCTAGAATTCCAGCCCAACTGCCATTATCCTATTAAATGATGAGAATTCTAAGCTCTGAGATTTGTTGAGATGATACAATCAATATAGTACCAAAGCCCTCCATCGAATAAGAAAATAACAAGCCCAAAACAGAAATACACATCAGATTCAGCCTTGTGCCGACCACATAATCCATCCAGTTTCGCTTTTCTTGCATCAGCAATTAGGAAAGATTCTCCTCATACTCCCTGACTTGCCTTGGGGGGTTACAATCACGCTGAACGCCCTGCACCCAAAGGATTTACCTCTTGCAGTTACTGCATTCCTTCTGCTGAATCGACACTAAAAAAGAAAAAGAAGTGACATTTTCAGGCAATAAAGTAATAAATATACATTGTACTTAATTTAACATTTTACCAAGGTAGAATTGTGTTGCTTTTTGACGGACTAGGCTCGATAAGTTGTGACTTACAAATGAACTGCTGGTTTAAAGCCTCATTAATCACAGTTTGAATCCTCAATTCCCCGGACGTACTAATTAATCTTCTTCTGCTGATATCTAGTCAGAGATGGTTTCATATTTAGCTCTACGCAACGTTCTGCAAGCGTCCCTCAATATCCTCAGTCAACCATTATAGGAGATGTTTTAATAGAGGTAAAATATCAATTTTAAATCATAGAATAAGTTATTTGGTGATGCAATAGATGAAACATTAAATAAAACAATACCTTATTGTGACATCACTCCTGCATAAGGAAATATGTTCCCCCAAAGAAGTCACCTTGATATCCTTCTTCTTAAAGGCATGAAGATGGAGGTGGAATGATCTCAGGTAGATCCTAAGGATATTACATTGCATTTATGTCTAACAAGAACTAATGAAGCACTAACGGAAGATGATGAAGGATATCACCAGTCACCTTGAAGTTTCACAATTTCTATAATCTGGTCTGAGGCCTCTTGGTTTTATGTGGTCATGGGACTCAACCCTCATTTGTGGAACATTGTGTTAAGCCTGGTCTTTTTTGGGTCTTAGATTCTGGATTGTTAGAAAGTAGGATAGGTATTAGTGAGAAGTTGGTAAGATAGTTATATACAGGTATAGGACCTCATCTTTGTTAAATGTTAAATTTGTAGGCTTACAGAGCATTTGTTTTTAGATGGGGTCAGTGACCCCCTATTTGAAAATTGGAACAAGTCAGAAGAAGAAGGCAAAGAATTAAACAACTATGAAAAAGAGAAAATGAAGATCAATTGAAAAGTTGCTTAGAATTAACCATTCTATAATATACTAAAAGTTTACGTAAAGGTGAACTACCCCTTTAAAGTTAACTTTGAGGGGCCGATTCACGAAGGGTCGAATATCGAGGGTTAATTAACCCTCGATATTCGACTGGGAACTAAAATCGTTCGACTTCGAATATCGAAGTCGACCGATTTTGCGCAAATCCTGCGATCGATCGATCGAAGGATTTTTCGTTCGATCGAACGATTAAATCCTTCGAATCGAACGATTCGAAGGATTTTAATTCAACGATCGAAGGAAAATCCTTCGATCAAAAAATCACAGGCAAGCCTATGGCTTTTAGCTGCCGAAGTAGGGGGTCGAAGTTTTTCTTAAAGGGACAGTACTTCGACTATCGAATGGTCGAATAGTCGAACGATTTTTACTTCTAATCGTTCGATGGTCGAAGTACCCAAAAAATACTTCGAAATTCGAATTTTTTTTTATTCTAACCCTTCACCCGAATTTCGTGAATCGGCCCCTGAGTGTGCTATAGAATGGCCAATTCTCATCAACTTTTTTTCTTTTCTTTATAGTTTTCTAATTGTTTGCCTTCTTCTTCTTCTGACTCTTTCCAGCTTTCAATGGGGTCACCCCATCTAAAAACCAATGTTCTGTCAAGGCTACAAATTTAACATTATTGCTACTTTTTATTACTCATCTTTCTATTCAGGCCTCTCCTATTTATATTCCAGTCTCTTATTCATATCAATGCATGGTTGCTAGGGTAATTTGGACCCTAGCAACCAGATGGCTGAAACTGCAAACTGGAGAGCTGCTGCATAAATCACTCAAAAACCACAAATAATAAAAAATGAAAACTAATAGCAAATTGTCTCAGAATAACACCCTCTGCATCATACTAAAAGTTAACCCAAAGGTGAGCGACCCCTTTAAGACTACATGGTTCTAGAGAATTTAAAGCTTCCTGCTTTGTGGAATAGTTTGGGGAAGGTTCTTTCTTGGTTCAGCACAATGATATTCCCCGTGCCCAAAGTCAGATCCATACAGAATGGGTTTGCTGAGATGGAGGTAGAAGAACTTGACCAGCCTGCACAGAGCCCCAACCTCATCCCAACTAAAAACCAGTAGGATTGGAATGAATTGGAACCCCAACTGTGAGCTGGGCCTGATCCCCAACATCAATGCCCAATCTCTTGTGGCTGAATGTATATGAATGTACAGGTGCAGAGTTTGCCTTGCCTTTCCGTAACCCACAGCAGCCAATTAGCACGTAGCACTGTTTGTAAGCAAACGTTTGATTGGTCATTATTGGTGTTGCCCCTGTTATCTCAGGCATTCAGCTTGATTTCCCTTTAAAGTACAAAGTTAGAAAAAAAAGGCATATTATTTGTTCCCAGCCACTGATCCAATTAGTCAATCACAGAGGAAACATGATATCAATATTGAAAGGTTAATCAATCATTATTCAGATTATTCTGTTATCCCAAGCCCCGGGATCGGTTGTACATGCAGATAACACAACCTTTACATATAGTGGGGGTAAAAGAGCAGCAATAGGCAAAACCCATGCGACAGGGAAGCTTGTACCAGGGAAGGTCAGCGACCTCTTCTTTAAATTGAGTTTCTTATGAAAAATGAATTGCTGGTGGCTACGCTGCTAACCTGCATTATTAATAAGCAATTCCTTGTACAGGGATTGTCCTGCAACCTTAATGTCTGAGCTTTTAAAGGGCTGGAGGGATTAAAACCACATTGTTTCATATGCACTGAAATAGATTGGATTCCATGTCTGCATTTGTACATATGATTTATTTCCTTTATGTTGTTTTACTATTGACATTGCTCAACGCCGCATGAAATATGGATCCCCGGTCTCTTTTGTTTGTTTTTCCAGCTTGTCGGAGACACAAAGGTTCTTTCTGATGCCCGGGATGGGTTGGAGGAAGATTCTGTACACAATAAAAGATCAAATGTCGCTGCTATGTGCATAGAATGGGAATATATATGAGAAAGAATAAATAGAAAAGGTTCAAGTTACTACATGTTATATTCCTGATCCTAAAAAATACAAATAGGGCCACTCCCTGGATCAACAAGGTTCTAAGAGGGGTTTCACTACAGGTCCAATCACCTACAGCAGCCAACCAGCAGGAAGCATTTACCAGTTATAAATATCTTACTGGTTGCTAGGGGTTACTATGCACGGGCAAACGCAATGGGGCAGAGTGAGCAGGTAAATGGGCAGGGAATAGGTGGGTATATCCATTATAAGGGGTTATGAGTTAGAGGAGATGGGTTAGAGAAGGGAGGGATTTTTGAGTGTGTTAGAAATATAGAAAACCCAATAAGGAGCAGGCACTCAATGAAGGCAAACTTCCACCAGGCAAATAGTTCAAAGTGAAGAAAGTTTATTATGTCCACAGCCTTACGCGTTTCATGTCATAAACACTTAATCATAGGTGTTAGAAATATACTGGTAATTATATTGCTTGTGATTTGGTAATTCCGGGCCTTGCTGGTGATTTACCCGCCGGATGGCACCCATATGCTTGTCATTCAGACACCCAAGTTAGGAAGCAGACACAGGCCACAATGGGACCCTGTTCCTAACACCTGCCCTATGGAAAGTGATAAGGACAGAGGTGGCCCGAGCCCCATAATCCTGCTCTCTGCACCTTGCACCAGAATTTTTATCCTACGTTAGGTGCAAGGTGCGGCCAAATGTGGGAACAAGGGGCAAAATCGACATAAATGAGCCTTGGACAACTGAACCGAAGTCCAAAGACCACCGATGGCACAGACATCCCATGAGCAGAACTGGGATAAGTAAAAATCATATAAAAACTTTATTATATTGACCATAGTTTTACTATATTTACTATATTTTAGTGCTTAAAAACAAAATTGTACAAATATGTTAAGATTATAAAATTCAAATTAGGTCTCAAAGTCAGGTCAAGTTGAACATACTGGCTACTAAGAGGTTAAGTTTAGATCCCAGGGCTGCACGCGGGTTTTTGTTATAAAAATAAAAGAGGAGCCAAGAGAAGAATATGTTAGTGTGATTGAGTAGTGATTGAGTGGGACTGATAGGAGTCTGGCTCTGGTGCGGCTCAACATCTGCCCGTTGGCATGAGGCTACAAACACCTCGTCTCCTGAGTGAAGGCTGCGAGTCACCCCAGTTCATTTAATTACAGCACATTGGCCGGTGTCTTCAGAGCCCTCCCTGTTATATCATAATGCCCAAAATACTTAGTTCCACATGAGCTGAGGCTGCATTAGCCAGAGGCACCGACGTGCCCATTCTCAAAGCCGAGGACAATAAAGTGCAAACAAGAACCGACGAGATGTCTGACACCTAATTCTGTCCCATCTGGGCCCTGCTGGTGCCGAGCTGATGCATCGCAGCTCCTTTTATTTGTCTCCACTATGAGTGGGAATTATTAAAAAAGAAAATAATACAAACCTGTCATTAAATGGTAACGTTCTAACTTAAAGTATGACAGAGATATAGAGAAAGACATGAGCAACTAAGCTGGTCTCAGTTGTGAAGAAAGACTGGCAAGATTGGAAAAGAGGCAGTTATATATACTATATACAGTATAAATATATAAGAGGGGGCAGTAATGAAATAGAGAGTACAGAGAAGAGCGACTAAGCTGATAAAGGGAATGGAAAGGATCAGTTATGGGAAAGACTGGCCAAGTTGGGATTGGTTACACTGGAGAAGAGGCAGTTTAGGGGGGATTTCATCACTATATATAATTTATAAGGGGGCAGTAATGAAATAGATGAAGTATAGAGAAGAGCAACTAAGCTGATAAAGGGAATGGAAGGGCTTAGTTATGGGGAAAGACTGGGCAAGTTGTGATTGGCTACACTGGAGAAGAGACAGTAAAGGTGGCCATACACATAGAGATCCGCTCGTTTGACGATTTCGCCAAACGAGCGGATCACCCCCCGATATGCCCGCATTGAGGTGGGCGATATCGGGCTGATCCGATCGTGGACCTATGGCCCAACAATCAGATCATAACGCGCGGTTACAACAAACAGATGCGGCCGCAATCCGACGGGATTTTTAACCCTGCCTGATCGACATCTGGCCGACTTTCTGGGGAAGCCCATCGGAGGGCCCCACAGTGATTTGATAAAATATATATTTATATATATTATATAAGGGGGGAAGTAATGAAATAGGGAACGTACAGAGAAGAGCGACTAAGCTAATTATGGGAACGTTAAGAGCTCATTTATGATGAAAGGCTCTGCCAAGCTTGTGTAGCTTTAAAAAGTTCTCTGAAAAGTCCATGTACCCATGTAGTTCATCTATAGTCTGTACAGAGAGGAAGGGGGATACTGGGGCACTGAAAGGGTTTCTCATTAGATCAGAACAATCATTTTGCTCAAGTCCTCAGTAACTGAATTATTTTCCTAAAGTTCCCTTTGATCGTAGGATTTCTCTGTAAAGTACCGGTGGCAATATCAATTAAAACATTTCTAATTAGAAATAGAATTACAAATGTGTCTATAAGCAACTGGAAAGGAACCAAGAGCACAAGACTGGAATATGTTAAAAGCCAGCGAATGGCAGAGAATTCTTTTCTCCTACAGAGCAAGACTGCCCTCCAGTGGCCACATCTGGTACAGAGCAGTGTAAATTACTAAGGAGAGATTTTTGGCAGAAAATCATTAGCTCGTTATTTCCCAGTAATGATCAAGCGTTTGGCTACTTACTAGTCTTTGTGTTTTCAGTAACATTAGGAGCATTTGCTTTATGTTTTTTTGTCTTGTGTGTGTGTGTCTGTGGGTAGGGTTGTGTGTAAATGCTACATGTGTGTTGTTTGGTTGTGTCTGTGTGTGTTTAAATTTGGAATAGAGTTAAATGTGTGTGTATGGGGAGAGTAGTTATTGGATTTATTTATGAGTATTTATTTATAGTTCCATGTAGGTATGTAGGTGGGATTGATGTACATGTAGGGTTGTGTGATTGTATGTTTGTGTGTCTGTGACGTGTATGTATCAGGCATGCATTTGTGTAAGGGAGAAATTTAAGTGGCCCCGGGGGTCATGGCAACAAGTGGTGGTACACAGTGGGGTGGGGGGTCCATTGCGGGGGGGCTCTTTGGCTTGGGTGATGGGCCATTGAAGTGACAGCCCATAACAAGGGAATGAGGGCCCTTGGTTGGCCCCCATATACACCAGTTTGCATAAGTGTATCTGTGAGTTTCCAGATGTATATATTTGTGTGTGTATGTGTTTGTGTATATGTGTGTGTGTGTATATGTGTGTGTGTGTATATGTGTGTGTATATATGTGTGTGTATGTGTGTGTGTATGTGTGTGTGTGTATATGTGTGTGTGTGTATGTGTGTGTGCACACAAACACCTGCGAGATCCATGGCACCCCCACCCTCTCTCGATGTTCCATCAATCAATTTAAATATGGGGAAGGGAATGGGAGTTCACGGGAATTTAATAGAAGTGCGGGAAAGAGTGGGTCCTAACTGGCTCTATTTTCCCCCTATAGTTACAGGGCTGTGTGTGTTTCGGAGACGTTAAAATATACGGAATAAAGTACCCCCTATTGTATTGCTATCTAATGTATCAGCCTGTACCACTGATTCAGGGAGACCATTCCACATCTTCACAGCTCTCACTGTAACAAACCCCTTCCCAATATTTAAGCGAACTATTATTATTTTCCTAATAGGATTTCATTCCCCTTATTCTGCATTCCGCAGGTCTCAGTGGGTCCAGCTCAGCCAATCAAGTTTCATTAATGAGCGAGTCAACGTGTACGTGAGACAGTGCAGTGACATATGGCACAATCTGATTGTACTGGGACATGGAGACTTGCCTCTAGGCCACATACAGTATAGTAACCCACAGAATCTGGGGCTTGATCACTGGGTACAGCCACTAAGCAGAGTAGACTAAAGGTGGCCATAGACCATAAAAGCTGCCAACAGACCTAGTCGGCAGCTGATTGGCCCGTGTATAGGGCCCCCTGACGGGCTTCCCCAATCGAGTCTGGCCGAAATCTCGATCGCATGGGACAAAAAATCCCGTCGGATTGCGGCCGCATCTGTTCGTTGATGCGGTCCCGCGATCCGACCCCCGTTTCCCATGCATTAGGATCCGATCTTTGGGCCCTAGGGCCCACGATCGGATCAGCCCGATATTGCCCACCTCAAGGAGGGCGTATCGGAGAGAGATCCGCTCATTTGGCGACATAGTCAGGGGGCCCTATACACGGGCCAATCAGCTGCCGACTTGGTCTGTCGGCAGCTTTTATCGGCCCGTGTATGGCCACCTTAATCAACTTGCACATCACAGCAATGGCCGCTGTCCAGGGTGCTGAGCATCAGGACTACACTCACTGGGTTTCCTGGGGATGTTCAAGCCATTCAATATAAAGGGTTGGTTATTGAAGTCCATGGCTTCCCTTATGCCCTACACCAGTGATTCCCAACTAGTGACTCATTGGTAACATGTTACTCACCAACCCCTTGGATGTTGCTCTCAGTGACATCAAAGCAGGAGCTTATTTTTGAATTCCTGACTTGGAGGCAAGTTTTAGTTGCATAAAAACCAGGTGTCCTGCCAAACAGAGACTCCTGTAGGTTGCCAGTCCATATAGGGACTACAAATAGCCAATCACAGCCCTTATTTTGTCCCACCCAGGAACATTGGTTATGCTTGTGTTGCTCCCCAACTCTTTTTACATATGAATGCTTAGTCTGAGTGGCTCATGGGTAAAAAAGATTGGGGACCCCTGCCCTACACCTAAAAAAAAACTAGTGGCTCATAAACATTCTGTCAATGGCATTTAGTGGTAGGAAAAGCCCCAGCACATATTACATGACCTCCAGCAGTTACTGTAGTCGGATGTAGGCTGCAGTAAACATAATATAATACATCATATATAATTCACCAGCTCTTATAACTGGGCTGTTCACCTTAAGTTAACTTTTAGTATTGCCTACAATGGGTAATACTAAGCAACTTTTCAATTGGTCTTCATGATTTATTTTTTTTATAGTTTTTTTAATTATTTGCCTTTTACTTCTGACTCTTTTCAGCTTTCAAATGTGGGCACTGACCCCACTTAGCACCAAGCACTGTGTCCCTAAACAGGGTCAGACCAGTAACGTAACTATGTAGTAACTATGTAGTAACTATGTAGAACTATGTAGCAACTATGTAGTAACTATGTAGTGTGACTATGTAGGGTGCAGGCAGGGCCCCCCCACACACACACCCTCCGGAAAGTGATTTTTTTTTAGTGCCTACACGCTCGCGTGAATTCGTTGGCGGGCCCACAGAAAGTGTGACGTACAATTCACCCCCTGCTCCCCCAGCCGTTCCGCCACTGGGTCGGACTGGGCCGGAGGGACACTAGGAAAAAACCTAGTGTGCCGAGCCCTCATGGCCCCCCGCCAGCTGAGACCTGCTCACCTTAATAGGGTTGCGCTGTTTGTGCATGTGCACGTCGCACCACTGTTTGGGGATGCATGCGGGGGCATAGTTTAAACGTTGGAAGGGGGCCCCCAGTGACTGCCAGGAGGGCCCTTTAGGTTGCAGTCCTGGTGGGCCCCCAATACTCCAGTCTGACCCTGTCCCTAAATAAGCCTTATACTTAGTACCTTTTAAATTAAACAAGTGGCTCATTTACCAAATCACTGTCCGCCATGTGCAAATATGAGGGCACATAATTAGCCTCCCCCATTAAATGTCCATACATAAAGTGCTTACAACTGCTGGAGCTGCTGCATCACTGTGTAACAATTTAGCCATTGCAGATACCTTAGTGCATTAGGTGCCAGACACAGCACAGTCCAAGACATGAAAACCCTCTGCCCCAAATTGATCAGATAATAATTACAGGGCTCATTTTGCCTACTGAAACTGCACCAGTTCAATAGCACCCAATTTAAGGTCTTGTTAGTGTATGCCCATGTCCCCCTTGCATTCCACCCCATCCCAGGCAGTAAATGTACTTTAAATATATTTTTAGGATGATTAAGTCCCTTTAAAATGTGATACAACAGTGGTGTGTCCAAAGCAACCCCTGCTCTAGAGCACCCAGTGAAAGGGAATCCTGAGATGTGGGTTGTACATATACCCAAGTGATTGCATTGTACAGGAATGGGACCTGATCTCCAGAATGCTCGGGACTTGGGGTTTTCTGGATAATGGATCATTCTGTAATTTGATCTTCATACCTTAAGTCTACTAAAAAAATCATGTAAACATTAAATAAAGCCAACAGGCTGGTTTTGCTTCCAATGAGGATTAATTATATCTTAGTCGGGATAAAGTACAAACTACTGTTTTATTATTACACAGAAAAAGGAAATCGTTTTTATCTTTTAAAAAGGAAATTTTAAAAAATTCTATGGGAGTCTAACAGGTTTCTGGATATTGGATCCCATACTTGTATCATCATGTGATTGACTGGGTTTCCCCAGCCAGAGATACAATATTGCACTTGAATGACACCTAATCTGTAATAAACCCTTCTGATAGCCTCCTATTAAAGCTTTCTCTTATCAGCCACAGATGATTAAACAGTATCAGCCATAAAACACGGGCAGGATTTACACTAAACTTCTCCCTGGACTTTAGACGAGCACACTGTTGACTTCTCTTGGGCAGCTGTGCAGACAAACACCCACTTTTATTGGAATATAAACCGATTTCACGCTCTGCTGAGCCAGCAGATGCCAAAATAAATAGATTTTCTGAATTTCACTTGGATCCGGCACTACATTCCCACAATCATGGATAAAGAGCACAAAGGAGTGCAGCAAATTATTTGAAATTCCAGGAATCGGAGGGGTCATTAACAGTCATAAGGGCAAGAGTAGTGGCATGTGGGTATGGAGGGCAACACAGCCCCGTTCTAAGTTCCTGCCATAGGGAATAATATAAATATAGGACTTTGTTTTGGCCAATGCCCTCCATTGCTTCCTAACTTGTGTGTCTGAATGTGACTTGGGTGATGGGTTTCATGAATACATCAATGCCAGAAGCATGTAGAACTGTATTCATGGGCGGGGCACAGGTCTCCCTGGATTTAATGCAGATATCTACAGCATTTTTTCAAAAGGCAGGGCAGGGGCAAAATGCAATTAATAAACAGATTGCACCCATTTTTCTGCATGTAATAATTGGCCTCTATAAAGATCCTCTTTAACTTTCCAAGAGCTGAATGGGGCTTCTTTTTCGTTCTTGAACACCAGCGCTGGAATTGGGGCAGGATGGCACCAGGCTACTTCTTTTTTTTCAGTAACTTCCATCCCCTCAGGCGGGATGGCACATTTTAGAATACCGGAGCTTCGTTCCCCGGGCCAGACTGAGCTTTTTTTCCCCCATTAAGCTCTGTCTACGGTGGCTATTTTGGGACATCATCATCCGTCGGGATACATCACATGTAGGCGGTCTCCCCTGGCTGAGGAGGGCTGGCCGATGGCTTAGGAGGGAGGGTCCTGGCTCCTGCTCCCGCCTGGAGGGAGGTTACCATTGGGGCTGCTGGAGGATCCTACGACCCATTTGGGGTCACTCCTAAGGTTGGGATCATTTTCTGTGTTTTACCCCAATATTGGAAAAAAACGTGAAAATCGGCAGGATGCCAGTAGTTTGTGAACTGTAAAATCGGGAAGACTGTGAAAAATTTATGGAAATCGGTGTGTGGAGATTCGGAGATGTACCAGGCGCCATCTTGGATCTTCGAGAAGCAGTGTCGGACTGGGACACCAGGGGCCCACCCAAAAACCTTAGACCAGGGGCCCACTCTCAGTTCTATTATTATTTCTCTCCTCACTCAACCTCTATTCTCCTAGTCTCTATTCTTTACATACTATAATCTATTATTCCATCTATTTAGCCTCTTTGTTCTCAAAGAAATAGGAAATGTCCATGAAATAGGCCAAATATTTAGCAGCACAAGGGCCCCCTGACACCTGGGCCCACCGGGAGTTTTCCTGGTATCCCGGTGGGCCAGTCCGACACTGTCGAGAAGAGGTACTGGCAAAGTGGAGAAATCGTGAACAGGCTATCTATCACTTAAAGTCTAAGGCTGTGCCTTCGAGGAAAGACCGGAAAGCAGGATCTGGTGAGATCAATCCAATTATTTGGGGGGCACTTACAGTTGGAAAGAAAGAGGGAGTTGGGGACGCCCCAGTAAACCCCTTTGTAAACCTGCTTCACCTACAGCTTTACACAATTGGCCTGGTAAACCACTGAGAGAACTATCTTGTACTTAATCACCGAATGGAAGAACTATAACTCACACCTCACATATTTTCTTCCAAGCTGGAGAACGTTAAGGCACAGATTTTTTTTAATTCACGGTACTGCTATTACGCAATTGGGGAAACTCCCTATCATAACCTAGGAGTAAATATTGTATTACAAAATTTTAAACGAGTGACCATCCACCTGAAGTATTTTGACAATTGTTTTGATGTATTTTTACTGATTACTTATTACTCCAGCAATGATGTACGCTATTGGTGGCCGGGCCCAGGAGCTCCGCCCAGTTTACTCGAAGTGTCATGTGTGTGGCTTTCTCCTGAGGGCAGGGCTTCACATGCCACACACCATCCCTTCACCTTTTATTCCAAATTTAAGCACTGTTGAACACCAATCAGGAGGCACATGGGTATCTCCTGAAACACCCCTTAGTCTGTGTGTGTCCTATGACAAGCGCTTTATGCATGACCACAAGAGGTGCAATTTAGCATTTGCTTCCAGGGCTATAATCTCTTGCAGAATAAAAAATAAAGGGATAATGTCATCATTAATTTAAAAAAAAAAATCACTGCAATACCCGTTATCCAGAAAGCTCCGAATTACGGGAAGGCCATCTCCCATAAACCTCCTTTTATCCAAATAATCCAAATTTTTTCTCTGTAATAATAAAACAGCAGCTTGTACTTGATACCAACTAAGATATACAGGTATGGGACCTGTTATCCAGAATGCTTGGAACCTAGGGCTTTCCTGGATAAGGGGTCTTTCCATAATTTGGATCTTCATACCGTAAGTCTATGAAAAAATCATGTAAACATTAAATAAGCACAATAGGATTATTTTTCCTCCAATAAGGATTAATTATATGTTAGTTGGGAACAAGTACAAGCTATAGTTTTATTATTACAGAAAAAAGGGAACTCATGTTTAAAAATGTGAATTATTTGATTAAGATGGAGTCTATGGGAGATGACTATCCGGTAATTTGGAGCTTTTGGGTTTCCGGATAAAGGATCCCATACCTGTAATTAATCCTTATTGGAAGCAAATCCAGCCTATTGGGTTTATATAAAGTTTAAAGGCTTTTCTTGTAGACTTAAGGTATGAAGATCCAAATTACGGAAAGATCCATTATCCAGAAAACCATAGGTCCACCATTACTGAGAATTCTAGATAACAGGTCCCATACCTCTATAGAAATGGTCCCTATTGCTAAATAAAGGGGCTTAACTACAACAGTTCAGTTACCCTTACAACCAATCGTAGGTTTGCTTTTTGTTTTCTAACGTAAAAACGAATTGACCATTGGGCAATGAGTGCACTGGTGAGAATTAGTATTTCCCTAACCCAACGTTTCTCTCGTGGGCACCCATTCCAACAGAGCGGGTGCCAAGTCCCTTTCCTCTGTCGTATGATTTAGGCAAAGGTCGGTTATCTCCTTTATAGCTTAATTGGAATATGACAGATAGGGAGATAAAAAAAGAAACATAAATAAAAATATTTGCCAAGAGACCAAGGCGTGATCGCTGCTTCTCTAGTTACATAACAAATAACAGTTTTACCTGTTTAAAGGGGAAGTGTCTTAGCTATGAAACTGAACCCTACCGCCGGCGCTTTAAAGACTTCTGATCGAACGATCTTTGTGAGTAACTGGGAAATTCGATTTTAAGCTCCAGCTGAGCGGCAATGTTCACGTTCATTATTTCCTTACCCGAAAAAGTAAATAAGGCCCTGCTTTAATATGTTTATTCTCATAAAATATTCACGCTGTTGTTGGGTTACGACTTGTAGGAGTTTTGCAGTCGCTCAACGCGTTTAGATCCAGCACCAAACTTTATTTTTTTTACTGCCTGTCAGAAGCACAGAAGTGTGTGAAATTAATTATAGATGGATGCTTAATTACCTTCATTATTCGATTCCCTTCTGGCGTGTATCCATGTGAGCGGAATGAATGATGAAAGGGAACCTTTATATATTGTCGTGCCAGTGGCCAAAATCTCTGTAATTCAGAGTCTGTGTCTAGAACCAGTTCCGATGGATGGGGTGGTGCAGGTTTGCACTGAAAATGCCCTTCATTCAGCTTCTTCTTCTCATATGCAAAATATACTGATTATAACATAAATATATTTGGAGGAATCAGAAGCTTTTATCTGGTCAACAATTATAGGGGTTATGTAGGGAGACTGATGCACCCCTGTCTGGGGATTTTTGGCAGGGCCGTATTCACCATATTTGCACTCAAGTGCCAGTGCCAAGGGCAACAGCTTAAAGAAGAAGGAAACTCCCAGGGCGCAAAAGCCCTCCCCCCTCCCCTGTGTTGCCCCCCTCCCTCCTCCCCCCTGGCCTACCTGTCCCCCTGGGCAAATGCCCCTAACTTGTTACTCACCCCTCTGCGCAGGTCCTGTCCACGGAGTTCAGAGTCGCCATCTTCTCCCACGCGCGTCTTCTTCCTGCTCTGACCGGCGTCTTCTGGCGCATGCGCAGTAGTAACAGTTACCGGTGCGCCAAATGTCCCGAAGTGAAATCGGAAAACTTCGTGACATTCGGCGCATGCGCAGTAGAGCTGTACCGGTAACTGTTCCTACTGCGCATGCGCCAGAAGACGCCGGTCAGAGCAGGAAGAAGATGCGCGTGGGAGAAGATGGCGACTGCGAACTCTGTGGACAGGACCTGCGCAGAGGGGTGAGTAACAAGTTAGGGGCATTTGCCCAGGGGGACAGGTAGGCCAGGGGGGAGGAGGGGCAACACAGGGGAGGGGGGGAGGGCTTTTGCGCCCTGGGGGTTTCCTTCTCCTTTAAAGGGTTTGTTCAACTTTAAATTAACTGTTAGTATGATGTAGAGCAGTGATCCCCAACCAATAGCTTGTTAGTAACATGTTGCTCTCCAACCCCTTGGATATTGCTCCCAGTGGCCTCAAAGCAGGAGCTTATTTTTAAATTCCAGGCTTGGAGGAGAAGTTTTAGTTTCATAAAAACCAGGTGCACTGCCAAACAGAGTCTCCTGTATGTTAACAATCCGCATAGGGGCTACTAAATGGCCAATCACAGCCCTTATTTAGCAGCCAAAGAACATTTTTCATGCTTGTGTTGCTCCCCAACTCCTTTTACTTCTGAATGTGGGGGATCCCTGATGTAAAGGGTGATATTCTGAGACAATTTGCAATTGGTTTTCTTTTTTTTATTATTTGTGGTTTTTGAGTTATTTAGCTTTATATTCAGCAGATGTCAAGTTTGTAATTTTAGCAATCTGGTTGCTCGGGTCCAAATTCCCCTAGCAACCATGCATTGATTTGAATAAGAGACTGGAATATGAATAGGAGATGAGAAAGATGAGTAATAAAAAGTAGCAATAACAATACAATTTGTAGTTTTGTATAAAGCAGTTGTTTTTCAGATGGGGTCAGTGACCCCCATTTGAAAGCTAGGAAGAGTCAGAAGGAGAAGGCAAACAATTGAAAAACTATAAAAATGATGCCAATTGAATAGTTGCTTAGAATTGGCTATTCTATAACATATTAAAAGTTTCCTTGAAGGTGAACCATCTCTTTAAGGGGAAAGGCCCTTGGGCCCCCCACCGGACACTTGTGGTTAAAGAGATACTGACACCTGAAATTAAACATCTATCATAACATTGTCTATATAATTTTGCCATAAAAGTATTTACTGATGATTTTCAGTTACCTATCTCATCCCCATGTTCATCTATGAGGGGGCTGCCATGTTTGTGCAGCAGGAGTCCGTTATCATTAAAAACTCTAACTGACAGTTGAAAAGGGGCAGTCAGGTTGGCAAAACAGTCAGGTAACTTCAAGTAATAAATACTTAAAAACATAGGTCATTTTTTGTGTCGTTTGAAAAGTAGTTTTTTAGTGTTAGTATCACTTTAAAGTACGGCAGTTGTTCTGAGAGGGAGGGTGGGTTACCTTGTTCATCTGCAATTGGTGCATGTGCAGTACAGCCGGTCTGTGCATGTACCAATCATCAAGGGAATGGGGTGGGTCAAGGTAAGGAGGCAGCACAGGACCCAAATAAAGCCCCTTATTATTGGGGATTATAACACAATAGGAGGGCCATGGGAGATGTTCAGCGAGACTCAGACTGCATCAGAATTACTTTCATAAATGCAGTGCTCAGTAAGTGAGCATTAAAGGACACACCTATATAATCCCTTATGTTTCCTAAAAAATTAACGTTATTATAGTGCCTGGAGGTAGAAGCATGTAAGGGGAATTTCTTGACACAGTCCCCAAACATAAGAAGTCGGAAACACCAATTCTTAAAAAATTAACTTTGTTTATTTTTCTGATACGTCACTGGCAGTCATATACAAATTCCAACAGACTTTTCAATTGCCGTTTCCGCTTTAAACTTTCGATTGCTTTCCGACTTAGTAGTCTGTGCTTTACTACCCAGCGTTTAGAATAGGGTTACTTTTCTACTCACAACCTGCTGGTCCTCATCGGTCTGGCTCGGTGATCTGGCGTACCACTACACCCCTTCACCATTCCACCAGTCCCCCGCTTCCATCATCCGGCACTCGACCAGTGCCCCTTGACCACTCCGGCGGGTACGAGCCACCTGGACTTGAAGTCTTCTACTTCCACCCTCTCTTGCCTGACAACCTCACCACTATTACCCTATCTTGGGAATTATTCCCCGGATCCTAATCCGACTACGCTCCTTGTCGGGGCAAAAGACTACCCTTTCTTGCTCCCTATCTCTGACACCTAGTGCCAGCTATTACTGAAACTTCCTATCTAGTAAACTACCTGTTTCCGGGCTGGTGTTCTTCTTCTCAGCGACACTCTTGCATCACTTTGCCTCCTCCTATCAAAAAGCCTCTGACTATGGGTGTGGCTGCCCTTTTATACTCAGTTTGGGGAAATTCCCTCTAGGGGTTGGAACACAGAACTGCTGCTAACTATAACACTCTACTGCCACCTAGTGGCTTTTTGAAATAACCATTTACACAGTGTTACATAGAAATTCTCATTAACATCACATAATTCACAAACAACATTTTAACTCTTTCACCCACCCACAACACAATTCACTCTCTTAAAAGCAGGGGTGGCAAAAAAGCCTAAAAAGTTTATAAACCACTCTCTGAGCTATTGATGTGCTCCCCCCACACCCCCTCTTTACGTGATGGGGCAGAGTTGTGACATCAGGGGCAGGGCATTGACGTTGCCGATCGCGTATCAATCATAGGGAATCCTGCCCGGTTTTCGTAATTTAGGAGACCAGGCAGGTGGCGAGGGGCAGCATTGCAGTAGGCACTTCAGGCGGCTTCTGGCATAGAAACAGCGTTGTATAGAATTGAACCCATTCTAAAACTCAAACCCAAACTTACAAATCATTTACCAATGGATATGAAGCATTTGCGCTAGCCCTTTAACTGTTCATCTTGAATGCGGCGCATTTCCTCACTGAAGTTATTTTCTCTGTATCAGAAAGCTAATGGTATTCTCCGCGAATGGAAACCTGGGTCCCAGTGTGATTTATAAAATAGTTATTTAAGCTGTTTCAGTACTTTAAATCAATGCCTCCCATTGGCCACGGCTGCTTAGGGAAAGCAAGAAAATCAGTATATTGACCCAGAAAAGCAGCTTTCCAGGCTGCAAGTGCTTCATTTTACTTTTTATATCGTTTTATCTGGGGTCAATGTATGGAGTCCTGTGGTGAGTTGCCTCGGATCAGTGATATTACTGCGGGAGGTGGGTTATAGCGAGGCAGATATTTCTCCATAATAATCCAAGTATGCTCTGATTTCTACTTTAACTCCTACATGTAATATTGTTCCAAGAGCTGCAAATTCTATTAGATGTGTCTACAGCAGTGACCCCCAACCAGTGGCTCACAGGCAACATGTTTCTCACCAACCCCTTGGATGTTGCTCCCAGTGGCCTCAAAGCAGGTGTTTATTTTTGAATTTCTTGGAGGCAAGTTTTGGTTGTATTAAAACCATGCGTACTGCCAAACAGAAGCTCCTGTAGGCTGTCAGTCCACATAGGGGATACCAATAGCCAATCACAGCCCTTATTTGGCATCCCCCGGCCTTTATTCATGCTTGTGTTGCTCCCCAACTTTTTTTACATTTGTACATGGCTCACAGATAAAAAAAAAAAAGCATTACATGTCATGTGACCCATTATCAGCCAATGAAGAGATCTTGTTCTCTCTCATAATATGTAGCCTCCAAAAGTTGGGTGGGGTGGCTTCATGTCGAGGATGATGATATTTAGGTGACAGGGTTATAGTAGACTATAGGGCTCATTTAGAAACACAAGTGCATTTTTTGACCCATTTTGGATTTACCACTAGTTTGAAGATGATGGTAGCTCCAGGCTTCCCCTGCATAAACAGGATCACTTGTGCACAATTCGGAACAGGAGGCAGGGCAGATGCACCATCACAAGTGCAACAACATGGTCAACCACTGGCATGTCTTCAGATACAAGTTTGTTTAATGAATGCTGTCAATATGCCCAACAACTGCAATGAGAGACACTGCCTAGGGTTGAACAGTCAGTTATCCACAACCCCCCCCCCCAAAGCCTTCTCAATTAAAAGACCAGTAACATCAAAAAATTAAATTATTATAAGTAATAAGTAATACAAATATAATGTACTGTTGCCCTGCACTAGTAAAACTGATGTGTTCAGAAACACTACTATAGTTTATATAAATAAGCTGCTGTGTAGCAATGGGGGCAGCCATTCAAAGGAGAAAAGGCTCAAGTTACACAGCAGATAAGCTCTGTAGAACATAATGGTGTTATCTGTTCTCCACTATTTAACCTGTGCCATGTAGCTTTTTTTTCAATTTCCGCCATTGCTACATTGCTACACAGCAGCTTGTTTATATAAACTTTAGTAGTACTTATCTGTTATCTACTGTGTATCCTGTGCTTGAATGGCTGCCCCCATGGCTACACAGCAGCTTGTTTATATGAACTATAGTAGTACTTATCTGTTATCTACTGTGTATCCTGTGCTTGAATGGCTGCCCCCATGGCTACACAGCAGCTTGTTTATATGAACTATAGTAGTATTTCTGAAGCAAACACATCAGTTTTACCAGTGCAGGGCAACAGTACATGATATTTTCATTGCTTGGTGTTACTGTTCTTTTAAGAAAACCACACAATTATTTATTTTACTGTGTGGCTAGTATTTATTTTGTCATATTTAGCACTTGAATTCCCATGTGGGCTCATTGTTATTTGTGGTGGGGCCTAGATCATAATAAACTCCAGCATTTATATAAACAGGACTGGCCATCCAATTATGCTTGAGCTATGTTGGACTACAACTTTCAAAACACCCAACAGCCTTGGGTTGTACTTCAAGGACAGCTGATGGGCCACAAGTTGGGCAGCACTGATATGAAGTGTTACTGCCGCCATCTTGCCTACTGTTTCCATCTTGCTCTGCTATACCAGCCAACTCTAACTCTTCCTACCTACAGCTGCTGCCATACGAATCCACTATGTGCAGGGCCCTCTCCCAATATGCAGATGCAAAGGAGCCCTATAATTAATTCTTGCACTAAGTAGGTGTTCCTCCACTAGTTCCTGGAGGAGAAACCACATCCCACCCATGTGCTGCCCCTTAGATATGCCACAATGCCAGCTCTTAGAAATACATGGACATAATCATCTAAGCATTTCCCAGCATTTCCCAATAAAAGTAAAACAGCTCAATGAGATCAACAATGATGGAGTGCAATAAGAGGGGTTCTGGAAATGTACTTTTGGAGAACTTCTTCAAGGATCCCATCCTACCTAATTGGTAGTGGTCTGTCTTCCACAAAAAAGCAACAACTGAAAGGAGGTCTCTTGAGTTTATGGGTCAAAATATTATTTGGATGGGTGGGATTGGACATTGAACTTGCTTTTTTCTGCTGTTACAGAACTACTTGAAAGGTTCCTGCCCTACTCGTTCTTTATAAGCTATAAGTGTTTATAAGTGTTCTAACCCTGTCCCCCATGAGCTGCATTCAGAAAGTCCACCATTTGAATGGGTCAAAGGGGGTAGTTTACTATGTGAAAGGCAAGGTGCAATCTGCCATCTTTTGCACCCAGCCCTGCATGCTGCTGCCTCTGTACTCCAAAACCAAGCAAAAAGACCTGTGTCTGCCCCCCCCATGAATATCAGCTGACTGCTTCTGTCTACTTTTGTGCCCTTCACTTTGTACTAGGTATATTAACCAATAGCAGGTATTTACTTTCAAACAGGTGACCTGTAAATGCTACTGGTTCACTGGGTGCTATGGATTACTAGACGGGTGCAAACTTTGCCCGTTTCATTACATTACCCTAATCATTTTCAAATTGCTTTGCTGCCAGCCAATAATCATTGGCTTCTTGATTTTCTAGAGACCTAACCATAGATAATTAGCAAGACGAAATAAATCCCCAGATATTGTGGCTATGTCATGCAGTATTAGAGGGTTGTGTTTTTCATTGGAATTTAAATTTAAATGAGCCTACTGAGAAGGAATCAGCCATCTGTACGGCATGCATCTGTTTAATAAAGACAATGGATTCTACATGATGGATGAAATATATTTTATAGGAAACTAAAGGCACGAACCATACTGGGCTCTCAAGGCACTTGAGTTATTGTTGGATGATTACATTCTTGCCCTGCTTGTGAAACCAAATGACGATAATCAAATTGTTAGCACAAAATTAAAAGCTGAACATTGAAAGACTGCTCAGAAGAGACCTTCATTATTCTTCTTCTAGAGCTCTGCTCTCCGACTGTTCCTCTGAGGATCTTCTAAGGTTAAATTCAATAGGCTTTCGAGCTGATTTGTTTTTTCCCAGCCTTAGTCTTCAATCACAGTGTATAACGGAGAATTACAATGAGTATCGTACAGGAGTTGGGTTACTGAGTAACGAGCAAGAGAAAGTGACATGATGAGTAACATTGTTGGCTTTTTCTCAAGGCGTTGATCAAGGATACATCTGGCAAACATGTAGAAGGTAAAGGTGGTCCCTTTAGGACTCCACAGGTCACACTTGAATAAACATGCCCCCTTTCACTTCACAATTTAATAGTGGAGATAGAGGGTCAGTAGGCTCATGTGTAAGCCTACTGGGTTTTTGCATCTGGTCTAATTATATGCCAAATAAGAGATATAGATCAAAGCACATGTGATTGGAAATATACAGTAATAAGCCACTCAAGTAGTGGAACAGAAACTAGGACAGTCAACAGTAAGCGATTTGGGGCTGTTGGGAGTTTTAAAAAAAGATTGGAAAGCGCCATGTCATGGACAGTTGTTTAAGTCTTAGTTAAGTTCTGTATTTATAATCTCGAGCAGTGATCCCCATCCAGTGGCTCATGAGTAATATGTTGCTCACCAACCCCTCGTTGCTCCCAGTGGCCTCAAGACAAGGGCTTATTTTTGAATTCCAGACTTGGAGGAACGTTTTGGTTGCGTAAAAAACAGGTGTACTGCCAAACAGAGCCTCCTATAGGCTGCCAGTCCACAGAAGGGGCTACCAAATAGCCTATCACAGCCCTTATTTGGTCCCTCCAGGAACTTTTTTCCAAGCTTGTTTAGCTCCCCAACTTTTTTCACAATTACAATGTAGCTAACGGATAAAAAAAAGTTTGGGTACTTCTGATTTAGAGTCTCATATAGGACTCAAAGAGGGGAATTCACAAAAGTGTCAGTAAAATAAGTAACCCAGAAAAGGCGGTCGACAAATTTGTAAAATGTCGTACGAATGGCAAATCCACAAAGGCAGATGTTACCGTCTCGTAAGTCCGTCAATTTTCAGAAAATGTCGTATATCTTTTCATCGGACAGACTACATTTTACCGAGCGTTTTCAAAAGACAATTTTGAGCTTAATGTGTCGGAAAAATTGCCCCGCAAAAAACAAATGAGTTTAAGAGCAATTCATAAAAATGCCGGGAAAAGTGGCGGCGAAAAAAACACGCCCACTTTTAACAACACTATTTCAAAAGTGTTGTACAAGTCGGAAAATTGGCGGGTAAATGCTCTGTGAATTTGTCGGCTGTTACTACGACACTTTCTACGACATTTAAAAGACATTTTTTACGTTCCTGACACTTGTGAATTCCCCCTAAGAGTCCACCAATCACAATTACATTGAAAGCTCTACTGGGGAAGAACCTCCATCCTTGTCTCCTCAGAACATGACCTTGAATGTAATTACTATATATACAGTATCATATATGCATTGATTATGTTCTATTAATGTATTGTTCTGTCTTAGTTTTGTCTAAGAAATCAATATACAGGTATGGGACCTGTTATGCAGAATACCCAGGACCTGGGGTATTTCCAGATAAAAGGTCTGTAATTTGGGTCTCCATACCTTAAGGGGCAGATTTATCAATGGTCGAAGTGAAAATTCACATGAAAAAAATCTAATTTCTAGCTATTTTTTGTGTACTTCGACTAGGGAATAGTCCAAATTCGATTTGAATTTACAAAATATTCAAAAACCGAAACTTATCATGTACTGTCTCTTTAAAAATTCGACTTCAACCATTCGCCATTCTAAAACCTGCTGAATGGCTGTTTTAGCCTATGGGGGACCTCCTATTTGGAGTCAATTGGTGGAAAAATCAAAGTTTTTTTTTTTAGAGAAAACTTCGAATCGAATTTGATCGAATACAGTGTTACTTCGATTTGTACGATTCGAATTCAAAGGAACACGGCCTATTCACCTGGAAAAAAAAACTTTTTACATTTTTTAATACATTTCGGTAAGTCTACTAAAATCATTTAAACATTACTTAAAACCAATAGGATTGTTTTACCTTCTATAAGATTGAGTTATATCTTGATCAAGTACAAGGTGCCACCTCAACAGCTGCTAGGACCTAAATATCCTAGCTATGTTAAAAGGTCAAGTTCTTGTATTGGCAGCAAGCATAAAAGGCTATTTGGTAGCCCCTATGTGGGCCTCTGGATTATGACTCCATGTTTTGTATCAACAGGGAGAAGATATGAGGCAGGAAGTCTTCTTCTCAAAAAAGCTTCAGGTGTTGCTGGAAAGTATGAGCATTTTGGTAATGCAATGGTTGCAAAACGATGGGTATGGCCCTAGTAGGAGACCCCAATGCAGCGGAGATAAGATCCAGGCCACAATGATTGCTTATTTATTGTATTGGAAAGCCTTGAAACTATAGGACATGACTGTTAAGATCATGTTATATGTTATGCAAGGGGGGCAGGCCTGTCCAAATTGTTGTCCACAAAGGTGTGGCCTGAACTCAAAAAGTCTGAAGAACGTTGGAGAAACTACACATTGACCTACAAACTCCCAGCTAATGTCTTACAACCATCAAAGTTCAGAGTAAGTGCTTCTTGGAGGCAGGTCCAAGGAAAGTAGAATAGAATTTAAAAAGTTCTAAACTGATGATGATTTTTAAGTTTCCCCCTATTTAATTATTGCATCCATGTTGCGTTCCTGACAAGAAGGTCCCCTGACTACCAAGAATTCCCTGGGTATCAATTACAAGAACAAATTCTTTTCCTGCTTTCCTCATAATCGGAAAGGATGAAGGCCCCATCATTTTAATCAAAAATATATTTTTAATAGACAGTTTATAGTGTCACAAGTAAAAACAAAGTGTTACTCTTGGATTTCTTAACTGCGGGCAATGAACGCACAATATGCCGTGGACGACAGTGTAATGATTATTTATCATATCTTGCGAGTTCCATACGAGCCCTAGGAACACAGATGCAGAGAAAAACCCCAACTGGCAGAATCGGATTATGTTGACAAATGACGTCTTCTAATCACTATAAATAACAGGTCTCTACAGAGGCAAATGAGATAATATGAATCTTAATGGGGAAGGTTAATGACTAAGATAAGTACCTTGCCCTAAGGTAGGTATGAGTAATAGAAGTGAGGATTGCTTTCTGTCACAATCCATCAAGGACCGTTCAATCTGTGCTGAAAAGCAACTTTAGTCTGAATGCTCAGCAGATATTTAGCAGGGAAAACCAAATAAATTCCATTTGTATTACAAAATAAAAAGTAACGGATTCCTTGTAAGTAGCGAATGGATTTTAGTGTATTTTTACACTATAAAAAAACCACATATAGGGGAAGATTTATCAAGGGTCGAATTAAAAACAATTCGAAAATCAAATTAAAAAAACCCAAAATGTTTTAAAAAAAATGTAGGTTTTTTTTTTTGGCCGAATAGGTCAGTTTTTGATCAAATTCCAATCGCACGAATCGAAGTAATATTGCATTTGATTCAAAGTTTTTCCCAAAAAAATTTGATTTTTCACCAATTGACTCCAAATAGGTTCTAGGAGGTCCCCCATAGGCTAAAACAGCAATTTGGCTGAATGGCCAATGGTTGAAGTCAAATTTTTAAAGAGACAGTACATGATAAATTTCGATATTCAAATTTTTTTCAAATTCAAATCGAATTTGGACTATTCCCTAATCGAAGTTCACAAAAAATAGCCTAGGGGCAGATTTATCAAGGATCGAATTGAAAATTTAAATTTTTGAATTCTAATTTATTTTAGTGTCATTTTACTAGGGAATAGTCCAAATTCGAATCGAGTTTAAAAAAATTCAAAATGTATCATGTATTGTCCCTTAGAATTCGAATTCAAGTACGCGCCTGCAATTAAATTAAAACCTGCCGAATTGGTGTTTTAGCTTATGGGAGACCTCCTACAATCAATTTTGGACGTTTGGTGGACTTTTTAATTTATTTTTTGAATCAAATCCGAGTTATTGGTGAAAAAAAAACGTGAATAGCTTGAACTGATTGAGTTTTCAAGCGCAAACCACCAAAAAAAAAAAAGATCACAAGGGCTAAAAACATCTACATGACCTTTGACATGTTTTAGCTGAAGTATTTTCAGAGTCAAGCTTTTTGTAGCTTCAGGGCATAATAAATCTCAAAAAAAAAATCATCCCGAAAAATTCACTTTTTTTTTTTCACTGAAACTACCCTCGAAAAACTCAAATGTCAGGAAGGCTGCAAACATCTCCAAACTGATCCCTCTCCCATTGACTTAAACAGTAATTTGGCAGGTTTTAGGTGGCAAATAGACGAATTTGAATTCCTAAAGGCCCAGAGTATGTTAAATCTTGAAAATCGAATTTGAATTTTTTTTTAAAAAAAACTCCAGTTTGGATAATTCCCTAGTCGAATTTGACAGTTTTGACCATAGAAAAGAATTGAAAATTCAAAATAGAATTTTCAATTTGACCCTTAATAAATCTGCCCGCAGTGTCTTAGCAAAGCCAGTTATCACTATTGTCTATTTTGTAGCTGTGACAAGTAGCTGCTACTAGTAGCTCTGTGTCTTCACCCTTAGGGGCAAATTCACTAACCTTCAAAAATTCAGCAGTGATTCACTCAAATCCGAAGTTGCGTCCAGGGTGCCGAACGCTGGCAAAGTTGCGCTACCATTACTGCGTGAATCAAAGTTGCGATAGCATTGCCTAATTTGCATATGGCGGGAAGTTAAAGTTGAATGTACGTACGTAAGTTGCAGCAAATACAGTACCCGGGAAACCTTAATAAATAAAATAAAGTTATTATATTGCCCTACAAATGAGCCCAGTGTATAGTTTATGTTCCATATGTTAGGAAATGTAGGGGGGAAGCCGGTAACCCCCCAAAAAAATTACGATCTTTTGCAGCCTATCGCCATGAAAAAGGTAAAGTCGCCAGCGTTTTTTGGGACTTATAAAAATTTTCAACTAAATTTCGAGGAACTCCTATCCGCTCTATTGCACTTCGCCTGGTCTGAGGTGGCGAGGGCGAGGTCTGGCGCAAGGTGTAACGTTCAGTAAAATCCGCATCTCAGTGAATTTGCGTAGTTACGTCCCTTCGCCAGAGCGCAAATTCGCCAAGCATTAGGGAGCAAAGTACCGCTATAGTCTATCTCTACCGAAATGACGTCACACTGGCGAATTTTCACCAGCATTAGTCACGTCGCCCTTTAGTAAATTTGCCCCCTAGTCCTCAGCTGACCCATTCATCCGCAGAGCCACATAGAAGATGGAACTTGGCGTTGGGATGAAGCTAAAACATAATTTCTGGATTATGTCATATACCAAACCTAATGTGACTCCTTCATTTGCATATTTCAACAGGATACAGATAAAAAAAGCATCATCTGTAATCAAATCCATTGTCCAGAGCTGGAAAGTTACACGATTAGTAGTGTTTTTGTTTTCATAACGTGAAACCATCAACAAATGACATTTATTTAAAGGGTTGGTTCACCTTTAAGTTAACTTTTAGTATCTTCTAGACCAGTGGTCCCCAACCAGTGACTTGTGAGCAACATATTTCTCAACAACCCCTTGGATGTTGCTCCCAGTGGTCTCAAAGCAGGAGCTTATTTTTGAATTCCAGGATTGGAGGAAAGTTTTGGTTGTATAAAAACCAGATGTACTGCCAAACATAATCTCAATGTAGGCTGCCAGTCTATATAGGGGCTACCAAATAGCCAATCACAGCTCTTATTTGGTACCCCTGGAACATTTTTTATTCTTGTGTTGCTCCCCAACTCCTTTTATTTCTGAATGTTGCTCACAGCTTCTAAAGGTTGGGGAATCCTGTTCTAGAATATCTAAGGAACTTTAGTTTTATACTTTTTGCATTATTTTCCTTCTTCTTCTGACTCTTTCGAGCTTCCAAATGGGGGTCACTGACCCCATCTAAAAAACAAGTGCTCTGTAAGGCTACAAATGTGTTGTTATTGCTACTTTTTATTACCCCTCTTTCTATTCAGGCCTCTCCAATTCATACTCCAGTCTCAATGCATGGTTGCTAGGGGAATTAGGCCTCTAGCAACCAGATGACATTACAAACTGGAGAGCTGCTGAATAAAAAGCTAAATAACGCAAAAACCACAAATAACAAAAAATTAAAACCAATTGCAAATTGTCTCCGAATATCACTCTCTAAATCATACTAAACGTTAATTCAAAGGTGAACAACCCCTTAAAGGGAAATCGAAAACATTTCCTTTCTACAAATAAGCAAATAGGAATATACTGTAGCTCACCCTTTTCAATTGTAGGTGGATTCTCCTGCAGGGGTGTCCTATGTCCACACCCCAAAATGACACCTTCAAGTATTATTGTAAGAAGCAGTACAAATCCAGAGCAGTAGCTATGACTGTGCAACCCCCACACTTGATAAAGGGCCTAAACTGAAACACGTTGTGGTGCAATTTTCCCCAATAAAAGCACTTTCATAGCTACTGCTCTGTATTTGTCCTGCTTCTTACAATGATACTTGAACCTATCTACAAATAAACTAGAAAAGGTTTCAGTTTAATGGGACGGATAAGAAAAAAATAGCTCCAAACATTGCCATGCAACATATATAGTAGAGCCACTTGTAAGAGATCTCTGGTTATTGTGGATTTTACTGGGAAATGTAGTTTCTATATGTTTTGTTGTGTGCTACTCATGCCTGGGAACATAAGGATACACCTGTTTCACCACCACCTTATCAGCACGGAGCAAATGTCAGGTTTATTTTACGATTAAGAGCATGTCACAAGCACTTCATGGCCATATATATTGTACTCAATTCATTTGTGCTACATTTTAAATTATATTGGGCACTAAATTCCCCTTTCAGCTTGGTGTTGCCAACCTCCACCTGCTGAAAATATGTCTCCAGGGATCTTTCCTTAAAGGGATCGGAAAACTTGTTTTTTTTCAAAACGCATCAGTTAATAGTGCTACTCCTGCAGAATTCTGCACTGAAATCCATTTCTCAAAAGAGCAAACAGATTTTTTTATACTCCATTTTGAAATCTGACATGGGGCTAGACATTTTGTCAATTTCCCAGCTGCCCCTGGTCATGTGACTTGTGCCTGCACTTTAGGGAGAGAAATGCTTTCTGGCAGGCTGCTGTTTTTCCTTCTCAATGTAACTGAATGTGTCTCAGTGGGACCTGGATTTTACTATTGAGTGTTGTTCTTAGATCTACCAGGCAGTTGTTATCTTGTGTTAGGGAGCTGTTATCTGGTTACCTTCCCATTGTTCTTTTGTTTGGCTGCTGGGGGAAAAAGGGGGGGCGACATCACTCCAACTTGCAGTACAGCAGTAAAGAGCGATTGAAGTTTATCAGAGCACAAGTCACATGACTTGGGGCAGCTGGGAAATTGACAATATGTCTAGCCCCATGTCAGATTTTAAAATTGAATATAAAAAAATCTGTTTGCTCTTTTGAGAAATGGATTTCAGCGCAAAATTCTGCTGGAGCAGCACTAATAACTGATTCATTTTGAAAAAAATGTTTTTTCCCATGACAGTATCCCTTTAATCTGGATGTTCATACCTTGGGGCAGATTTACTAACCGGCAAGAATTCGCCAGCGTCCACTTCGCCTGCCGAAAATTCGCTCAGACTACGGTAATTCATTAAAATGCGGAGTTTCATCGTGGGTGCCGAACGCTGGTGACTTTTTGCTAGCGTTACTTCGGCAGTGTGAGCATTTAGTGAAGATGCATTAGCGTTCATTTGTGCCTAGCGAAAATTCACTAGTGATCTTGCACTCAGGTCAATTTGCATAGGGCTGGAAATTTAAAGTTGTATGGACGTCTTTATGTTAAATGTTGGTACAAATACTTACAAATGAAACTTTTTAAAACACAAGTCCAGGGAACCTTAATAAAGACAATAGAGTTATTCTAATGCCCTACACATGAGCCCAGTGTAAAATGAATGTTCCATATGTTTGCAAATGTATGGGGAAAACCCAATAACCAAAAAAAGTTTGTTAGTTCTTTTGCAGGCAGGCTGACAAAAGGAAAAGTCGGCAGCGTTTTTTGGACTTTGATGCATATTCAGCTCACAGAATTGAATGTAAGTGACAGAAGATTGAGGAAGATCTAGCTACTTTAATGCACTTTGCCTGGTCTGAGGTGGCGAAGTCAACTCTGGCGAAAGAGATAACGTTCAGTAAAATCTGCAATTTTGTGAATTTGCGAAGTAGTGTCTATTCACCAGAGCGAATTGTCACCTGGCGTTGAATGCGAATGACTGCTAGCGCCGGCAGGGCCGCCATTAGAAATCACGGGGCCCCGTACAACAAAATTTTCACTGACGACCAAGCTCCACCCCATTTCCCGCCCACTCCACATCGCAGTTAAAAGACCACACAGACATCAGCGCTAAAAAAGTAACCCCCCCCCACACAAGTTGTAAAAAGCTATTGATGGTCAGGGCCCCCTTATAAAAAATTGGGGCCCCAAAAAAAAAAAAAAATAATTTTTTTTTTTTAAAAAAACATTGGTTAAAAAAACTTGGGGCCCCAACAAATGTAAAAAAAACTAAAAAATAAACAAACATTGGCGGCAGGGGCCCCCTTATAAGTTAAAAACAAATTGGGGCCCCAAAAAAAATTTTAAAAAAAAATAATTTTTTTTTGAAAAAAAAAAAAAAACATTGGCGGCAGGGGCCCCCTTATAAGTTAAAAACAAATTGGGGCCCCAAAAAAAGATTTAAAAAAAAAAAAAAATTTTTTGAAAAAAAAAAAAAAACATTGGCGTCAGGGGCCCCCTTATAAGTTAAAAACAAGTTGGGGCCCCAAAAAAAAATTTTTTTGAAAAAAAAAAAAACATTGGCGGCAGGGGCCCCCTTATAAGTTAAAAACAAATTGGGGCCCCAAAAAAAAATTTGAAAAAAAAAAAAATTTTTTTTGAAAAAAAAAAAAAAGCATTGGCGGCAGGGGCCCCCTTATAAGTTAAAAACAAATTGGGGCCCCAAAAAAAAATTTAAAAAAAAAATAATTTTTTTTTGAAAAAAAAAAAAAAACTGGTGGCAGGGGCCCCCTTACAAGTTAAAAAAATTTAGGGCCACCAAAAAGAAAATTATTATTTTTTTTTTTTTAAAAAAAAAACAATGGTGGCAAGGGGCCCCTTACGAGTTAAAAAAAAAATTGGGGCCCCAAAAAAACATGTTTTAAAAAAAAAAGATTGGTTGCAGGGGCCTATAGAATATTAAAATAATACATTGGTGGCCAGGAGATTAAAAAAAAAAAATACACAAACTGGTGTTCAGTAGAATTGAACTCACGGCTTCAGTACTTCAACTTCACCTCCTTTCGTGACTTCGGGTCTTTTCACCGCTTCAGGACTTCGGCTTCGGCTGTTTTCGTGACTTCGGGTCTTTGCGCTGCTTCAGGACTTCGGCTTCGGCTGTTTTCGTGACTTCGGGTCTTTTCGGCGCTTCGTGACTTCGGCTTTTTCCGTGACTTCGGGTCTTTTCGGCGCATCGGCTTCGGCTTTTCGGCACTTCCGCATTCGGCACGCAAGAGGCAAGACGTACGGCTCGGGCGCTCGTAAGGGGGGCCCGGATCTTCAAAAAATGCAGCGCTGACGGGCCCCCCTTCATGCCCGGGCCCGGTACGCTTGTCCCCCCTGTCCCCCCCTGATGGCGGCCCTGAGCGCCGGTCTCTTTCGCTAGTGAATTGGCACATGCGCCCATTAGTAAATTGGCAATGTCCCTGCGGGCGATAACGATAGCGAATTGATGCTAGCGTTAGTCACTTCGCCCTCTGGTAAATCTGCCCCCTTCCGTCTACTAGAAAATCATGTAAATAATAAATAAACCCAATAAGCTGGTTTTGCTTCCAATTAATTATATTTTAGTTGGGATCAAGTACAAGTTATTTGTATAATTTTTAAAAATTTGGTTTATTTGGATAAAATTGGGTCTATGGGAAATGGCTTTATGGATAACGGGATTCCGGATCCCATACCGGTACTATCACTGGGTTAATTTTCCAACTCCTTGGATATGTCATGCAAATTTATACCATCAGTAATAAAAAAAAATGTAAAACAGTCAGCGGTATTCGGGGAAAGGTTTGCACAGCTTTATGGAATGCCTGGCATGGTTCTGTAGCACCGCCATAAAACCTGTCAAGTAGAAGAGAAAAGGTGACAATAAAAATGCAGGGATAAGACCATAAAAGATTAAGAAGAGGTGAGGATATACCCCCATGTGTAATAAAAGGCACTAAGTTTGCTCAGGAGCAGTAACCCATAGCAACCAATAATGTTATCTGCTGATTGGTTGCTATAGGTTATCACTCATGGGCAAACTTAGTGCCTTTAATTACAAAACCCAGAAGGTATCATTCCTCTATGGTAATGGTTGGTTGGCAACATTTTTCAAACCTCTCTCCTTATAACAAGGCTACAGATATAGATGAAGTGCTGTATATTTGCCATTTAGCCATAGACCCAACAATATAAAGCCATAATTCCCACTCAATTAAGGACAAATAAGATTTCTCTAATTGGCCTTTAAGGCTGAACCCCAAGTTAAAGCTCCAGGTCCCACCAGGGAAACCAGACCCACAGCTTGAAGACCAAGCGATACTTCTGTTCTATATAAATTTCTACATTTAGCTCATTGTTCTTCTTACTATGATACAACGGAGAGGTTTTTGGCTCCTCCTACACGCAAGTCCAACTGTAGCCCTGCCACATTCCGTCTCTAACTGAATAATGTGTTTTCAGACCGGCTTTAACGTGTTCATTCTTACCCTGATCTATTGCGCCTGACATTTTATGGGAAACAGTGTAAAAAGTCACCGCATTCTACATCTGATCAAAGATTTTGTTGATAAGGCCAGCATGTAAAAAAAAAAAAGTCAAAACCTGGTTAAACAATCACAAAATCAGGACTGAGGTATGCAGAGTTCTCTATTTGAGATTTTTATTTTATTTTTAAAAAAGGTAGGCACGTGTTATGTCACCTGGAAGTGTAACTGAGAAAGAGGCTCTTTTTTTTCTACTGCTGCTCAATATGCTCTCCTTAGATCTGGGTTTACAAGGCTTAAAATGTTTAATGCTGGGCCTCACTGTGTCCTTTAATGCTGGGGGGGTCACAGTGTCAAATTTGGGGGAGGGGTGCATTCCTTTATCAGAGACATCCACCACAACTCCCTGGGCAAGTGCATAGTGGCCCAGGGCTCGTGGCCTGGTGTTGTTAAGGGAAAAGTCATGCACGGGTCCAATTGGAAGGACCCGTGCTGCAGGGCCAGATTTGTGGTAAGATCACAAAAGCTCGGGCCTAGGGGAGCAAATTTTCAGGGGCGGAATGCCGCCCAGCCGCATTCTTCTTAGCACTGGGGAGCCGCAGCTCCCCAGCGATTAGCCGCATGCACACTCGCAATTGGAGCGTGTCGCGTGTAAAAGCAGTAGTCGCTAGGACCTGGTGGCCTAGGGGCACCAAGCACGGAAACCCAACCCTGTGTGCCTGACACAAACACATTGACCCCTAACCTGACAACAGGGTTGTCTCCTGGCCGGTATATTACAGGCCTGGCCGGTAAAAATTATGGTTGATCCCAATGTTATTAATAGAGAAAAAAGATAAATATATAGGAAGGCCGGTATTTTTTCCCAGAAAAGGTGGCAACCCTACAACCAACACTTTCCCCTACCCAGACCCTATAAGTCAAACTTACCACTCAACCCGAAGTGACATCATCTGAGACCGGATGTGACGTCACTAGGCTTGGGCAAATATTTTGCTTAGACAAATATTCGGCACCAGCAAAAAACTTTTGACGTGCGTCACTTTTTTTTGACGCACAGTGCCATACAGGTCTAGGAGTGGCATTTTCGCGCGAAAAAAGGCCAAAAAATTCGCCCATCCCTAGACGTCACTACTGCCCAGTCATCTGGAAAGGTAAAAAAAAAAAATTCCTTGCAGCACCAGGGAGCATGGGAGGGACCAGTCCCGTACATTTGCTGGGTACCAGCAGACTACCCACATGGTCAAGGAATCAGGGATTTTCCACCCACAACGATGCTTTGTGGGTATTCCGCGGGTACCCGACCCAGTGCAAGACTCTATTTGAGGGCACAGTCAGATAAACCATAATACACTACACAAGGGACAACTCTATGAGTATTCTCAAAGCACCAGAAACAATGTCTAAAATTCCGTATTTGCTCGCATTTAATCCACCATGTTCAAAAAATATTTGCGTTTAGCTATGAAAAATGAAAACAAGACCCTTTTAAAAATATTTTATGAACTACAAAAGGAATTAAAATATTCAAACAAGGGAAACAATAATACATTTACAAAGAATTTGTTTAGTTCCTATGCACCATTTAGCCTTACGATGCCTGTAAATATCCTTAGCGAATATAATTAGGTTCTTCATCTTCCCCGGGCTTCAAGCTTGTTAGAATAGTTATTTCCCTGTTCTATCTTTGGCACAGAAAATGCTGATCCTAGCAGCACATATTTATTTTGGCACACAGTGATATAAAAGTCAATACGTGAGGCTCGATCTTATTTCAACTCAAATTTTTTTTTTTTATTCCCGTTTGTAGACGTACGAACAATTGAAGTCACAGAGGAGAAGCGCATTTCTCTTGAGTTTTGATTAGCAGAGTAAACCCAACCCCTAAAAAGAGACCGTTTTTCAACCAATCAGTCCATGGGACAAATGGTGGGATTCATATTGATTACGAATTAGAACTGGTCTGAAAGGAAGTGAATGATGCTCTGGTCCATCTTTCTTCTTGATCTGAAGATGATGATCCAAACCCCCATCAAGAAGCGCTTTCCGTGGATGAAACTAGGACAGAATGTCTGTGCTCTGGTGGGATTACAAGACATTCTGCCCAAACTGCCTCAGGAATTGCACAACCATATTGGATACTTGAAATTTATTAAAGAATATACTAAAAATAATGCTCGGTAAGAGCAGAAATGAGTGATGCTACAGTAGCACATTATTTCTTACGAGGGATGTCCAAGCTGTGTCTCTTTGGCAGACGAACTACTACAAAATAAATCTGTATTTAGATATTTATTCCAGCTTTCTCACATGTCCCCTATCAGTTCATTGAAATCGATGATCACACCACTTTAATATGAAGTTAATAATGAAACATCTACAGGTTGGACATCCCTTATAACAATGTAACCATTTTGTCAATGTGGTCAAACATTATGCAGAAGATTTTGGTGGGGTTTGTCTTCAAGTGGATTGCCCTATACGATATCTTCAACCACACAAGTCCTCTTTCCAAGCTTTTTCTGTATCGGGCTTTGCTGATTCAGAGCCATTTTGGATTTTGTCTTCATTGGGCGACATCTCGTCTTTCTTACTACCTGCGTTTTCTTTCATTTCTATCTCTTTCGTTTGCCTTTCTTTTTCCTCTTTCTCGAGCATGCGGTAGTTATAGTAGTTCATGACAAAAAGAAAAAGTCCCGCTGCTACCATGATTGCTCCACATTCAAAGTACATGTACTTGTAGTCTCCAAAGGCATCAACAATGGCACCTGCAAGGGGCGAAGAAGAAGAAGAAAATGATGTATTAAAACTGAACAAGCAACTTACCAACCAATATAGCAGCCGTACAATGAGAACCTGTACATAAAGCATAGTTTTACCTCTAAATTATTTAAAGGGATACTGTCATGGGAAAAAAATATTTTTTCAAAATAAATCAGTTAAAAGTGCTGCTCTAGCAAAAATCTGCACTGAAATCCATTTCTCAAAAGAGCAAACAGATTGTTTTATAATCAATTTTGAAATCTCACATGGGGCTAGACATATTGTCAATTTCCCAGCTGCCCCAAGTCATGTGACTTGTGCTCTGATAAACTTCAATCACTCTTTACTGCAAGTTGGAGTGATATCACCCCCTCCCTTCCCCCCCAGCAGCCAAACAAAAGAACAATGGGAAGGTAACCAGATAGCAGCTCCCTAACACAAGATAACAGCTGCCTGGTAGATCTAAGAACAACACTCAATAGTAAAAACCCATGTCCCACTGAGACACATTCAGTTACATTGAGAAGGAAAAACAGCAGCCTGCCAGAAAGCATTTCTCTCCTAAAGTGCAGGCACAAGTCACATGACCAGGGGCAGCTGGGAAATTGACAAAATGTCTAGCCCTATGTCAGATTTCAAAATTGAATATAAAAAAACCTGTTTGCTCTTTTGAGAAATGGATTTCAGTGCAGAATTCTGCTGGAGCAGAACTATTAACGGATTCATTTTGAAAAATTTTTTTTTTCCCATGACAGTATCCCTTTAAACAGTTCTGAATTGACCAATGAATTGTAAGACCTTGATGTATAGGACAAGGAAGACTTGAGCAACACTAATGCTGAACATACATGTACCAATAGTATCCATGTACGGTGTCCTGCCAAGCCAATGGATAATCATGTATTATGGGTGTTGGTCAGTTATGGAATCATCTAGGGAAGAACATTTAATCTGTAGATGAACAAAATGTAGCCTGTTTCAATCATTTAAAGGGATACTGTCATGGGAAAAAAATATTTTTTCAAAATAAATCAGTTAATAGTGCTGCTCTAGCAGAATTCTGCACTGAAATCCATTTCTCAAAAGAGCAAACAGATTTTTTTATAATCAATTTTGAAATCTGACATGGGGCTAGACATATTGTCAATTTCCCAGCTGCCCCAAGTCATGTGACTGTCCCATGACAGGATCCCTTTAAATACTCTACATGAACAATCAGAAAGTGGCCGTACTGTTGTGACCCAACATACAATCTCTGTTTGGCCCTTGGGATGATAGGGTGCTTAGATTTGCATTTACTTTAACTTAAAGGAGAAGTAAAGCTTCTGTACCAGCCAGAGGCAACCACAGCTCTTTAGCAGTAAAGATCTGTGTCTCCAAAGATGCCCCAGTAGCTCCCCATCTTCTTTTCTGCTGATTCACTGCACATGCTCTGTGCTGCTGTCACTTACTGAGCTCAGGGAGCCACTCACAATATACAGTACACATAGAATAGAAATGTCACAATATAAGGCTGATTAGTAATTAATACAGATAATTACTACATGGCAGCACAGAAACCAGTGCAATTAGCATCAGAATTTAATAATAAGCAAACCTGTAGCATCAGCTTATATTACAGCCAGGGAAGCTCATTTTCTGCTGGATAATTAGTGACGAGCCCTAAGCTTAGCTTCTCAACAGCCAATCAGAGCCCACTGAGCATGTGAGTGTCACAGACACTTTCCAAGATGGTGACCCCCTGTGACAAGTTTGAAGTCCTGGATCATTGCTGCTATTGACAAGCTGAAACTTTAGACTGGTGCAATAAGTTCACTATATAAAACATGGTATTTTTGTCCGTGTTCATTCTTAGGGTTCAGTTCTCCTTTAAGGAATGTCATATTTTTAAATTCCCATAGGCTCAATGCTAAAGACACAATGAACTCAAGTTTTTTTGTAAATGTAAGAGCACACTTTCACCCAGTGGCATAACTATAGAAGAAGCAGTCACAGAGGTCCCTGGCAAATGGGGTCCACATCCTCCATAGCCGCCGTTTCCTAATGAAAAAAGTGGTGGATAGGGAACAGCACACAATGGCATACCTCCCAACATTTTGGAAGTAAAAAGAGGGACAAAGATTTTTTTTTTCGCACGTAGCGCAGCAATTTTTTGACCACACCCCTTTCTGTGGCCACACCCCCTAATTAACATGTTTGTTTTACAAAATTTGGCAGGGTATGAAAGTTTGAAAATATTTCTCCTTATCTAAACTGTGTTTTTGTGTCTAAAAATTGTTACAAAATATCTTATTTGCACCTGTTACCTGTTCTGGGCTCTCTGCTAAAAGCCAATTAAGTAAGAAACTTTGTTTCTTTTTCTGGCTGTTCAGTGCAGAGAAAAGAGGGACTTTCCAGTACAAATGAGGGACTGCTGGTTGAGCTGTCAAAAGAGGGACTGTCCCTCCTAAAAAGGGACAGTTGGGAGGTATGCAATGGGCCCATCCAAAGATTTGTTTGCACGGGGGCCCGGACAGTTCTTGTTATGCCACTGCTTTCACTTCACCTGCAACACAGATGTGGTCCATTCCGAAAATGTCTAACCATAGTTTTCACAAACACCATCCAATAACTGAAGTAAATACGTTTTTTACTTTATGGCAAATGAAAGAGAACTAAGACTTCAATACAGTTTGTGTTGCATTTATTTCTCAGATCACATATAGTTTCTATACTAGGCAAACCCTCTGGTGCTACATGACTGAATGCCAATAGCCTGACGTCATTAAACAGCCGTTATACCTTGTTTTACATGAAAAACAAGGTAAGTGGTGTTGTGAGAACGACACTGGAAAATGTATTTACTTTCATTTTGAAACAAGTTAAAGCCACTTTGCATATTTCCTGGTACACGCGGACCTGACTTTTCCCAGGCATGTGATTTTATTTCATCTAAAAGAGCCTAAGGGGCAGATTTATTAGATATTATTTTCTTCCAAAGCAAATTCAAGTAAAACCCCCCCCCCCCAAAGTTTGAATATTTTTAATTGATGTGGTATGGTGGCTTATCAATCTTACGATCATAATTTTGTAACTAAAAAACCCCTGTCTTTGTATTCTTTGCATCTGCATAGAATACTGATATGACAGGGGACCAGGGAATGTGCATCAATTTTTCTTCTTTTTTCTATGTCTGTAGTTAATTTGGCCAGATCAGTATTAAGCCATGGAGTGCTCCCACAACCTTTCCTTTTTATATTTTTAATTTGTTTGCATGAAAATATTTGTTCTCATGTTTATTTATGTGCAAAATTATGTCTAATGAGCCACTGACTAAAGGTGGCCATACACAGGGAGATCCGTTTGTTTGGCGATGACGCCAAACAAGTGGATCCCCCCCCCGATATGCCCACATTGGGGCGATATCGGGCTGATCGATAGGGCCCAACGATCGGGATGGAGGCCAAACGGGCGGTCGGATTACAGGACTGATTCAACGAAAAGCTGCGGCTGCGATTCAACGGGATTTTTTAACCTGCCCGATCGGCATCTGCCCGATTTTCGGCCAAATATCAATCGGGGATGCCCATCAGATGGCCCCACACAGGGGCCAATAAGGGTCTGACTGCAGCTTTTATCGGCCTATGTATGGGGGCCTTTAAGAAATGTTCACCTTAAAGGAAACCTAAACCATAAAAACCCATATGGCTGTATTTTATAATTGAACTTACTGCACCAACCTTAATGTTCAGCATCTCTGTAATAGTAATGATTTAGGCCTTCACCGTTGTGCACAGGAGCTTGCCATTTTGGATTTGTTCGGCCATTTCATGAGTGTCTGTGACACTGCACATGCCCAGTGTGCACTGGAACGAAGCTTAGGGGTTGTTGCTAATCAACAAGCAGAAAATAATAGAAGCTGATGCTTTAGGCTAGGGCCAAAAACCACTGGCTGATTTCTGCCCTATGTGGGCAGTAGTCTCCAGTAATGGGCAAATTAATTCGCCAAGCGAATTTGGGGCAAATTTTTTACGCGTTTCGCTGCCGGCGAATAAATTCGCAAAGCTGTCATGAAAATTCGCCGGCATCAAAACTTTTTGACGCGAGTTAGAAAAGTTGCTTGCGTCAAAACCGGGGGGGGTCAACATTATTCGGACGCCCATTGACTTTAACGCCGGCGTCAGAATTGACGGGGGCGTCAAAATTTGCATTTCGCAAATGTTTTGCGGGACATTCGTGAATTTTCCAGCAAAACGGGACAAATTCGCCCGTCGCTGGTAGTCTCCTCTTTCTTTCACATTTAATCGGCAAGTTTCGGTGGAGAACCGCGAGTCTCTGCAGTTTGAGTCTGTGACAAGCCGATTCAGTGTGAAAGAAATAGGAGACTACTACACTCGGTAGGGCAGAAATCAGCCAGTGGATTTCGGACTGTGTGTGGCCTTAGCCTTAGGGCCGATTATTAAATTCTGATGTGAATTGCACTGGATTGTAAGCTGCTATGTATAGAGACAATTAATTACTAATCAGCCATGTATCATGACTTTCTTATTAGGGAGCAGCAAATGCTGGTTAGGGGGGCAAAATACATGTAAGGGATGGAGTGCATTGTATTGATGTGATACTGGTGTAAAATGAAGTCAAGGGGACATTTTACTCATTTTTAAATTAAAGTATTTTACGCAACATGATTGAGTTTTTGTCGCAACAGCATTTTTGTTTTGACTGCTAGAAGATTTACGGAACAACTTGACGTGTGTTAATCCTTGAAACGAAAACTTGATTGCCACGAAACATGTTAATTCATTCATTTTAAAAAATTTGACTAGTTAAAAATAGCTTGAATGTTGATAATACAACTCTCAATAACCTCAAAAGAAGATTTCCAGGTTTTAGCTGCTGAATCTTCTTCATTTCAAATTCTGGAAATCTCAAAAATGTAAAGTTTGAAAAAAAAAACCTCAAATTCAAAATTATTTGAATTTCTGGAGGTTTTTTTTTTTGCTGTTTTTTAAATTTTAATCAAAGGAATTTTAATAAAGGGAGCCTGGCCCCTTTGATTACAAATAGGGCTTGAACTCAAGAATTATGAAAACCTCTGGTCCAGTGCTACTATCCCAGTATTTCAGGATATTAAAATCAGTGATCGTGGTTCTTACCTCCAATTGGGGGTCCTAGGAGAAGAGGAACACACTCCACAATTGTAACAAGTCCCACAGCACTTGAAAATCTCTTGACGCCAACAAGATCCATAAGTGTTTCAAAGAGTAAAGCACAAACCATTCCAAAAGCCAAACCAAAAAATACAGAGTAGACAACCAAACCAACATAGTCTGTGGCCAATGGGCACATGAGATGGCAAAACCCATTAAAGGCAATTGAAAAACTAAAGAAATATTGAATCCTGGGGCGTACCCACTTAGTGTTGGCAATCAAACCCGTGCCTGGCCGAGCAAACATATCTACAATGGCAAGAATTGATAAGAGGAATGCAGATGAGTACTCATCAACTCCAAGATGCTTAGCATATGGAGTTAAAAATACAATAGGGGCATAAAATGCAAAAAACATCACCACATTGCCAACTAGGTAAATCATGAAACCTCTGTGCTTAAAAAGTGTTAGATCGAGGACTTTGTTAAACTTTTCCATGCAGGTTTCTTCCTTGTTCTCTTCCATTTTGGTCCCATAGGAAGGCTGAAGCTTGTTGGCCGACAGTAAGGTTTCATCCGTGCCTTTTTCAGCAAGATCTTGTGATGGATCTTTCTTTTTTTTCTCGGAAGCGGTCATTGGCCCTAGCGGTCGAAAGAGAGCACCGGCTACACAGCAGTTTAGCAACAATGCACCCAGTATGAAGAAACTGCCCCTCCAGCCGAATTTATCGAACAGGAACTGGTTGAGCGGTGCAAGCGTGGAAAGTACAACTGGACTTCCAGCCATGGCAAGACCATTGGCAATCGGTCTTCTTTTAAGAAAATACTTCCCAACCACGATCACAGAAGGCTGAAGATTCAAAGAAAAACCAAAACCTGGAAAAAAAGAAAAAAGTGTATAATTTGTACATTAAATCAACTGTGAAGTAAATGATTTTGTTTACATTTATAAGAGAAGTCTTCTGGTGCTCTTAACGTAGTGGGAGAATAACTAAATTAATGTTGACTAGAATATAATTCATGGAAGTTTTTAAGGAGTTCTTCTGCTGAAGAAATGGCATAGCATCACCCTTCCTTTTGAAATCACCCAACAAGAGCCCTTGAAGGATTATAGAGGGGATAAATTAAACCAAATGGACATAGTAGAGTGGATGGTCATTGTGCAGAAGCAGTACTATTCTATACTGGCACAATCAGTTCAAACTTATTTGTTGCTAGTCATCTCCAGTGTGGATCATATGGCACGCACGGTTATGTCTAGAACTAGGAGGACCTAGGACAGAGGGGTCCATTTAGGCTATCCTATTCTGAGAAGTTTCTTCTGTGAACATAATGGTTCACAGAGGCAGAGGCTATGTTTTGGAACCTTACGCATACCAAGCACAGGGCAGCTCCCACCTGCCAACTATGCACAGAACAATTTTGGAATCTTCTTCCCACTTTGCCCTTGTGCCAGTCTCTCCTCTCTGTTTCCAAAACTCTGGAACATGAAGTTAGTGGAAAGGAGAAGAGACTACCATATGGGAAGAACTGCAAAAAAAAACAGTTTTCTTTCTCTACTGGATATTATACTACTGTTATTTGTCTTGGCTATTCCCCCTAACATGGCAAAAAAGCTCTCCTGCAATAAAACTATTAAATTCTCTTCTGGATTTTACCAATACCAGTATAGAAAAAAAGCAGGGCAAGCTCAATACGAGGGAGAAGTTGCACGTAGGTGGCTCTTCACAGGTACTTTCCTATATGTGAGTAGGGAGCAGAGTCCTCATATATTATGGTGCATAAATGGAATGTGCATCTAATGACACTGTACCAGAGGCTCTGGTCTTGTTTGCCTATCCTTAAGCTCCCCATAGACGCAAAGATTCTTTGGATCACAATGTGTGTGCTAAAAAATAATGTAACATTAATTAAACCCAATAGGATTGTTTTACCTCCAATAAAAATTAATTACTGTATATCTTAGTTAGGATTATCAAAGAAAAAGGAAATAATTAAAAAAAAAATGTTAGTTTGTTTAAAGGGCATCTGTTGGCCAAAAATACATTTCCCCTACCAAAGGTGTGGGCTAGAGAGTGGACTCCGGTTGGGGGTAATAGAAGTTTGTTTGTTTGTTTTTTAAATTGAAACCGCCAGTGCTAGGGCACTCAGACCCGGAGAGAGTTCCCAGAGTGAGCAGCCATGTTGTGCAAAGCACCTGTGCATAATGATCAGCAGATGTCAATCGCATAATGAGCAGGTTGCGGCATTAGCTGATTATGCGCATGCGTGTGCCCCAACATGGTCTTTGAACTGGGAGCTCCCAGTCCTAAAAAAAAAACTACGGTTACCCCCAACTGGAGTGTGGGCTCAATAAGCCAGCACCTTTAGTGGGGGAAAATATTTTTGGTGCCCTTTAAAATGGACTGTATATGAGATGGCCTTCCTGTAATTCTGATCTTTCTGGATAACAAGTTTCCTGGATGACAGATGCTATACCTGTATAGTAAGATAAAAGAAGAACTAAACCCCCCAATAAGAAAACTCCCCTACCTACTACCCTAGATAGTCCCCCTCCATGCTTCTCAGTTGCGCAGTTCATTACCCTTGAAAGTGTCCCAAATACATTGCTCACGTATCTCTGCAGAGTAAGCGCATCAGAACTCATGGGCGCCATCTTCCGGATCTTCGGTCTTCATCTGAAAGGAACGCCGTATTTGTGCATGTGCAGTAGGAGCAGTCAAAACTGCAGTGAATTGCCGAAGGGAACGAAGAAGACCAAAGATCCGGAAGATGGCGCCCATGAGCTCCACTTTCTCTGCATGTAAGTAATGTATTCAGGACACTTTCAGGGACAATGAACTATGCGAAGGAGGGGAAGCAGGGTGGGGGGCTATCTAGGGAAGTATCTAGGGTAGTAGGTAGGGCTTTTCTTATTAGGGGGGGTTAAGTTCTCCTTAAAACAGGCATATCTAAAATGTTGTGGTTCTACCCACCATAACTGGCAGCTGACAAGTCGTAGCGTTTCATAAATATTCTTAGATTAAACATTTTAAAAAGTTCTTTTATTTAATTGTCTATTTTTGGGAAGCTGGCTGTGCCTCGTTCATGAGAAGCAGCGGGCAACACTTTTTACTGGAGTCGTTAATAAGAAAGACAATTAGGTTGAATGTCAACTAGCCATTTAGGTAATAATCAATTAAAACTCCCTATTACCTCATCATTAATTTTTTTCGGTGACACTAATCTAATTTATTATAATCTCATTTAACAGCGTTAATTAGTATGCAACGGCTTCTTACTCAGCACTTCTCTCTCTCTCTGGCTTGTCATTAGGAGGATTAAGGCACCTGCTAAATGTATTCACCAAGCTTAAGCCTGCAATGCATATTTAACAAAAATAGATCCCGAAAGAGCAAAGTGTAGAGTAAGAACAATGCTAAAAAATAATAAATTAAGAAACAGGAGCAAACAAAAAAAAAAATAGTTGGCACAGACAAAAATAAACTGCAAAGAGAGAAAATATTGGTGAGAAACTGGGACAAAAGAAAGAATGATTAATAACTATCGCTTTTCTGGCATTGGAACCAATGGATATAATAATTCCATGAGGTTTTTTTTGTACCCGGAATGCCACTATACTTCTGCTTTGTGTTGGGATCTCTCTGTACAAACTAAATATATGGGCAAAAGTATCAACACACCGCATCTAAAGCAACGGTCCCCAACCAGCGGCTCAGGTGTACTGGCAAACAAGAGTCTCCTGTAGGCTACCGGTCCACATAGGGTGATACAAATGCCAATCACAGCCACATTTGTGTCAGGAGTGCGCCGCTCCCGATCCAAGAAGGTGGCACCCGTGGGAGCCATGTGACATCATCTCGCAATGTGCGGCGTTTCAGAACGCAACATTCAAAATAAAAGTACGCCAGGAAACCGAGTTCAATACCCGAATATAGGTCCTTCATGCTAAGAGTTCCTGGATGTTCTACAATGCTAATTTGACTTGATCTACTGATTCTTGACCTTCTGCTTCAACTTTGAGCTTGTTACTATCTGCCTGGAAAACGACTGCGAACCCTTCATAGGAAAACATGTTTTTATCAAAACGCATCAGTTAATAGTGCTGCTCCAGCAGAATTCTGCACTGAAATCCATTTTTAAAAAGAGCATTTTAGATTTAATTTTGAAATCTGACATGGGGCTAGATATATTGTCAGTTTCCTAGATGCCCCCAGTCATGTGACTTGTGCTCTGATAAACTTCAGTCACTCTTTACTACTGTACTGCAACTTGGGAGTGATATCACCTCCCTCCCCCCAACCAGCAGCCAAACAATAGAACAATGGGAAGGTAACCAGATAGCAGCTCCCTAACACAAGATAACAGCTGCCTGGTAGATCTAAGAAAAGCACTCAATAGTAAAATCCAGGTCCCACTGCGACACATTCAGTTACATTGAGTAGGAGAAACAACAGCCTGCCAGAAAGCAGTTCCATCCTAAAGTGCTGGCTCTTTCTGAAAGCACATGACCAGGCAAAATGACCTGAGATGCACCTACACACCAATATTACAACTAAAAAAATACTCTTGCAGGTTCAGGAATGGAATTTTATATTGTAGAGTGAATTATTTGCAGTGTAAACAGTGTAGTTTAGAAAAGAAAACTACACCATAAAAATCATGACAGAATCCCTTTAAAATGATGAAATAATGATTTTACCTGCAATGACTCCGATAAAGATGTACAGCTGCATTATACTTGAACTGAATGTTGAAATAATCATACCGGCTCCACTTAACAGTCCTCCAAACATAACCACTGGCCTGCTGCCATAGCGATTAACCAAAATACTGCTTACTGGACCTAAAAGGTGAAAAGAAAAATATTCAAACATTTGGCTCTCTAACTTGCATATAGATTTCTGCATTTACTAGCCCAGAACTAATGTATCTTGGCCAAGCAGCATATATTCAGGTGATTAGTGTTTTATATAGAACCAGGGCAGTCAGTGATCAAAGCAATCAAATAGCAGTTAAGATTCCATATTTTAGATCTGCAGAAAAAAGGTTAAAAAAAATGAAAATGAATATTATGACCGTGAATATACTACAGGTATGAGATCCGTTATCCGGAAATCTGTTATCCAGAAAGCTCCAAATTACGGAAAGTCCATCTCCCATAGACGCCATTTTATGCAAATTTTTAAAAATGATTTCCCTTTTCTCTGTAATAATAAAACAGTAGCTTGTACTTGATCCCAACTAAGATATAATTAATCCTTATTGGAAGCAAAACCAGCCTATTGGGTTTATTTAAAGGAGAAGGAAAGCTACGTGGGCATTTTATTGCCAATAGATTAGCTGCAATAGTGCAAGCTAGAAAGCTATATTTATTCTGTAGAATGTTTTACCATACCTGAGTAAAAAGCTCTAGAAACTCTCTGTTTGTTTAGGATAGGAGCTGCAGTATTAATGTGGTGTGACATCACTTCCTGCCTGAGTCTCTCCCTGCTCTGGGCTCCGATTACAGTAGAGAAGGGGGGGGGGAGAGGAGCAAACTGAGCATGCTCTTGCCCAGGGCAATGAGGTTTAAGCTGAAGGCAGGAAGTCTGATACAGAAGCCCATGAGTACACAATAGAAGGAAAGAAATGTGGTGTTTCTTTTGACAGGGGACTCAGAGCAACATTACTTTGGGGGTTTACTGGTATATTTAGATGGACCTTTCTGATAAGGCTTAATTAGTTTTAACCTTTCCTTCTCCTTTAAGGTTTACATGATTTTCTAGTAGACTTAGGGCAGAGACACACACTGCTATTTGTGAGATTAGTCGCCCAACGACAAATCAATTATTCTTCGGGCGACTAATCTCCCCGAACTGCCTTCTAGCCAGTTAGACTGTAAATCCCAGCGGGATGGCACTAGGAACACTTCGTTTTCCAAAGTCACCTCACGAGGAAACTTCTGGCGACTTTGGAAAACAGAAGCGATCCGCGTGCCAACCCGCCAGCGATTTACATTCTAATCGTCAAGAAGGCAGTTCATGGAAAATTAGTCGCCCGAAGAGGAATCAATTTGTCGCTGGGCGTCTAATCTCCCGGAATAGCAACGTGTGTCTCTGCCCTTGAAGTATGAAGATTCAAATTACGGAAAGATCCAGTTCCTGAGCATTCTGGATTACAGGTCCCATATCTGTATATACTTAATTAATACTGATCACATTTGGATATGAGAGATGTCAACCTCCCAAAGGCCTATTTCTTGGAGAGGTTTGTCCAAATCCCAGACATCCTATTGTGCCCAGACCATCACCACTCCTTCCAAGTCCTGTATACAAATTATACAAATATAGTGGCTCCTCATGTCCCTGTCTGCCACCATGAGCTCAATATTAGCGATGGGCGAATTTGTCCCGTTTTGCCAAAAAATTTAGGAATTCACAGCAAAACAGTGGAAAATTCGCTAACTGCGATTTTTGACGCCAACAACAATTTCCAACGCTGGCGACAATTTGACTCTCATTAAAATCAATGGGCGTTCATTGAATTGTCGCCAGCATCAGAATTGATGCAGGCGAAAATTTGTGGCGAATTTTCACTGCAATTTCACTGATTTTTTTGCCGGTGGAGGAAATTCGCCGCAAATTTGCGCCTGCCGAATAAATTTGCCCATCACTACTCTACATGGCTTTTAATCAGATGACCTTCACCTAATGCATACCAACCCTAAGTTACCTCCTCCAACCCAACACATTGCCGGGGAGTTGCAAGAACCCAGACCCACAGTTGACGAAATTATCTGCATAATATTACAGCCATGAGACCTGTTATCCAGAATGCTAGGGACCTGCGGTTTTCTGGGTAATGGATCTTCATACCTTAAGTCTACTAGAAAATCATATAAACATTAGGGGGCAGATTTACTATGGGTCGAATATCAAGGGTTAATTAACCCTCGATATATTCGACTAGGAATTTAAATCCTTCGACTTCGAATATCGAAGTCGAAGGATTTAGAGCAGAAAATTCGATTGAACGATCGAAGGATTATTCATTCGATCGAACGATTAAATCCATCGAATCGAACGATTCTAAGGATTTTAATCCAACGATTGAAGGAATATCCTTCGATCAAAAAAACTTAGGCAAGCCTATGGGGACCTTCCCCATAGGCTAACATTGAGTTCGGTAGCTTTTATCTGCCGAACTAGGGGGTCGAATTTTTTTTTAAAGAGACAGTCGAAGGTCGAAGTAGCCCATTCGATGGTCGAAGTAGCCCAAAAAACACTTCGAAATTCGAAGTTTTTTTACTTCGAATCCTTCACTCGAATTTAGTAAATCTGCCCCTAGATAAACCCAATAGGCTGGTTTTGCTTTCAATAAGGATTAATTATATCTTATTTGGGATCAAGTACAAATAACTGTTTTATTATTACACAGAAAAAGGAAATCATTTTTAAATATTTGTATTATTTGGATAAAATGGAGTCTATGGGAGAGGGCCTTTCCATAATTCGGTGCTTTCTGGATAATGGGTCCCATACCTGTAATAACACAAGGCTTAAGGTATTACTTACCTTTTAATGAGTTTAAATCTTTACATAAATTGCCTTAAGAAAAAGTGTAACCACACTAAGATACGAAGCTGCTCATATTGATTTAATGACTAATCAAAATCAATGGCAATCATCAAAAAAATCAATTCTAGTCATAATCATTTTCATGGAATTAAAGGCAGTGTGACAGCCGAGAGGGTGCGATTAGGGACACATTTATCACACATGCCTATGCTTTAGGGTTGTACTGGTCGTATTCATTAAGATTAGAAGCAGGAAAATGAAAACATTGACTTGTTCTTCAGATCAGACCAGGTGAAATCTCTTTATTTATGACAAAATAAGCAATTTCATATAATTTTCAGTTATGTTGTTATGGGAAAAGACCCTTGAACAATTCTCTCATTTTACAGAATAACAAATCTTAATCTTAAAATGTTGTTGCCGGTGATATTATTATTACAAAACGTTGTATATAAATAAATATATATATATATATATATATATATATATATATATATATATATATATATATATATATATATATATATATATATATATATATATGGTATAGGACCTGTATCCAGAATGCTCAGGACATGGGGTTTTTCCAGATAACAAATCTTTCTGTAATTTGGATCTTCACACCTTAAGTCTACTAGAAAATCATGCAAACATTAAATAAACCCAATAGGCTGGTTTTGTTTCCAATAAGGATTAATTATATACTGTATTAGTTGGGATCAAGTACAAGCTACCGTTTTATTATTACACAGAAAAAGGAAATCATTTGGAAAAACAAATTTGATTTATTTGGATAAAATGAAGTCTATGGGAGAAGGCTTTCTGGATAACAGGTTCCCGATAAACCTGTATATACACGAAATATATATATATATATATATATATATATATGAAATATATATATATATATATATGAAATATATATATATATATATATGAAATATATATATATATATATATATATATGAAATATATATATATGAAATATATATATATATATATATATATAAAATATATATAAAACCTAGTCCCTTTGTAAAATGTATAATGAAGCAATAGAATTCTTAATGAATCAGATAAAATTAAGTGTAGGACTGGCCAGATATGGGATGACTTTGACGTAGTTGTTCAGCTTAAATATATTGCAATATATGGACAAACAATCCCTGTTTTGTTTAAAGGGTAAGGCATTTTTTAGTAGCAGTAGCACAAAATGTCTCTGTCTTAAATATATTGATAATGGGTTGAGTGCAGAGGACTCTTGTATTTGTCTATATGTATTTTGTGGTCACAGCCTCATTGCACCCCCGCCTAATGGTTTTAAAAAATAGTGGTGAGCACAACTTTCCCTTGTTTTTTTATATATATATATATATATATATATATATATATATATATATATATATATAATATATATATATATATATAATATATATATATATATATATATATAAAATAATTTTATAATAATAAAACAGTAGCTTGTACTTGATACCAATTAAGATATAATTAATCCTTATCGGAGGCAAAACCAACCTATTGGCTTTATTTAATGTTTATATGATTTTCTAGTAGATTATTCATTAAGGTTCAAGTTGTGTTTTCTATGAAAATTAGAGTTTTCAAGGTGTTTTTTTTTTTGTTTTTTTGGTCGAAACTCGAATGTCTTGAGATTTATTATACCCCGACCCAGGAAATAGCTTGAATTAGAGTCAATGGCAAAGGTCCCTTGAAACATTTGAAGTAAAATGTAAATAGCCTTCATGATGTTATTTAAAGCCTAAGTAATGGCTCCTTAAAGGACAAGGAAAGCCATTTTTCACTTCCTGCATCATTTTACGTCACCTCCTGCTCTCCCAGATCACTAACTAATGTGGAAATACCTTTTCTAAACAGAATAATTTTGCCCTTCTGTTACCGATCGCGTCCACCATGTTAAACAAGATTTTGTCACCACGCGCGCCATTCCCAGCGATATGCGCATGTGCGAACGTCGCTGCGCTGGTTACTAAGAGAAAAACTGCTCCCATGAAAGAGAGTGCACTCAAATAACGTGCACATGCCCGGAACCCAAAGCCTACCTATTGCGCATGTGATACAGTCTTGGCCTTATGAGGAAAGAGATGCATTCTGGGTTAAAGGAAAGGCTAAAATTAAGTAAGCTTTATCAGAAAGCTCTATATAAATACACCAGTAAACCCTCAAAGTAATGTTGCTCTGAGTCCTCTGTCGAAAGAAACACCACATTTCTTTCATTCTATTGTGTACTCATGGGCTTCTGTATCAGACTTCCTGTTTTTAGCTTAAACCTCCAGGGCTTGGGCTTGAGCATGCTCAGTTTGTTCCTCTCTCCCCCTCCCAGCTGTAATCTGAGCCCAGAGCTTTGAGTGAGCAGGGAGAGAATCAGGCAGGAAGTGATGTCACAACAAGCTAATATGGCAGCGCTTCTAGAGCTGTTTACTCTGGTATGGTAAAGCATTCTGCAGAATAAATACAGTGTTATAGCTTGTACTATTGTGGCTAATCTATTGGCAATAAACTGCTTTGGTAGCTTTTTGTAGCTATTTCTGTACTTGGCGATTTGGAGGAATCAACGGCTGCAGATCTTCTAAATGAATGCATACTTCTGCAAATTTACAGCTCTATTAGCCAGTATCGAGGTGAATATTTTCCTGCACTACATTTTGTTTTTAGGCTTTCCTTGTCCTTTAACTGCGGGATTTTCATTCTAAAACCATTGGTAGTTATTTTAATGATTTACTAGTGGAGGCCAAATTTAAGGCAGACTTGTCTTCATTAGGGTAAATATTTTTCATCCTGGGAAGGTCACGACAGAAGCCAACAAGGTGTTTGGCTGAATCAGGATGACGTGATCATATGGACCCATACAAAGGCCACAAGTTACACCCTGACCTAGATCAATGTTGACCCTGAGGAACTGCAGAAAGCTGTAAGTGCTGAATGTATATTTACTTATGAAATAATACAACTGAAGTGTTAAAGGAGAACTAAACCTTAAATACGAATATGACTAGTAATGGCATATTTTATTTACTGAACTTATTGAACCAGACTAAGACCCCAGTCACGCCTGTGTTTTAACCGCGCCACGGTTTTTAAAGAAGCTGACAGCCGTGTAAATATGCTATCGTAGTGTGCCATTACCTAAGCTTGAAACCGTTTAGAATATTAACCCAGTAGTTGGCTTTTTTTTTTAAAATCGCGTCACATTTCCGCGCAGTAAAAACGCATGTGTGTCCGGGGCCTTAAGGTTCAACGTCTCTATAGTACTAATAATTCAGGCCTTCAAAGTTGTCACAGGAGTTTCCCATTTTGGATTTTGTTAACAAGCCTGTCCCATGTGCACCCAATAAAAAGGGATGAGCGGTCTTTCACTTTGTATTTTATATTATGGGGAGGTGGCTCTCCTCTCAATGCCTGCTCTCCCAACCCCCACTTAATGGTGTCTTTGGAAGAGATCATGCTAAATAAAGAAAAAAGCAGGTATGGTCTTTCTCCCCACAAAGAAAACACACTTTTTTTTTTTCACTTAGTTAGGACTGAAGCTTGGACACGGCCTTGACGGGGCGCGTCAGCTTATGCATACTTTGTACAAACTTTGTAACTGAAAGTGTCTTTTCTTACCAGAGTTACAGTTCAGCTGTGCAAAATAGTTTTTTCTAGGGGGCTATATATTAGAGTGCTGGGGTTATATATATATATCATCATCAATCATCATTTATTTATATAACGCTATCTATATATATCTATATACAGTATATATATAGCTATATACAGTATATATATATATATATATATATATATATATATATATATATATATTACACAAAAGCCATGAATATCTTGCTTGTAAATCATATCCTTATAAATCTATCTAGTATAGGTAAATCTAAAAACAACTGGACTTGCTGAGTAATCAATGAAGACGTTTCACTACTCATCCGAGCAGCTTCTTCAGTTCAACTGAAGAAGCTGAACTTCTTTTATTGGAGGAGACTCCTTATAAATGATGAGTTCTGATGTCATCAGTTATAAACGGTGAGTTCTGATGTCATTTCTGTCACATGACTCACTGAATCTTGTGTACTATAATAAAAAAAGTACCCACCGTTGCAAAATATGAGGATATTAGAAGTCACCTCGGAGTTCCATGACCTGGCCTTCGGCCTTGTGTATTTATATCGTCATGAAACTCCTCGGTAATTTATAATACTTTTATAATTTACAATGGTACTTTATTCACTATATATATATATATATAGCTCCAGGGCACCATCTTCCTCCGCTTTGTATTCTTTCAACACCGATTTGCACAGTTTAAGACGCTTCCTGACTTGGCCCAACTGTGCATGTTCCAGCAGGCTCGTGTTGCCGTTGAACCCCGAAAGAAGCTTCGGAAGATGGTGCCCTGGAACTCTGCTGTTCTGCATTTTAGGGTCAGATTTTTTTTTTACTAATGCACAGAGCGGGGAGGGAGAGGGGGGCAATGCCAGGCAGTTATGGGGGGCTTTTTTGGTTGGGGGGTTTAGTTCTCTTTTAAGTGCCAACTACATGGAAGTGCACAAAGTGTACATTAGTGTCCATTTATGCACAACTTCACTTGCTCCTGTGTTCATAAATAAGCCCTAGAGGCTTTGATTTCATTCTATTTTTCCAAAAGGACTAATGGAAACACCTTACCTTTTTTTATTGGAGGAGACTCCAGCCTAAAGCATTGTGGGAAATACAAAATCAGGATGCAGCATGGGAATGTCGGCTGATAGTAAAACCAATTTTCTTTTTCTCCATAAGACTCAACGCTTTGTTTAAATACAAATAACGGATGTCCTTCAGAGCTTCTCTATTTTAAGCTTCTCTGCAGATCCAAGGTGTCTGAGCTAATATGCACTAAAACTCAGTGAAAGGCTGTACGTTATTCCAATAAAATTAAAAAATATAGGGCAATGACACCAGTTATGAGCACTGCCCTTTTATTACCCTCTGTGTCAACTGTAACCTTTCATTTTAATTGAACTTCAATAAAATGACATAAGTCAACAACAAAGAAACCTTTGAAAAATCAAGATTTATGGTGAATGATCACCTGCTGATATAGGCCATATTTTCTAAATAAACTTTTCAAGTATTTTTTTTTTTTTTTTTTTTAAAAGAGAGGGTGTTGGGTTACGATTGCCCATCCCGCCTGGAACAAAAATAACTCAGGTCAGTGTCTTCTGTTTTCTTAAGACACAAAAATGTTTTGTTAGAGCTATAATGAGATAACGTGGGTGGGGCAGTTGGATTTCAATCTGTGGTTGTTTGGACTGATACAGAACCATAAAAATTTTTAATCTGAAAGGGTAAGATCCATTTACAATATCACTATACACGACATGAGCAAAAGTATCTGGACACCTGCCTACCCAACAAGGCATTCCCAAACCTAGAGTATTAATATAGAGTTTCTCCTGCTACAGCAACTGGAGCCTCTGTTACTCTGGAAAGTCTTTGATCTAGATTTTGAAATGTTTTTGAAGGGATTTGCTTCCCTTCAGGTACAAGAGTATATGTGAGGCTGAACATTGATGTTGGAGCTCAGGCCTGGCTTGCTATTACAATTTACTGCGGTTGAGGTTAGGACCCTTTGCAGGTCAATTAAATTCATCAGGAACGTTACTGAGGAAACCGGAAGAGGGCTTCCCTAAACACTGTAACCTTAAAGGAGAAGGAAAGACTTGATGCACTTGGTGGTGCCAAAATGTTAGGCACACCCAAGTGATTGCATTGACTTACCGGACTGGCAATCTGTGGGTTCTGGCAAATGCCAGAGGGGCTGCTATAAGGTCCCATAGAAAGTCAGTATTTAGTGGGCTGGTGGGAGCTGTTTGGGCCTCTATGTGGGTTGATTGGGCCTCTGTGTACCTGAAATGCCAGGGCCTATTTTAATTCTCAGTCCGGACCTGGTCCCGGGCTTATACCAATGAGCACCACGGAGCGATCCTCTTCCGTCTTCCTCTTTCTTCAAATTTCCCGGGGAAACACATGCACAGTTGAACGAAATAGATGACTTTTTAGTTAAAGTTTGGCTATTTTGTTCTATGGAGCATGTGCAGCCACGCAAAGGAAAGAGGAAGACGGAAGAGGATGGCTCCATGGTGCTCAATGGTATAACCACGGGCCGGTGCAGTTTTCTGCTGATAGGAGCACCGGCCCGGGGTTTCAGGTAAGTCAATACAATCAGCCCTTATTTGGCACCCCAGGACCTTTTTCATGCTTGTGTTGCTCCACAACTCTTTTTACATTTGAATGTGGCTCATGGTTAAAAAGAGTTGGGGAACCCCTGACCTATTGCAACCAATCAGGCATGATGTTGCCTTGTCTAACTTCCATTAAACCTATTAAACTTTCTGGTCATTGGCTGGTGCAATCTTGCACCTGTGATAGGTAGAAAGTAATCATGCTCCCCAGAGGATAAAGACTGGACTTAATAGAAAAGTTCTACTGAGGATGTATTATACTGAAACACACACTGGAACGAACAAGGTGAGATTTCAAAGGAGAACAAAAGCTGGAGACCATGAGTTAAAAAAGAAGGCTAAACATTGGTTACAGCATTTCTAGGCTAGTTCTTAGTGAAGCTGTACAGGAATGGAATCCGTTGTCCCCCAGAAAGCTCCGAATTATCTCCCATAGACTACTTCAGATTTTTAAAATTTATTTTTCTCTGTAATAATAAAACAGTCTCTTGTCCTCGATCCCACTGGATCTAGTTACAATTGATCCTTTTTGGAGGAAAAACAATCCTATTGGGGTTATTAAATGTTTAAATTATACTTTTAGTAGACTTTAAGGTATGGATACGTATTATGGAAAGACCTTATCCGAAACACACCAGGTCCCGAGCATTCTGGGTAACAGGTCCCATATTTGTACTTCTTTTACTAGAAGTTAAAAGAAGTTATTATTAAGTAAGAAGAGAGGGGGGTGCACATCCCTAAATACAAAGTTCAACAGAATTCATTAATCAGCAAACAAAATTTCACAGTCAATATGTTGCAAGACTTAAATACATTAAAGTGCTGACATTACAATAACTGATAAGTTGTGTTTTTCAATGATTATGTTGTGCAGTGAATAGCACATGGTTAAGCTTAACATTGGGGTGGCTCTCTGCAGACCTATAGCTTCGCTAGTGATGGGTGGGTCAGAAAAAACAACCTGCACTCAGCGCCGATCCGCGCCTTTATGCCGCCTGAGGCGGCCTTCCGTTGCCGCCCCGACCCCTCCTCACGGCGCTCACATTTTCTGCGCAGGAGGGGGTCGGGGCGCTGCACGACGCTAGTGCAGAGAGCGCAATTGCGCTCTCTGCACTAGAAGAGCCGAATTTCCGGGTTGAAAACCGGAAATTCGGCTCTTAGTTACCAGGAGCGGCATTTTTGCGCTGCCGCCTGAGGCGAGTGTCTCAACTCGCCTCATTGGTGGAGCGCCCCTGCCTGCACTCGACCCTTAACAACAAAATGTTGCTATTGTAGGACCCGCACCCCACGTTTACCCACGTCATCTCGTTCTTTACGCTACTTCTGTGCATGACTCTGGTTCCAAGACACGGAATCTTTGGGAGCATTGAAGGTGTGTTCTTCCTCAGTTTGACCCAAACTCAACCCTAACCCCCAAAGTTCACCCGAATCTACCCAACTGGTGGTCAACCCACAGGTCATGAGTCAACCCGTACATCACTAAATCCTCACTAGGCTCCAGAGTTTAGGTGTAAGTTGGTACAGGATCTGTTATCCAGAAAGCTCGAAATTACGGAAAGGCCGTCTCCCACAAATAATCCAAATTTTTAAAAATAATTTCCTTTTTCTCTAATAATAAAACAGTAGCTTGTACTTGATCCGAACTAAGATATAATTAATAATTATTGGAGGCAAAACCAGCCTATTGGGTTTATTTAATGTTTAAATGATTTTCTGGTAGACTTAAAGGGATACTGTCATGGGAAAAAAACATTTTTTCAAAATGAATCAGTTAATAGTGCTGCTCCAGCAGAATTCTGCACTGAAAACCATTTCTCAAAAGAGCAAACAGCCCCAATCTGACATGGGGCTAGACATTTTGTCAATTTCCCAGCTACCCCAAGTCATGTGACTTGTGCCTGCACTTGATGACAGGATACCTTTTAGGTATGAAGATCCAAATTTACAGAAAGATCCATAATTCGGAAAACCCCAGGTCCCGAGCATTCTGGCTAACAGGTCCCATACCTGTAATAAACTTCTTGGGAAAGTTCTTGGCTGTGGACGCCTAGTACCTGGATGGCAGCATAATAAAATATAATTTTTATAATAAAAAAATAATTTTGATCAAACTTCCCCATGTGATATCTGCCCTACAGAGATGTTCCACCCAAGATGGGCTGAAGGCTAAGTTAAGCTTGGCACCTTACAGAGAGCTCAAGTAGAGACAGTCGCACCTTCTAATGCAGGCTTCTAAGCTGCAGGAAAATTTTAAGGACTGTGGATTGAACTCTTTGGAGTGTTTGAGCGCGACTTCATAGTAATCATTGCCTGGCCGCTAGACAACAAGATAAGGTTCCAGTATTGTATAATCCCACCTTTACATTAGATACAGTAAATTCAAGCTTTTGTTACAGCATCTTCTTCATGTCACATTTTGTGCGACAAATCTCCTCTTCTTCTGGGCGACTAATCTCCCTGAACTGCTTTCCCCCATGGCTAAAATGTAAATAGCCATCAGGATAGCACTTGGAGCAATTCGTTTTCCATTGTCGCATCACGAGGAAACTTCAGGCGAAGAGATCCGAGTGCCATCCCGCCGGGCACCTAATCTCCCCAAATCTGAGCGTGTGCCCTGAACCTAAGGCTGGACACTTCTGATAGTGCTCGGTAGGGATCTGCTATGGCTGCAAACTGCCGGCTGAGCATATTCTATAGATATTATACTTGTCACAGGGGGGCACCATCTTGGAAAGTGTCTGTGACACTCACATGCTCAGTGGGCTCTGATTGGCTGTTGAGAAGCTAAGCTTAGGGCTCGTCACTAATTATCCAGCAGAAAATGAGCTTCCCTGGCTGTAATATAAGCTGATGCTACAGGTTTGCTGATTATTAAATTCTGATGCTAATTGCACATGTAGTAATTATCTGTATTAATTACTAATCAGCCTTATATTGTGACATTTCTATTCTATGTGTACTGTATATTGTGAGTGGCTCCCTAAGCTCAGTAAGTGACAGCAGCACAGAGCATGTGCAGTGAATCAGCAGAAAAGAAGATGGGGAGCTACTGGGGCATCTTTGGAGACACAGATCTTTACTGCTAAAGGGCTGTGGTTGCCTTGGGCTGGTACAGAAGCACAAAACATTATGTACAACATTTCTAGCTACTTCTTTAGTTCACTTTAGACCATACACGGGCAGATTTAAGCTGCTGATTTGGCAACTTATCCTCCCATGTATGGGGCTCTAAAATGGGCCTACCCTACTGATATGGGGTTAAAAATTCCCATTCAGTGTGAAGACTGCATCTTCTCATTAAAGCCATTAAAGGGGTTGTTTGATGTTTGAGTTAACTTTTATAATGATGCAGAGAGTGATATTCTGAATTTAATTTAAAATTCTTTTTTTTTTATTTGTAGTTTATTTAGGTTTTTATTCAGCAGCTCTCCAGTTTGCACTTTCAGCCATCTGGTTGCTATGATCCAAATTACCCTAGCAACCATGCATTGACTTAAATAAGTCTTAAATAGGTTCAATTCCTCCAACCAACGTAATATAGAATCTCCCATCTATATGCATAATAGCAGATACCCAAAGCAGTGGTTTACCAAAGATATTGCATTAAACCAAGGGCATTAAAATGTTTTGCACTGTGAAAATAAAATGTTGTTTTTCTCACCCCCGGCATACATGGCAGCCAGTAATATTGAGGATATCCATGCAATTTCACTGTATGAAGCTCCAAAATGATCCTGGATTTCTTTGAAGAATACGGTGATAGCTTTTGAAAAGGCATAGGAGAATCCCATTGAGATGAAAGCTCCCAAGACAACCATCCACCCCCAGCCTCCATCCGGTGGAGTGAAACCCATCACGTTGTTAGACAATGGTGCCATGTCTTCTAACTATGCTCCACTCATAGGCCTGCAAGGCAAACAGAGATGGGTTAATAGGATCGCAGTTAAGAAGCTGTGTGACCATATTAAGGCACAAGGCTGCAGGCTGAGTTATACAGGGAACGCTGAGTATCACTCATGTATTATAAGGGCTAATGTAACCCCTACTGTAAATGATAAGGATATTAGAAGTCACTAAGGGGTTGTTCTGTGACCATATAAAGGCACAAGGCTGCAGGCTGAGTTATACAGGGAACTCTGAGTATCACTCATGTATTATAAGGGCTAATGTAACCCCTACTGTAAATGATAAGGATATTAGAAGTCACTAAGGGGTTGTTCTGTGACCATATAAAGGCACAAGGCTGCAGGCTGAGTTATACAGGGAACTCTGAGTATCACTCATGTATTATAAGGGCTAATGTAACCCCTACTGTAAATGATAAGGATATTAGAAGTCACTAAGGGGTTGTTCTGTGACCATATAAAGGCACAAGGCTGCAGGCTGAGTTATACAGGGAACTCTGAGTATCACTCATGTATTATAAGGGATAATGTACCCCCTACTGTAAATGATAAGGATATTAGAAGTCACTGAGGGGTTGTTCTGTGACCATATAAAGGCACAAGGCTGCAGGCTGAGTTATACAGGGAACTCTGAATATCACTCATGTATTATAAGGGATAATGTACTTCCTACTGTAAATGATAAGGATATTAGAAGTCACTGAGGGGTTCTGTGACCATATAAAGACACAAGGCTGCAGGCTGAGTTATACAGGGAACTCTGAGTATCACTCATGTATTATAAGGGATACTGTGCCCCCTACTGTAAATGATAAGGATATTAGAAGTCACTGAGGGGTTGTTCTGTGACCATATAAAGACACAAGGCTGCAGGCTGAGTTATACAGGGAACTCGAGTACCACTCATGTATTATAAGGGACTAGACATTAAGCCCGTTAAATTAACGGGTGCTAGAACATATGTAGTCGAACATTCGCCAGAGACGGTCCGTGGGGCACATGCGCAGTAGCGCAATCCCACGGACGCAGGGACTGGACGCAGAGACACTTCAACTTTATTATATAGGATAATGTACCCCCTACTGTAAATAATAAGGATATTAGAAGTCATCGAGGGGTTGTTCTGTGACCATATAAAGACACAAGGCTGCAGGCTGAGTTATACAGGGAACTCTGAGTATCACTCATGTATTATAAGGGATAATGTACCCCCTACTGTAAATGATAAGGATATTAGAAGTCATCGAGGGGTTGTTCTGTGACCATATAAAGACACAAGGCTGCAGGCTGAGTTATACAGGGAACTCTGAGTATCACTCATGTATTATAAGGGATAATGTACCCCCTACTGTAAATGATAAGGATATTAGAAGTCACTGAGGGGTTGTTCTGTGACCATATAAAGACACAAGGCTGCAGGCTGAGTTATACATAGTGATATGGGGCATGTTTACCAACATTGGAGAAAAATATCTGGAGAGATTTCCAGAGATGTTGCCCATAGCAACCAATCAGAGCTTTGCTTTTGTTTTCTAACTTATAGGTGACTGTTAAAATCTAATTGCTGATTGGTTGCCATGGGCATCATCTCCAGATATTCATCTCCAATGTTAGTAAATATGCCCAAGTGTCCAATATGGCAGCTCCTATCCCTGCTGCCCACTCTGCCTTCTGAGATGGGGTACTGGGGAGCTGCTCCATCTTCACAAGTGATTTTGGCTTAGGAAAGGGGGAAGGAAGATCTTACAGGGGCCCAAAGGCATGTGGGGGAGGGGTGTAATGATCCCCTTTAACAAAATAACCCTATAGTGAATGATATGGAGCGACTGGGCAGTTGGAAGGATCCTCTGAAAGTCAAGTCTGAGCCTTTAGCAGCTTCTGGTACCACATGACTGACTGTGCTGCAGAGATAATATCCCACATGATTCTGCTCATTTGCATTATGGGATAAAGAAATCACATGCACATTAGAATTAAACAAAACCTGCCTAATCCTGTACTGAATCAGCTATGGGGCAAATACACAGACTCACAAGTAAAGGGAAAATTACTATTATTAACATGTATTTATATAGCAAAATGCTTTAGTTTGTGCTGCTGCCACAATAAGAAATCGGCAGTACCACCTCACAAAAATAATTAAATTCAAAAAAGTAAGAAAAAAGCAATAAATGTGGAAAACACTCACAGTTCACCTCAGTCCCGAGGTGCAAAAAGCCAAGGACGCTGCATCACGGAGATGTGAGGGTTTCCAAAAAGTGAAAAGTCAGATGTAAAAAGTAAAAAATCTTTATTAGGACATAGATACCTAACGCGTTTCGTGCCTGTGTGGGCACTTACTCATAGGCTGTGAGTAAGTGCCCACACAGGCACGAAACGCGTTAGGTATCTATGTCCTAATAAAGATTTTTTACTTTTTACATCTGACTTTTCACTTTTTGGAAACCCTCACATCTCCGTGATGCAGCGTCCTTGTATTTATATAGCGCCAACATATTGCGTAGTAATGAAGATTTTCATTCATCCAGGTCATGGTATATCTAGTATAGGTAAATCTAAAAACAACTGGACTTGCTGAGTAATCAATGAAGATGTTTCACTACTCATCCGAGCAGCTTCTTCAGTTCAACTGACTGGTGTGGGAAATTCTCGGCATATAAACTCTTCCACTAATCCAATCACAATGGCCCATTGTAACTCTTCAAAGAGGGAAAATGTATCCCCCCTTTTTAAACATGAACGTATTCAGTTGGACTTAATGTAGTAATGGAACAGTCTGGACCTCCAGAAGTGAATATAACAGACATACCTGATTCCACAGATTAAAAGGGGTTGTTTGCCTTTAAATTAAAGGACCAGTAACATCAAAAAACAAAAATTTGTTAGTATACCACAAAAAAAACACCAAGACTAATTACTCTTTAAAATTGCATAAGCCTTTTTTAAGTAATAACTTACCGAAACTCTGCTTGCGCTCTTCAGAAATGTCGATCCATTGTGCGGCGCTCGATTTCTCCTCCCTGCCTTGCTTATAGGAGATAGCCGGGAGGAGAAATCGAGCGACGCACAATGGATCGCCTTTTCTGATGAGGAGCGCAAGTGGAGTTTAGGTAAGTTATTTCTTAATAAAGGCTGTGCGATTTTAAAGTGTAATTAGTCTTGGTGGTTTTTTTTTTCGTGGTATACTAACGAATTTTTTTAAAAATGTTTTTGATGTTACTGGTCCTTTAACTGTTAGTATGATGTAGAGGGTGATGTTCTCATACAAAATTTGGTTTTCATTTTTATTATTTGTGTTTTTTGAAGTTATTTAGCTTTTTATTCAGCAGCTCTCCAGTTCGCAATTTCAGCAGCCTAGTTGCTAGGGTCCACATTACCATAGCAACCATGCATTGATTTGCACAATAGACTGGAATATGAATAGGCCTGAATAGAAAGAGGAGTAATAAAAAGTAGCGATAATAATACATTTGTAGCCTTACGGAGTCTTCTGAAAAGAATCAGAAGAAAAAGGCAAATAATTCAAAAACTAGAAACAAGAAAAAAAGGAAGGCCAAATGAAAAGTAGCTTAGAATTGGCCATTCTATAAAATACAGGGGGTGGGTGAATATACTGGGGCCCAGGGTATGAATTTAGCACAGATCTGTTTTGGGGCCCTAAAGGCACCACAAAAAAAAACAATTCTCCCACATTCCCACTTTATGTCGGGCCCCTAATCAACTCCTATGGGCCCCTCAAGGGAGCAACCCTGGCGTCCAACCCCAACCTTTTAATTTTCGGGGGTTTATTTGTTTTGTTAAACAGCGAACGCCTTCCATTTCCGTCTGATCTGTCAGCGGCAGAGCAAGCAAACGGAACGGAACATTCACGCTGCTGCTCACTATTTGCTTTACTGTAGCAGAACCAAAGTGCTGTAAACAAAGCAGAGAATACAAGATCTCTCTAAGGCTGGTGTTGTAGTTACACAAGAGCAGTGGGGAAATTATTTTACCGAGAACCATAGCACAATGGCTCAAACCTAGGGGATATGGGGGCTCATTTACAATTACAAATATTTATTACTCACACTTCCCTCTGTACATGCTCCGTGCAACTTGCCCTTTAAGGGAAGAGACACATGGTCAGATTCGGGAGATTAGTCGCCCGACTGCGGGATGGGAAGTCCCCAGAAGTTCCCTCGTGAGGCAACTTTGGAAAACGAAGCACTCCGAGTGCCATCCTGCAGGCGATTTAGATCCTAGCCTGGCAGGAGGCAGTTTGGGGAGATTAATCGCCCCAAAGAAGAGGAGATTTGTTGCCGGGCGACTAATCTCCCCGAATCTGACCGTGTGTCTCTGCCCTAAGCCAACTGGCTTTCATACAATGTACAGGGTGCAAGGGAGTCATGTGATTAACACCTGCCTGCTGAGCTCAGTCCTATACGAGTAATTGTTGTTGGCGCTTTAACACATACCACTGGTTCTCAGGAGCTTACAATCTATGGTCACATTCACATTCAGTTTCTATTATTAAAGGGGTAGTTCACCTTTAAGCCCACTTTTAGTATGATATAAAATGGTTAGTTCTAAGATAATTCTCAATTGGTCCTCATTTTTTAATTTTGGAGTTTTTTTTAATTATTTGCCTTTTTCTTCTGACTTCAAGCTTTCAAACAAACGCTATGTAAGGCTACAAATGTATTGTTATTGCTACTTTTTTTTTTATTACTCCTCTTCCTATACAGACCCTCTCCTATTCATATTCCAGTCTCTTATTCAAATCAATGCATGGTTGCTAGGGGAATTTGGACCCTAGCAACCAGATTACAGACATTGCAAATAGGGATGCACCGAATCCAGGATTCGGTTCGGGGTTCGGCCAGGATTCGGCCTTTTTCAGCAGGATTCGGATTCGGCCGAATCCTTCTGCCTGGCCGAACCGAATCCGAATTTGCATATGCAAATTAGGGGCAGGGAGGGAAATTGCGTGACTTTTTGTCAGAAAACAAGGAAGTAAAAAATGTTTTCCCCTTCCCACCCCTAATTTGCATATGCAAATTAGGGTTCGGATTCGGTTCGGTATTCGGCCGAATCCTTTGTGAAGGATTCGGGGGTTCGGCCGAATCCAAAAAAGTGGATTCGGTGCATCCCTAATTGCAAATAACCCAAAAATAACCCAAAACCCACAAATAATAAAACATAAAAACCAATTGCAAATTGTCTCAGAATATCACTCTCTACATCATACTAAAAGTTAACTCAAAGGTGAACAACGCCTTTAAGAGCAAATTAACCTGCCTATATGTTCTTAAAGGAGAAGCAAACCCAAAAGTTAAAAAACCCTACCCTACATAGACCCCCCTCTCTCCTCCCCCAAGCCAAGTGTTTCCCCCAGGCAAATGCCTCTAAATTTTTACTTACCCCTCAGTGCAGATTCAGGCATCGGAGTTCACGGGCGCCATCTTCAGCCAATTTGGTAATCTTCGGAATGACACCGGCGCTTCGGCATTTTCCTGAGTTTTTGGCGTATGCGCAGTTGTCGTGAAACAGAAAATTGCTCCAACTGCGCTTACGCCGATCTCATTCCGAAGATTTCCGAAGAGAAGATGGTGCCTATAGAGTCCGCAGGACAGAATCTGCACCGAGGAGTAAGTAAAGACTTGGGGCATTTGCCTGGGGTAACACTTAGGCTGGGGGGAGGGATGTCTGAGTGGTCTTTTAACTGTTGTGTGGAGTGGGTGGGGTTGGGAACCAGGATGGGCGGGGCCCGTGATTTCTGATGGCGGCCCTGGGCTTACTCATGAAGCAGAATAGAGTGAGAGATAGGGTTGGCACCTGTGTGCTTTTGAACTGGGCATCAACACTTTAAAACGTTGGATAGAAATCCAAAACAATCCAGCCAGTTAGATCTAAGTGATGCAATAACCTTGACCTGGTGTCATAACTCCATCATTGTGATGTCATCATGCCTGTTTCTACATCACAGCCCAACCCCCAATGTGATCTGCCCCGCCACCCCGTGTTGGGGTTTAGTCATCAGCAAAGGTGGCAACCTCTAATTTAAAGATAATGTTATGATAGATTTGAATTAATATATCTAGATTTACCTATACTTGATATATTAAAAAAAAAAAAGTTTACTTTTTGGCGTCAGTATCTGTTTCAGTCCAACAGCTGCAAGTTGCTCATCTCTTCACCTTGTCTAACAACTGTTTCTTTAACTTTATTCCTCCCTGCGGAGTCAAATGTGCTTGAAAATGAATTTAGAGTGCAAGCTGTGAGGCAAGGAAGCTACAGGATAACGAGACACTGGGTGGGAGAGAAGTTTATCAGTCAAGTGATGAGTTTCCTATAGGGGAGGGAAGCGGTGGCTCCACGTGGGCTCAGACTAGAGCGGGTGGATCGCGGGGAGCGAGTGTAGAGCAGTCAGAGAGCGATTAATCGCGCGGGGCGGGGACTTACCGGGAGCTGATGCTGCGGAGCTGTTTGGGTCCCCCGGGTCAGAGCCTTGTGATGCGGATGGGAGGAAATCAAACACAAATCACATACCTGCTCCTCTGAGTCTGGGGGCGGGCCGAGAGGAGGAGTCTAACCTCAGGACAGGGGGAGGGGTGCGAGTGACATTACTAGCAAACCACTTACTTTTTATACTTTACTCACCCCCACCCAGCTCCTCCTCCTCCTCCCTATTGTGACAGTTTGGCAGCTTCCCGGGTAACAACCAGCTGCTGCTAGTGTCAGTTCAACTACAGCCTACAGCTTGCACTCCCCTACATTTACTTCTAATCACCCCCCTCCTCTAACATATAGATTGGGATCCCAGAGTTTCCTATCCCTATCTTTATTAACGGTGGCCCTGCAATTCTGTAAAATAAAAGTCTTTAGACTGTAAACTCTTGAGGCCAGGGCCCTCTGATCTCATATTTATTCTGCAAGCCTTGTTTCTTATAAATAAATGATGATGAAAGACTACGGTGCTGTCCTGTATGTGCCGCTGTATGGGGCTGCTGTACAAGTTACTGTATACAAGAGACAATTTACTAAGTGGCAAAAAATCGGCAGCGACAGCTTCGCAGGCAGCGCAACACTTCGCCAGGCGAAAATTCGCTCAGACAACGCTAATTCACTAACGTTCGAAGTTGCGTCATGGGCGTCGAACGCTGGTGAAGTTGTGCTAGTGCTAGTGTCCAGGGAACCTTAATAAAATAAAATAAAGTTGTTGTATTGCCCTACACATGAGCCCAGTGTATAGTTTATGTTCCATATGTTAGGAAATGTAGGGGAAAGCCGGTTACCCCAAAACATTTTTACACTCTTTTGCAGCCTGAAAAAATGAAAAGTCGCCATCGTTTTTTAGGACTTAGAAAAATTTTCAACTAAATTTTGAGGAAGGCATGGATTTGCATCGAATCACCACCTGCGAATGTTGCGGCAAAAAAAAAAAAATTGTCACGCCTCAAAATTTCCACACGCATTAAAGTAGTTGAGTCGAATAGGTACATTTTTGATTGAGGAGGTCCGTATTCGGCCGAATTAGAACCATATGAATCGAAGGAATATCGCATTTGATTCAAAGTTTTTTCCAAAAAAAAAAACAAACAGATTTTTTAAAGTCCACCAATTGACTCCAAATAGGTTCTAGGAGGTCCTCCATAGGCTGAAAGAGCAATTCGGCAGCTTTTAGATGGCGGATGGTCGAAGTCGAATTTTTAAAGAGTACATGATAAATTTAGATATTTGAATTTTTTAATTTTTTTTTCAAATTCAAATCGAATTTGGACTATTGCACTTTGCCTGGCGCAAGAGGTAACGTTCAGTAAAATCCGCATCTTAGTGAATTTGTGTCGTTATGTCCATTCGCCAGAGCACAAATTTTGCTTGGCGATTGAGTGCGAATGAGTGCCAGCATCAGTCTCTTTCACCAGCAAAGTTACGTCTGCACCCGTTAGTAAATCGGCAAAGTACCGAAATGACATCATGCTGGTGAATTTTAGCCAGCGTTAGTTACTTCGCCCTTTAGTAAATTTGCCCCAAAGAAGCTAAATTGCAACATCCATGAAATTTGACTCTGGCGCGACCAAATTTGACGCAGCACGTGCAGTTGACGCCCCCCCCCCCAGTCCTTGCAAAAAATGTTGGCTTTAATCCGGTCCCAGGGACAAAAAAAGGTTGGGGGCCGCTGCTCTAAGGGCCAGATTTATCAAAGCTTAGAATTTCGAGCTATTTTTTATGTACTTCGACTAGGGAATAGTCCAAATTCGATTTGAATTTGAAAAAAAAAATTAAAAAATTCAAATATCTAAATTTATCATGTACTCTTTAAAAATTCGACTTCGACCATTCGCCATCTAAAAGCTGCCGAATTGCTCTTTCAGCCTATGGGGGACCTCCTAGAACCTATTTGGAGTCAATTGGTGGACTTTAAAAAATCTGTTTGTTTTTTTTTTGGAAAAAACTTTGAATCGAATGCGATATTCCTTCGATTCATATGGTTCTAATACGGCTGAATATGGACCTCCTCGATCAAAAATGGACCTGTTCGACTCTACTACTTTAATGCGTGACAATTTATTTATTTTTTTGCCGCAACATTCGCAGGTGGTGAAACGCGGAAATTCAATGCAAATCCATGCCTGGCGAATAAATTTGCCAATCACTAGACTGTATCAGTAAGCAGAGGTGATCTCTAGATGGGCCAAATCAATGACTACATTAATAGGCAGATGTTGGAATTTTTTGGCTCAATAGCGGTTGGGTAGCCCCATAAGTGATCTGTCCAATGGGGATTTTGGATACAGAGGTTCCCACGGGGAGATTCCTTGGTATCCCGACAGGCCAGTCCATCCCTGTTCAGTGCCCCCCTCTAATGAATGGATCATCCCATGTATTTGTACAGTACATATCCCTGGCTGCACTCTTCACTGATTGTCCCCACTCAGTAGTCGGACTAGTCCATTTAAATCATCCCCCATGAGAAGAAGCATTGTTACCGAAGTCAAACAAGGTGTGTGTTTAGCCAGTGGGCAAACATTGGATTGAACTGTGACAGGACCATAGATGCATGCTGCAGACTGTGGTGACTTCTGTGCAGCCCTGTAGCGTGGGCCTAAACTTGCCGTTTATGTGTTTGATTTTAAAGGAGAACTAAACCCTAAAAATGCCACATTATATATACTGAACTTATTGCACGAGGCTAAAGTTTCAGCTTGTCAATAGCAGCAATGATCCAGGACTTCAAACTTGTCACAGGGGGTCACCATCTTGGAAAGTGTCTGTGACACTCACATGCTCAGTGGGCTCTGATTGGCTGTTGAGAAGCTAAGCTTAGGGCTCGTCACTAATTATCCAGCAGAAAATTAGCTTCCCTGGCTGTAATATAAGCTGATGCTACAGGTTTGCTGATTATTAAATTCTGATGCGAATTGCACTGGTTTCTGTGCTGCCATGTAGTAATTATGTGTATTAATTACTAATCAGCCTTATATTGTGACATTTTTATTCTATGTGTACTGTATATTGTGAGTGGGTCCCTAAGCTCAGTAAGTGACAGCAGCACAGAGCATGTGCAGTGAATCAGCAGAAAAGAAGATGGAGAGCTACTGGGGCATCTTTGGAGACACAGATCTTTACTGCTAAAGGGCTGTGGTTGCCTTGGGCTGGTACAGAAGCACAAAACATCATGTACAGCGTTTCTACCTACTTATTTAGTTAGGCTTTAGTTCTCCTTTAAAGGGCAGCAATCCTGCATTTGGAGCCAAAAAAGTCAAATAATTTGGACAAAATAGTTTTCCACTCTCTCCGCCTACAACTAGTACAGTACTGCTTGACTCAGTGCAACCCCATTATACTCAGAACTGCAGAAAAGTTGCCCCACCTGTTGACATTTAGTTGACCGAGTGTGACATTCAGGCATTTCTCTTTGTTTTATTACAGGAACAGATGGTTATTAGCAGCCGGCTGCACCTTTTTATTGAGCTTCACTAATTGTGTTCCTGAGCCTGAAAATAATTCTTGTTGTCCTTATAAAGTCTTCCATATATCTACCTGAGACATTGACCATTGGCAGTTTTATAACAGCCTGAGCCCATAAGCAGCTTATTTGTAAAAGTAATTGCTATTAAAAGCAGTATCAGTCTCTGCACTGTTGGCTCCGACTCCTGCAGCAATGTAGCTAAAGCCAGCTGACTGCTGCTACTTTCTTTCAAGAGAGAATGGAAAGGAACACACAGCAATGAATGTATATTGGGAAGCTGCTTTTCCCAGGCTGAGTAGATAAACTGTACTCTCCAGCCTGTATTTTGTGACGTGTGGGTATGGCCTTGACTGGGAATCTTCAAACAGAATCCTGACTATATACAGTATATATATGTGTAACCCCTTTGTGGCTGAAATAGACAAATACCATTTAGTGGGATAGAGAATGGGCTACACACGACCCTCTTTCGCCAGGATGGGCTTTCGCTAAATGGTAGGGTTGCACCAAATCCACTATTTTGGATTCGGCCGAATCCTTTGTGAAAGATTTGGCTGAACCAAAGCCGAATTTGCATGTGCAAATTAGGGGTGGGAAGGGAAAAACATTTTTACTTTTACAAAAAGTCACATGATTTCCCTCCCCCCTAATTTGCATATACAAATTAGGATTCAGATTTGGTTCAGCCGGGCAGAACGATTTGGCCGAATCCCGAACCGAATCCTGTATTCGGTGCATTCCTAATAAACGGAAAGAGCACAGGCTGATGTTGTTGAACTACAACTCACTACTGCCAAAGATGTAAAAGAATAGAGTTGGACGCCAGGGATTCTTTGCAAAACAGTAGAACAGGCTTTAATCATACTCACAATGAGGTATTCAAAGTACATTATCCAAGTACATTCGCAGGTGTAGCAGACACTTCAAGGAAAGACACCACTGAAGAAATAGCACAGGGAATTGAAAGTATCACCTTCCAGGTTGTCCGTACCTCTTGTGGCCCAATCCCCTACAGCAGATGTGGAACAGGGTTAGAAGAATAACCTAATCCCCATGTCAGTAATGTGGTCCCTTCACTACAGGCAAAGCAAAGCCTGGGGGAGAGCTACTCCCTTCTATCCTCCTAGTTGGAGCTTGAGCTGCTTTTTATAACTAAGCCTCACTGTCTCACTCGCTCTACAGAGCGCTATTACAGGAGTTTTACTACAAACTAGCTTCACCTCGTTCACCACACAGTTCATTTCTCACAGTTCTCCCTTACCCAGAGCTCTTATACCCCAGGTAGCACTACCTTTCCCAAAAGTACATTTCCCTTTGGAATTTAGCAGCAACTCAGACGTAGCAGGTAAATGCACAAACCCTTTCCTCAAATTGGGGCCCCATGTTAGTATCCTTGCCAGTATCCTCCCTTGGGTGTCTCACTCACTGGGGTGCTCTCAGAGGCAGTCACACTGGAGATTACAGGCAGCTCTGCAGCAGGATCAATCTCACCAGTGGCACCTTTCTCTTCCTGAGTCTCTAGCAGCTTGGCAGGGAACAGGATGGGCTCTCTCTGTACTTCTACAGATGCAACAGCTTGGACAGTCTCACAAGAACTGGTTCTGGCTGAATGTTTCATCATACAACCCCTGTTAAACTCTGTTGTAGACCCTGTACAAAAGGCTCCAAAGGCAGGCACTACCTCTCTCCCAAGGATGCACTGGGGTATCCAGCCAATCGGATGGCTCTCCAGTCTGTAACTGGGCTGGATGATGTCAGACAGAAAAACAGAAGGGTTTGTCTGATCCCCTACTCAGGATATGGTCATCAACCTAGGGCCAATGAAATGGTTATGCAAATAAGGTACCAAAAGTTACATGGGTTTTAACCCAGCAACAAGGCACTGTTCGCATACCTCCCAACTGTCCTGTTTTTAGAGAGATAGTCCCTCTTTTGACAGCTCAACCTGCAGTCCCTTGTACTGGAAAGTCATGTTTTCTCTGCACTGAACAGCCAGAAAAAGAAACAATGTTTCTAACTTAATTGGCTTTTGGCAGAGAGCCCAGAACAGCCACAACAGAAGATAAGATACATTTGTAACAATTCAATTCAAGAAGTAATTCTAACAATATAAGATAACAGGTCCCTTTGGAAAAGTTAGACTCACAGCTTAAAGAGCAATTCACCTTCATTAGCAAAACAGTAATAACTGGAAAAAAAAAACACATAAATATGTTCAAACTTTTATAACCTGCCAAATTTTGTAAAACGAACATGGTAATTAGGGGGTGTGGCTACAAAAATGGGTGTGGTCAAAACATTCACCAAGCTACGCGCAACAATTTTTTTGTCCCTCTTTTTAGTTCCAAAATGTGGGAAGGTATGCTATCAGGGAATGAAGCCACAAGGGCCATTATACTTATGGGTCAATACATATTATAAGTCACTGGTTTTTATCAGGTCCCTTTCGGCTAGGTAAGGAACCTCTTTGGGGGAAAAAAAAAATGGCACCCTTTCTGCAGCCAGCTGTCCTTCAAGGTGTGTGTCCTACATTGGGGCGTACCCAGTATGGTTGGAATCTTGGACATCAGAGTGAACTGCCCATGTATCCAGCCCAAACCCCACAAGGGTCAAGTGTGATTCCCCAATGTTAGGCACCCCAAGTGATTATATTGACTTACCTGAAACCCCGGGTCTGTGCTCCTGTCAGCAGAAAACTGCACTGGCCCAGGGTTATACCAGTGAGCACCACTGATCGATCCTCTTTTCGTGTAGGATGCACACAGCTTGTAGGTCCGACATTCTTATTACTTACATTATATTCGCCGCATCTGTTTCCTCTCATGGCGTCGGATAGGAACAAGTCACACCATGGAGTTCACCCCTTAGATGCATGGCTGCACATAAATCAGTTCAGTCTGCAGCATGCATCTAATTGAATTGCTAATAAGCCATGCAGGCTGTGGATTATATTTGTGTTCGGTTTTAAAGGGATGAGGTGGCAACTGTAGCTGCAGCCCATTTTGGGCACCCCAATCTGGCCCAAGAATAGAAAGCTCCATACAATAAACTGCCAACTCCGGCAAGAGTGGCCTCACCAGCAGCCAGGTATCAGCCCGTGTATGGCCAGCTTCACAGATAAGGGACATTTCCCCTTTAAACCAATTGGCTTTTGTTTGGCACTTTGAATTTTCCACTCAGCTAAATTGCTCGGCAGAACTGCAACATAAACACTGAGACGCTGATGTGCTCCCCGTACTGACTGGTCTGATCAGGATGGAAACCTGTACCTGGGAGATCCCATCTAAACTCACAATGGAAAGATTGAGATGACAGTTACAAACCTCTGAAACTGAGAACGATTTATTCCCCATCAGGGAGACATGGACAGTAAGTATAGACGCCTATAACATGTTTAAAAGGAATAGGTTGTATGGGAGGAGCTGAAACCCAGTATAAGGGATAGTACAGGTATCCAAATTATCCAAATAATCCACATTTTTAAAAATGATTATCTGTTACTGTTAAACCCGTTATTCAGAAAGCTCCAAATTACAGAAAAGCCGTCTCCCACAGACTCAATTTTGTCCAAAAAAAACTTCTCTATAAAAATAAAATGGTACCTTGTACTTGATTCCAACTAAGATATAATTAATCGCTATTGGAAGCAAAACCAGCCTATTGGGTTTATTAAATGTTTACATGATTTTCTAGTAGACTCAAAGGGAATGTAAAGGGAAAAAAATAAAATCTAATTTTTACTTTCTATAATGAAAAAGAAACCAATCTCCAATATACTTTAATAAAAAATATGTACTGTTTTTATATGACTGTATGCAGTGAAATTCCCCCTTCCTTTACTGCTGTGGATAGGAATTGTCAGACAGTCCCTAACTACTCTGCAGGGAAACAATCATACTTATGAACAGCAGGGGGAATCCCCGCCTTATTTCCGAGCCATGCAGAACTCAAGCAGCTTTGTTTGTTTCCCTGTAGAGCAGTCGGCGACTGTGTACAGATTTGTATTGGATTTTATTTTTGCCTTTACATCCCCTTTACTGTTTCCAACTTCAGCTGCAGGGACAACGATCATGGAACCAGATTTAAACAGATAAACTGGGCTTCTATTTGGAGGATTATTTTGCTGCAGCCACTGGTTCTGCAGAGTTGGAGAAAGTTTGTATTAAACAATAGAAAAACTATAAAATCCACATTAGATTTTATGACAATACAGGACCCAGTGCAGTCTGTATATTCTGATTATTAATCAGTCTTGCTGTATCGGCTTCTGGCAGATATTATTTGGCTGTTTTGATAATTTATGATGATCCCTAAGCAGCCCCAGACCACACTGAGCATGTGCACAGTCTTGGTCTTGCAAAGATGTATAACAAAGTTACAAGATGGTGACCCCCTGTAGCCAACTTTGAAAGCATAAATCATTTGTTTGGTTAGGCTTGTGGTGTAGTAAGTTTATGCTTATGTTTAATATACAAAATATAGCATTTCTAGCTTTATTCTATTTTAGACTTTACTTCCCCTTTAGGGTATGAAGATCCAAATTCCGGAAAGATCCATTATCCAGAAAACCCCAGGTCCTGAGCATTCTGGATAAAAGGTCCCATACCTGCAGCAGAAGGTTATGGACGGGGTTAGGATGTTAGACTACAGGTCTATGTTACAGACCCTCCGGGTGATAGAAAAGAAAGAGGCGCAGATATAAAAGGCTTGTACGTTGCCCTATCACCTCCTTGTGCAGAGTTCCTTATACCCAATGGTTTACGTTGGTAGTTAGTTTTACGTAGGTTTATCAGTCACTCTGGTTAATAAAAGGTCTGGGCAGTCATTGGGTGGAAAATAAGTGACAAGAGCATCAGAGCTCCAACCTGCTGTGCTTTCAAAGGTCAAATTAATGTATTCAGAGATAAATAATTAAATAGAGTAAGTATAATAACCGGAGATGGTTTCATCAACAAAACTAAATCAAAGGGAAAGCTGCCCAGATCAGTTGCAGGGTTGGTCCTCGTCTGCTACTACGGGTATGGGAGCTGTTATCCAAAACCTGGGGTTTTCCGGATAATGTATCTTTCCATAATTTGGATCTTCATACCTTAAAGGGGTGGTTCACCTTTCAAATAACTTTTCGTATGTTATAGAATGGCTAATTTTAAGCAACTTTTCAAATGGACTTCATAATTTATTTTTAATCGTTTTTTTAATTATATACCATTTTCTTCTGACTCTTTCCAGCTTTTAAACAGGGGGTCACTGACCCCATCTAACAACAAATGCTCTGTAAAGCTACAATTGTACGGTTATTGCTACTTTTAAACTACTCATCCTTTTATTCTGGTCCTCTCCGCTCAAATTCTGGGATCTTGTTTAAATCAGGGCATGGTTGCTGGGTTAATTTGGATCCTAGCAACCAGATTGCTTAAAGAGCAAATTGGAGAGCTGTTAAATAAAAAAATAAATAATGTGAAAATCACAAATAATGAAAAGCAATTGCAAATTGTCTCAAAATATCACTCTTTACATCATACTGAACGTTAACTCAAAGGTGAACAACCCCTTTAAGTCTACTAGAAAATCATATAAACATTAAATAAACCCAATAGGCTGGTTTTGCTTCCAATAAGGATTAATTATATCTTAGTTGGGATCAAGTACAAGTGACTGTTTTATTATTACACAGAAAAAGGAAATCATTTTTAAAAATTTGGATTTTTTGGATGAAATTGAGTCTATGGGAAAAGGGAAAATTGTATCATACTTACCGTAATTTTCCTTTCCTGGACATACTCCATATCAGAACTCACCGGGATATCCCCGCCCCCATGCCCCATCAGAAGGACCCTCCCCAAAGCTTTAAAAGCCAGCCCCACCCCCTCTATGGCGTCTTTGTTACTAGCTTTAAGACAATCATTGTAGAAGGGTTGGGAACTAGCTGATATGGAGTATGTCCAGGAAAGGAAAATTACGGTAAGTATGATACAATTTTCCCTTTTCCCTGGACATACTCCATATCAGAACTCACCGGGACATAGCAAGCTTAATGCCCAGTTGGGAGGGAACTAGGCTCTAATAGACTCCTGGATAATATTGCAGTACTTACTGTTGTGAAGTACAGCACTCGACATACTATCAGCTCCAGGTGCAGAACCTAGTAATGTACAGGAGACATCTTATAGGATTAGCTGATCTCAACTCCAATCCTAGAGGAAGAGAGCAATGAACAATTATACTTAGTTGTAGTTGAAGAAAATCCTGTTAGGACCCAGTCCTAAAGCGAAACTCACATTGAGACTGACCATCTCATATCCCTATAGCGAACTATACTAAGAGGAAGAAAATCCTGCCAGGACCCAGTCCAAAAAGGGAACTCACACTGAGACTGACCATCTCATATCCCTGTGGAGAATTACACGAAGAGTAAGAAAATCCTGCTAGAACCCAGTCCTAAAAGGGAACTCACCCTGAGACAGACCATCTTACATCACTAGCCAGAGGTGGATAGTGTCAACCAATTATAAGACCAAATAAAGAACCTATCTATGAAGAGGCATACAAAGAACAGATTGAAATGCATCACAATTTGGAATATACTGTTTATCCTAAGCAGGTTTCCAAGTCTCTAATCATATAACCGAGAACTAGCAGTTCTGTGCAAGAATACCATATAAACCAACTGTTAATTGTGAACAGAACCATATCTGATAAGCTATCAGATGGGTAACAATATGATAGAAGACCCCAAAGGCTACATAATATTACCTCATAGGAGAATACTGTAGGCAGAGAACCTGATCATCCCTGTCAAGAGGCCTATACGTTGTTATGCTAGCCTCTTGCCCAGTACACTGTATATCCACACAGTTTGCCAAGGCCCCCTAAAATGTTATCATCATGCCGAAAGGTAACCTTACTCTAATACAAAACTCCTGTGGGCAACCTTTTCCCAGGAAGCTCCCTCATACAGGCATCACAATATCTAGAAAAACAGTCCCTAATTTGGGCTGTATGATACATTAAGGCCAACCATGTTTGAATGATAACTGGCATAATATGAGACAAGCAGGTCAACCAATGCCTAATTACCACCTGTTCTTTAGGTAAGCACTAAGAACAGTCTAAGTGCCCCTGCACCTACATGGATGGCTTGAGAACAGGAAGGCACATTCCCAGCCAACACAGGCGCTCGGCAACAACAAAGAATCCGTCCCCAACTAGGACACATGCTCTACCCAAGCAATGTATTAGTCCCTTATCCTGATGGAAGCCACAAAAAACACATGTTCCAAGCTTCCCAACTAGAGACACCCTGAATATACTGTACTTCAGGGCAAGCAGTAGACTGTTACTCAAGCAATAGCCTGGACTAATCAATTAGGCAGGAGATAACCCCCTAAAAGCAACTTCATGTCCGCCACTGTGGATGTGACTCTTGTCAGGGACACCTCCTCTCCAGAGGGGAAAAATGCATAGAATGGCAAATGTTGCAAAACATGTAACCCATTCCTTTAATATAACCATTATGCAGCTCCAAGACGGTAATCTTAACCACACCTCCAATACAATTGTAAGGGTTAACATCCCTGAACACCACAATCAATAGTTTAGTGAGGGTAATACAAGGGAATGTATATGTGCCCCATTTGTTTGTTGCTACCAGGCACCTTGTTTCTGCCAACAACAACAGTACAGAATAGCTTCAAGAACAAGCCCCTCAGCTGTAAAGCTATTCTCAAGGCAGAGGAGATGCAACCTAATTAAGTGTTTTACAAGCCTTTTAATATCTTGTTTGTAATACAGAAGATGCCAATGAGACCAGCTGCCACCTGCCAGCCTTTAGACAAAAACTGTAACTGTACCTTACCAAGTACTATGGTAGAACCTAGCCATGCATAATTAGTGGATAGGAGCACCCACTTCAATCCTATCATGGCGCCAACCTCTGAACTCCCTTAAAAACCTGCATTCTGACTGGTCTATCCCATAGATCAAACTCAGAGAGCCCTGTGGTACACATAAGTCAAATGCTGTTTGTAAACCACCAAGTAGTGACTCTCTGCAGAGCAGAGAAAACCATATTCAGATTAGCATACTGCTAAACTCTAGAATCCCTGCAAAACTCAGAGTAAAAACAGTTAGGCAGTCTATATAAACATTGGTTATACCAGAGTCCAATCCTTACTGCAGGCCCAATGACACTATAGTTCAACTGCAACCTATCACCCTATCCATAGGTTAAGCTGCAGTTATAGGCCTGATATATCCATCTTGTATATAACAAGGCACAAGAAACATGCAGTTTACAGCTAAACACATCCATACTGTATGGCCTTAGAAAGATTGCAAGGGCCTAGAACCCCTGAACTGGTAGCAGCCTATAGTGCATACCAACAACAGGACACCATTAACAGTTTATGCTGCAGATTTAGGCATGCTAATATCACAGATTTAAAACGCAGTATGTTATCAAAACATATACATTGCCTTTCTGAATGTATTACATGGTGTTAATATTCAGGCTGAGTACCAATCATGAATTCTGCCTGCCACAAGAATTAGAGTAACTTGCTTATAGCACACAAACCCTAAGGTCTGGAACCCAAGAGCATGTCAAGAACAGCATTGTGCAAGATCATAACATTACACACCTTATGAGTATTCCAATACCGGCCGCTGAAATACCTATTGCATATGATTTCCTAAAACAACAGCCATATAACCCACCTTGGGCTTCTGACCTCCTCTCCCATATATTGGAGAAAAGACCCTCAGAGGAGGAGTACTTCGAATAAAACAACAGAGCATACTACCTAGCCTGTGAAGCTATATGCCAGAAGCTAATGTTTCACCACACCTCTAGCTGGTCACATGATTACATTCAGCAGAGGTTGCTCAGGTATGCCCAGAGTGTTAACTACTACAATCTAAGTTGCATAATGACATATACAGTCAATTTGCCACCAACTAGGCCTATGACCCATTTAAGCATGAAGCACATCTGATAGCAAGAAGAAAGGATTCAGGTCATACCCAGTGTAGCGGCAGCAGCAGCTATAACACAACTGGAGCAATTCTTTGGAAGCTCAGGTACTGAGTAGTTAATTACATATCTACCTTCAGGTGAGACTACTCAGGTATGCATCCAATTAGCCAGTTCCCAGATTACCGGACTCTGCACTACTATAACATAATACAGAGTCAGCACTACCCAGAACAGGAGGAATATTCTGGACGGTCAGGCAGTGTAGCTGATCACATGATTCCATTCAGCTGATGCCAATCTGGTATGCATCTCATTAGCCAGTTCTGAAAGGTTGCCATTTAACGCTGCCCTAGTTGCTATAACCTTTTCCATAGCAACAATAGGATTCAGTGCTATCAAGTACAACTTGTTAAAGGGTTTTTATAACCCCAACCTGTTGTGTATAATGCAGTTATTCCGCCTTTGGCCGCATCCTTTCCGATTATACAATACCGAAATAGGATTCAGTGCATTACCCAGTTAGCACTACCCAGAACAGGAGGAATATTCTGGAAGGTCAGGCAGTGTAGCTGATCACATGATTCCATTCAGCTGATGCCAATCTGGTATGCATCTCATTAGCCAGTTCTGAGAGGTTGCCATTTAACGCTGCACTAGTTGCTATAACCTTTTCCATAGCAACAATAGGATTCAGTGCTATCAAGTACAACTTGTTAAAGGGTTCTTATAACCCAAACCTGTTGTATCAATAATGCACATTGCAGTTATTCTGCCTTTGGCCGTATCCTTTCCGATTATACAATACAGAAATAGGATTTAGTGCATTACCCAGTGTAGAGGTAGGAGCCATAACACAGGACTGGAGATATTCTCTGGAAAACCCTGAGTTTGGCTGACCACATAACATTCAGGTATATTCAGGTATGCATGAAAACAGCCAATTGTAATAGGATTGAGCAACTTACCTCTCAGTAATACACCATACCAGCCCAAAGTTTTGATACAGTGGAGTGGGGAGTGTTTTTTTTTTTTTTTTTTTTTTTTTTTACCTCAAGGGCCCCCACACACGTGCGCCTCCATGAGTGGAAGAAAGCGGAATGCAGCAGGGTGCAGACAAAAAAATACCCGCGTGCAAGGGCCCTAATACACAACCTTAGGAAAGACTTTGTGAGGGAGGCAGTTGGCTCAGAATTCTGACTCCATTTAAGGGAACCAAACAAAAACAAAATGGAGACTGTCAGACTCAGGCCACTAACTAAATACTGAGTACTACTAACCTTCCACCTCTCTCGCCCATCCGCAAAAATACAGGGGTGCAGGGTCACACACCATTGCCACTGGACGCTTTTAGGCAGGCCAGGAGGGCACACGGATGGGGGGACAGGCACTTGCCGCTGGATGCCATACAGACAGCCAGGAAGGCACATGGGATCAAGCATACTGTAACAGCTTTGTCCTACCTTATCCAGCTGAACAGCGCTGAAGGTCCCAAATATGAGGTAATGTGCAGGGGAAAAGATCACATGGATCAAAAAACCCCAGTCCCTAGGTGCCATTTCCGGTCACCTAATGCTTTCCCAAGGTTAAAAAGCAAAAATATTGCTTTCAATGGAGCAAGGAAAGCAGAAGGAAAAAAATACGCCATAGAGGGGGTGGGGCTGGCTTTTAAAGCTTTGGGGAGGGTCCTTCTGATGGGGCATGGGGGCGGGGATATCCCGGTGAGTTCTGATATGGAGTATGTCCAGGGAAACAGCCTTTCTGTAACTGGGAGCTTTCTGGATAACGGGTTTCTAGATAATACATCACAAACTTACTAGAAAATCATGTAAACATTAAATAAACTCAATAGGCTGGTTTTGCCTCCAATAAGGATTAATTATATCTTAGTTGGGATCAAGTACAAGCTACTGTTTTATTATTACACAGAAAAAGGAAATCATTTTTAAAAATGTGGCCTTTCCATAATTTCAGAGCTTTTTGGATAATGGGTTTCTGGATAATGGATCCCTTGCCTGCAGTAGGTGGAACGGGGAGGGGGGGGGTTACTGGGATTCTCTGTTACTCAACAGTGTGTGTAAAAACACTCCTGTATTGGGGCACCCTATTAAAGGGGTAGTCGACGTTCACAAAACATATCTTTTTAAATAGTATAGCACAAATACTTTAGCCCCTACAGGATTATGGGATCTATAGTTTTTCCGTTTTCCATAGTGGACAGTGCACAGACTCTCCGGAAAACTGCAAGTCCCAGAATCCATCACTTCACAATGGAAAAAGTTGAGGGAGAGGTTATGACACTGTGAGCCTAAAAGGGGCGGGGGAACTGGTTCCAGTGCGCAGAGAGAGCAGGGCCAGATTTGCATCCGCGGCGCCGTCCGAGGCCTCGTGGTCCTAGAGCCGCAGTCCGAGGCCTTGCGGTCCTAGCGCCGCTGCCAGCACGCAACCCCCCCCCCCCACGAGTGCAAAGCAAGAACGCCGAGTTCCTAATGCGGCTGGGTGGTCCTAGCGCCCGCCGTCCGAGGCCCTACGGTTTTAGTGCCCGCCATCCAAGGCCCTGCGATTCTATCGCCCACGGTCCAAGGCCCAGCTGTCCTAGTGCCCATCGTCCAAGGCCCCGCCGTCCTAGCTCCCACCATCCGAGGCCCCACCGTCCGAGGCCCTGCCGTCCTAATGCCTGGCGTCCGAGGCTCCGCTGCCGTAGCGCCTGCAGTCTGAGGCCTTGCGGTCCTAGCGCCGCTGCCAGCATGCAAACCCACCCCCCGGCTAGTGCAACGTAGGAACGCTGGGTTCCTAATGCGGCTGGGCGGCTGCCGCCCCTGAAACTTTGCCGCCCCAGACCCAGGTCTTGATAGAGAGACTATGACGGTTTCCTTTCCCTGGGATAAGTTCTTGCTAAATGAGCACTATGGAGTGCCCAGGGGAACTGTAAATGTAAACGCCATTTCCCATAGACTATCTTAAAAACAATTTAAAAAAATTATAAATAAAAATATGAAGGCCAATTGAAAAGTTGCTAAGAATTGGCCATTCTATAATATAGTAAAAGTTACATTTTAAGGCGAACCACCCCTTTAAAAGTATGCAGATCCAAATTACAGAAAGATCCCCCTTATCCAGAAAACCCCAGGCCTGAACATATATAAAGATAATTAGAATTCAATTCAGATTGACGTTACCTGGGGACACATTATTCCACAAAACAATGAATACTCAGCCTGTAGCATCAGCGTCTATCATTTTCTGCATGATAATTTCCTACGGCCCCTAAGCTTAGCAGCTGCTCAAAGCTCACTGAGCATGTGCAGTGCCACTGACACTAAAGATGGGCCGATCCAAGATGGGGGAACTGCTGGGGGCAACTTTGAAGGCCTGGATCATTCCTGTTTCACCTGGAATCCCACAGAAACAAATGTTCTCTTACTAAGATAATAAGAACAAACCAAACAGAAAAATCCATGTCAAAACATTTTTTTTTTATTATATGAAAAGTAATGACATCAAGATAAATGCAAAATGTGTGCAATAATGGCAAATGGAAATAAAAGGGGGGAAAAGAAATGCGAATTTGCCCTCACTGCACTACAGTACTTGCTAGCATACCTGAGCACCAAACAGTACACACCATGTTACACTGCTTTCAATAAAAAAAGTTGCACATTATTTTTCTTTATCATTTTTAAAAGGGGACGGGCACAGCAGTGGGGGGGAAGAAAAAAACAAACAAAAAACAGCAACTTGTATAAGAATCGGAGAGAGATATGAATATACAGTTTCTGTACACTTATACTGGTCTAGTGCAGCTAGAATAATGAAAGCAAACATCCGATTGGCTGCTCTGAGTTTACTCTACCAGAGCCAATCATCTGGAGTGGATCCCTTGCAATTTTGACTTTTCAGGGGCTAATATTGTAAGGCGAGTGGCTGGCAGCCCCAAAACATTAATATAACCAGGTTTAGAAATCAGCTGTGTGATCCCATAAAAAGACTTCCAGAACCAGTAACGCCTCCTTTTAATCTGATTTTTCGTTATAGAAAGGCATATTGCTGTATTTTAGCAACTTTACAATATACATCAATTAAAAAATATGCAGACTTTTCATGATTTTTAATGGTTTCGGACAGTTCCCTAAGCCTAGCCCCCTGCTCTCCTGCTGATCAGTCTGACTACTTTGCTGAGCTGTCTGACTACTGTTACTTTATATCTGTCCTCAGCCTTCATCCTCCAAACCCCACAATTCCCTGCACACGTGATTTAAATAAGGAAAGGAACATCCCAGGACAATGCATTGTGGGTTATGTAGTTCCTGCATGCTGTCTGTAAGCCGTGGAGAAGTTGTTACAATTTCAGGGTTTAGTCCCTCCTTCCCTGCCGGGATTTCAAATGATGCAGAAAGAGAAGAACAGCTGGATTTCAGCATAGAAAATGACATTTATTCATACTTTTTGATGAAACAGGTAAGTGTGATGGGTATATTAGGGGTTTCTGTGTTATGGGGTCTCTTTATCAAATTTTCGTTTGGAAGCCGGAGTTCCCCTTTAAAGGGGATGGTTCATCTTTAAGGTAACTTTTAGTATGTTATAGAATGGCCTATTCTAAGCAACTTTCAAATTGGTTTTCATTATTTTTTTATACTTTTATAGTTATGTCTTTTTATTCCTACTCTTTGCAGCTTTCAAATGGGCGTCGCTGACCCCTTCTAAAAAACAAATGCTCTGTAAGGCATTGTTATTGCTACTTGGTATTCATCTTTCTATTCAGCTCCTCTCCTATTCATATTCCAGTCTCTTACTTAAATCAATGCATGGTTGCTAGGGGAATTTGCACCCTAGCAACCAGATTGCTTACAATGCAAATTGACGAGATGCTGAATAAAAAGCAAATTAACTCAAAAACCATACCTCCCAACTGTCCTGTTTTTACTGTTTTTAGAGGGACAGTCCCTCTTTTGACAGTTCAACCTCGTTTGTACTGGAAAGTCCCGTTTTTCTCTGCACTGAACAGCCAGAAAAAGAAACAATGTTTCTAACTTAATTGTTTTTAGTAGAGAGCCCAGAGCAGCCACTGCAGCAGATAAGATACTTTTGTAACAATTTCGAGATAAGCAAATAAGTAATTGTAACAATATAAGATAACAGGTCCCTTGGGAGAAGTTAGTTACAGCTTAAAGGGCAATTCACGTTCATTAGCAAAACTGTAATAACAAAAAAAACCCCAAAAAAACATATGTTCAAAACCTGCCAAATTTTGTAAAATGAACATGGTAATTAGGGGTGTGGCTACTCCCTCTTAATTTCCAAAATGTCGGGAGGTATGCAAAAACCTTAAATAATAAAAATTAAAAACCAATTGCAAATTGTCTCCGAATATAATTCTCTACATCATACTAAAAGTTCATTTAAAGGTGAACAACCCCTTTTAGTCAAAAGGAATAGGCAATAGGTGATAATAGGCTTCTTGGTTCTTAGGCTAATGGCCTCCACTACAGGCGCTTTTCATTTTTCAATCATTTTAATGACAGGAGGTCACACACTTGTGTAGCAGGACGAGAGCAGGGAAATCAGTGTTCCAAATCCTGTATACATTATTAGCTTTGTGCCACTTGTTATAATAATAGGGAGTCGAGTGCATTGGCCAATCAGGTACTGGATTCCAACTTAGGAACTCGCCTGTCGTGGGCCACTGTCGGCTGTAGTCAAGTGGCATTTTGATCATAGTAACTTGTGGCAGCAACAAGGGTCTCCCTTGGTCCTTAAAGGAATTGTTCAGTGTAGAATTAAAACTGTGTACATAAATAAGCTGTGCAAAATAAAAAATGTTAGGCAAAAATGTAATGTATAAAGGCTGGAGTGACTGGATGTGTAACATAATAGCCAGAACACTACTTCCTGATTTTCAGCTCTCTTGGTTTCCACTGATTGGTTACCAGGCAGTAACCAATCACGGACTTGAGGGGGGGCACATGGGTCATAACTATTGCTTTTGAATCTGAGCTGAATGCTGAGGATCCATTGCAAACTCACTGAACAGTTATGTGGCCCTCTTCAAGTCACTGACTAACTCAGAGTTAGAGAGCTGAAAAGCAGGAAGTAGTGTTCTGGCTATTATGTTACACATCCAGTCACTCCAGCCTTTATACATGACATTTTTGCCTAACTAACTATATTAAGACACATTTTTTTATTTTGCACAGCCTATTTACCCAGTTTTTATTTTTATACTGAACTGCTCCTTTAAGAGTATAAAAATGCTTGAACAGCCAATCAATATCTATAAATGAACAGAAGCAGATTAATGAACTATTAATGTTGCGGCCAATATCAAACTGTATATGAGGTTAGCGCCCCCCCCTATTGATCCAACTGTTGCTTGTTAAAGGGGTTGTTCACCTTTGAGTTAACTTTTAGTATGATGTAGAGAGGGATATTCTGAGACAAATTGCAATTGGTTTTAATTTTTTATTATCTGTGTTTTTTTTAGTTATTTAGCTTTAAATTCAGCAGCTCTCCGGTTTGCAATTTCACCATTCTGTTGCTAGGGTTCAAATTCCCCTAGCAACCATGCATTGATTTGAATAAGAGACTGGAATATGAATTGGAGAGGCCTGAATAGAAAGAGGAGTAATAAAAAAATAACAATACATTTGTAGCCTTACAGAAGTATTTGTTTTATACATAGGGTCAGTGATCCCCCTATTTGAAAGCTGGAGAGAGTGAAAAGAAGAAATAATTAAACGAATATCGAAGATCAATTGAAAAGTTGCTTAAAATTGCCCATTCTATAACATACTAAAAAATTAACTTACCGTATATACTCGAGTATAAGCTGTCCCGAGTATAAGCCGAGGTACCTAATTTTATCTCCAAAAACTGGGAAAGCTTATTGACCCGAGTATAAGCCTAGGGTGAGAAATGCAGCAGCTTCTGGTAAGTTTCAATCAAAAAATTGAGGGTTTCTGCTACCATTGGAGGTGCCGGCGTCTCGTTTTTGGATGCCGGCGACTATTCTTGGGCGCCCGCGACTATTCTTGGGCGCCGGCGACTATTCTTGGGCGCCGGCGACTAGCGACTGTTTCTGCGCTTGACCCGAGTATAAGCTGAGGTAGAGTTTTTCAGCATATTTTGCAGGCTGAAAAACTCGGCTTATACTCGAGTATATACGGTAAAGGTCAACCACCCCTTTAAAGAAAGATGCACATCCTTGCCCGTTATTTTGAACCTGATCATAAGATATCTGCCCATTTTTCAGCTGGATATTGCTCATGAATCCCATCAGGAAAGCTCCAAAAAAAAAACAAAACAAAAAAACCCCCACATCTACCCAAAAAAAACAACCAATAAAACATTGGCTTTACTTACTGGGATTTACTTTGGGGTTTCGTTGAACCCCTGGAACTCTCAAGGAGGGTGAAAGATAATTAAAAAAAAAAAAAAAAAATCAAAATGAAAAAAAAAAAAACAAACAAACCCCCCCCAAAGTCTCAAATATAAAGACGTCACATTGGTAAGCAAGTAGTATTGTCCAATAACATATTCAAGTAATATTGGTGGTAGTTGGTTGCCGTGGAAAAATGCTCACAAATAAATAAAGAGATTGTCAAAAAACAAGAAATATATATGTAGATAATGTTAAAACACAAAATAAACAGAAACATTTCGTATACTAAAATGCGACTCGGTAATGAGTCAGGTAAGGGTGCGTTCCGAAGGGAGAAGGTTTGGCATAGAAGCAGATCCTACGACGCTATAAACGAGAATAATCTATGTTTCTTGCTAGCTCTAACATACAATATCGACTGGATGAGGTATGTGATGTATCAAGGCTTTTCTCTCATTTTTTCACAGTATATTTGTGCAAGAACTGGGCATAAATACAAATCATACGTAGCACTTTTTTCTTTTACAATAGTAGCAACACAAGCTTTAGAACAAAAAGAAAGAAAATCTCTATATTTCCATTCACAGTCAGTCTCCCATTCTGGGCTTATATTCAACTTGTTCTACAGCTGGGGGTCTGCGACCCGTGGTTTTCTGGCTGTGGATGGGGTCACAGGGGATGCTGGGAGTTGTAAAACTACAACAGGAAAAGTATCACTACCGTCAATGGATACCTGTACCCAGGATTCGGTTCGGGATTCGGCCTTTTTCAGCAGGATTCGGCCGAATCCTTGTGTGTAGCCAAACCAAATCCAAATTTGCATATGTAAATTAGGTGTGGGAAGGGAAATCTCGTGACTTTTCGTCTTAAAACATTCTTTTTCCTTTCCCACCTCTAATTTGCATATTTTCCACCTCTAATTTGCATATATCCCAAATAGTGGATTCGGTGTATCCCTACCAATGACAAACACCCTGTATATTTACATATATATATATATATTTATTAGGGGTCAAGTACAAGCTACTGTTTTATTATTACACAAAAAAAGGAAATAATTTTTAAAAGTCTGAATTATTTGGGAAAAATGGAGTCTATGGGAGAAGGCCCTTCTTTAATTCAGAGGTATCTGGATATCGGGTTCCATACCCGTGTTTTGTTATTGCCTCATATTTTTATTAGGTTGGCCTGTACACTATGCAGGTAAAGGGATATATATATATATATATATATAGATAGAGATATATATATAGATAGAGATATATATATATATATATATATAACACACACAGGTATGGGATCCATTATCCAGTAACCCATTATCCAGAATGCTCCGAGTTACAGGAAGGGCGTCTCCCATAGACTCCATAATAATCCAAAATTTTAAAAATGATTCCCTTTTTCTGTGTAATAATAAAACAGTAGCTTGTACTTGATCCCAACTAAGATATAATTAATCCTTATTGGAAGCAAAACCAGCCTATTGGGTTTAGTTAATGTTTACATGATTTTTTAGTAGACTTTACGGAAAGATCCGTTATCTGGAAAACCCCAGCATTCTGGATAACAGGTCCCACTCCTTTATAGAGTCGCAGTAATGGGATTTAATCTTTGTGCAATGTACTGAAGGGAATCTTAGTGTTCGGTTGTAACTATACAAATAAGGGGGAACGGATGGGTCAGATAAGAGAAGAAAATAGTGTGCTTAGAACCTTGTATACATATAGGATCTATTATCCAGAATGTTAGGTAGCCTGCATTTTCTGTATAGTGTGTGTAGGTGTGAAGCTTTACTGTGCACTGCTTGCATGGCCACTGAACATTTGTATGTGTAGACTTGGGTTGAGCTTTCTAGAAAAAGGATCCCATACTTGTACTAGAACTGGCAGACATGGGAAGGTGGAATTAATTTATTATCTGTACGAGGAATTGGAAGCCTGCAGCCCCCCAGCAGTGCCAGCCAAGTCTATATGGAAAGCTGGATGTGTGAATTCCACAACTAATGAGAACCAGTATCGTTTTGCTGGATCCCCTGCACTGCTGGTCTGGATCTCATTGCAATGATATAAGGGAGATGTGATCTGCAGTGGTTACCAGCAATGCAAACCTACATCTTGATCAGCCTCTTCTCCCTAAAATAGATAAAATGAGGACAAAGGCTTTCAGAGATGATCATTACATACATTTTCTATCAATAATCCACACACCAGGATCCAGTTTTTCCCACGCTGTTGCCCCAACCCCATTATTGCGCTGATTTGAATAAAAGACGGAGATAACAACAGAGGGTCCAAATAGAACAAGGAGTAATAAAGTAATAAAAAGTAGCCTTACAGAGGAATTTTTTTTTTTTTTTTAGATGGGATCAGTGACCCCCCCCCCATTTGAAAACTGGAAAGAGCAAGAAGAAAAATAAATAAAAAAAGACCAATTGAATAATGCTTAGAATGAGTCATTCTATAACATACTAACAGTAACATAAAGGTGAGTCTTAGGTATATATCCTCTTTAAATAAGCAGCAATGGATGTGGGTTAAGCATATTGTGAGCACAGAACCTTTCTACTCGGCATATTTAAAGAGGGAGCTGCCATTGCTCTGAAAACTAACAAGTCTTACCAGAATATCTGCTTCAAATCTAATCCAAGGCCTCAAGCGATAGGACGGCTCCCACTCATCAACAACACATCAGAATCGGACAATAAACTTATACCTGCTGTGTATTTTGGAGGGGAATATGAAAACAGCACATCCGATACTTCTCTTTTCCTATTAAATCTGCTCCACCTCTGACTGATTTTTTTCTTTTTAATAGAAAATTAAAAAAAAAAAAAAATACATTTGGTCTTCTAGTATTAAAAAGATAGCACCATCAAAATTCAAAATTAAAGCATGTGCAACAAATAAAAACCCGCTCTGGCATCGTGTGCCTCTCTGTATTAATAAAATTATAGTGAGAGATATATACACATACATATACACACACACATGGGATCTGTTATCAGGAAACCTGTTATCCTGAAAGCTCCAAATTACGGAAAGGCCGTCTCCCATAGACTCCATTTATCAAAGTAATCCAAAGTTTTAAAAATGATTGCTGTTTTCTCTGTAATAATTAATTTGTACCCTGTTCTTGATCCAAACTAGGATATAATTAATCCTTATTGGAGGCAGAACCAGCCTATTGGGTTTAATTAATGTTGAAATGATTTTCTAGTAGACTTAAGGTATGAATATCCAAATTATGGAAAGATCCATTATCCTGAAAAGCCCATGCCCCAAGTATTCTGGATAACAGGTCCCATACCTGTACATAAAATAAGCACTGGGAGGAGGATTTCACACCCAACAGGGCGACTCTGTAGCTGCCCCATTTTGGGCAACTAATCTCCCCGAACTGCCTTCCCGCCGGCTAGAATCTAAATCGTCGGTGGGATGGCACTCTGAGCGCTTTGTTTTCTAAAGTCACTCAAAGCTAATCTCCCCGATCTCCATGTGTGTGTGTCTGCCCTTCGAAGGAATAGGCTGTATGGGAGGAGCTGAAACCCAGTATAAGGGATGAACTAGTACAGGTATGGGATTTGTTATCCAGAAAGCTCCAAATTAAGGAAAAGACACCTCCTATAGACTCCATTTTATCCAAATAATCCACATTTTTAAAAATTATTTTCTTTATCTCTGTAATAATAAAACAGTAGCTTGTACTTGATCCCAACTAAGATATAATTAATCCTTATTGGAGGCAAAACCAGCCTATTGGATTTAATTCATGTTTAAATGATTTTCTAGTAGCCTTAAGGTATGAAGATCCAAATTATGTAAAGTGCCATTATCTGGAAAACCCCAGGTCCCGAGCATTCTGGATAACCGGTCCCATACCTATACATAAAATAAGCACTGGGAGGAGGATTTGACACCCAACAGGGCGACTCTATAGCTGCCCCAGTTTGGGAAGGAGAAGTTGGCCAATGTTGGGTTCCCTAGCTTGCCTGGTATACAGTAAATCTCAATAAGATTCAAGTGTTCCGCAGCAGTACATCTACCCAATTCTCAAGCGGAAGGACACAAACCCTAGTGATATTGCCTTAGATATTACCCGTAATAAATAAAAACTTCACACTCTGAAGACGCAGTACCACTAGAGTGCCGCCTCATGATCGGAAAGGCACGCAGACATGTAAAAAGGTTTTCTATATAAATCACCAGGTGGGAATTGCCTTCTTAATAAATACGGCTGAATCGAAAAATACCTACTGTTCATTATTAAATATTACCGGTTAAAGGCCAACTCTGAAAGAGCGACGGCCAGAGCCGGGTTAAAGCAGGATCCCAGTCCTGTTTTTACAGATCGAGCTCGCTTTAGTACAAATGCACGCACGCGATTACACGAGAAGAAAATAAATAGGTGGAACTGCCCTGTAAAAATAAAAACTGGGTAAATAGGCTGTGCAAAATAAAAATGTTTCTAATATTAGTTAGCCAAAAATGTCATGTACTGTATAACAGCTGGAGTGACTGGATGTGTAACATAATAGCCAGAACATTACTTCCTGCTTTTCAGCTCTCTAAGGGGCATGTTTACTAACATTGGAGATAAATATTTGGAGAGATTTCTGGAGATGTTGCCCATAGCAACCAATCAGATCTTTGCTGGCTGTTTAAATCTAATTGCTGATTGGTTGCCATGGGCAACATCTCCAGAAATCTCTCCAGATATTTATCTCCAATGTTAGTAAACATGCCCCTAACTCTGAGTTTGTCCAAATAAGGAGGCCCACATGGGAAATAATTGTTCAGTGAGTTTGCAATTGATCCTCAGCATTCAGCTCAGATTCAAAAGCAACAGTTATGACCCATGTGGCCCCCTTTAAGTCACAGAGTGGTTACTGCCTGGTAACCAATCAGTGTAAAGCAAGAGAGCTGAAAAGCAGGAAGTAGAAACATTTTTTATTTTGCACAGCCTATCTATTTACCCAGTTTTTATTTTTATACTGAACAATTCCTTTAAAACTAGCTGCAGCTGTTAATGCTAGATCTGCTCCCCTCTAGTGCATAGATATTCTGGATCCTCCAAAGAAATGTATCATTTACTTTAAATAGTCCCTTGAATGCCAAAGCCTCCCCTCCCCCTCACCCTCCCCCACCCATCATGAAACCCACTCTAGCACCAAAAACTGGTTCTACATGACAACAAAACAGCATTGCCTAACCTGTACCACACACACAAAAAGATTTCTCTCTCAACTACAATTCCCAGCATCCTCCAACAGGTGACTGCCAGACAACACTGAGAGTTATAGTTTGGCAAAGGCCGCAGGTTAGCATCCGCCGCATCAGAATATATTTATGATATGATTCCATGTACACCATGAGGAAAAAAAAAAAAAAACGCTGATAATTGCACTTTGTAAACTTAGAGTTCACCAACAATAAATGGTGAAAAAAAAAAAAACCAATAAAATAAACTAACGTAGCTGCCCCCCTTCACCAAAACTCCGACTGCAACTTTTCTAAGCACCTGTACCAAGTCCAAGACTTATCCGCATCCAACAAATATTAAATACTGACAGTTGTGGAGTTTCCGTGAGTCCCGTTAACACGGAAGGAGAAGACGGGAGATCAGAGAACTTTCTGAAGACACTGTGGATAGAGTTTAGCAACTGCACATTCAAAGTGGCGGCCGAGGTCCCACAGCCGCTCGGGAGATTCGTAAACTTTTTTCCAGCTGTCCGCCACCTCGTCGTATTGGTAGAGGGAGTTTTTCCTGCTCGTCCGGAACACAAACTCTTCCACGCTGACTTGGGTCGCTCGGACGAAGAGGTGGAGCTTACTTTTAAAGACCACCAGCTTGATGTACGGGTTCGAAGACTGTTCGCAGGGAAGATCTTTCTTTCGAGTCCACCGGTTTTGTTCGACGTCGTAGGCCTCCACTGTGAGAACGCGGTGGTTTGCATGGCTTCCTGCGACATAGTAAATGGAATCCTTGTATACAGCTGCCATTCCTTGGACTCGGGGCGCAGTCATGGGGGTAAGGTAACACCAGTAGTCTCTTGGTGGGTCATAGCAAAGGAACACATCCCCTAAATCATAAAGGTACATTATTACTATCCAAGTGTACTGATACTTAGACGTACAAATAACACATACATATACAGGTATGGAATCCGTTATCCGGAAACCCAAAATAACACATACATATACAGGTATGGAATCCGTTATCCGGAAACCCATGATCCAGAAAGCTCCGAATTACGCATAGGTAGTGTCCCATAGACTCAATTTTATCCAAATAATCCATTTTTTTTTTTTTTAAAGGATTTCCTTTTTCTGTGTAATAATAAAACAGTCGCTTGTACTTGATCCCAACTAAGATATAATTAATCCTTATTGGAAGCAAAACCAACCTATTGGGTTTATTTAATTTTTACATGATTTTCTAGTAGACTTAAGGTATGAAGATCCAAATTACATAAGTATCCGTTATCCGGAAAGCCCCAGGTCCCAAGCATTCTGGATAACAGGTCCCATACCTGTATTTAAAAATAGATGGAGCCTCCACTGCTTGGGAGAGCGCCCTTGATCTGTTTTGCATTTTCACCTGCACTGGGGCAAATTGTCCGGCATTAATATATTAACTTCAGTGTATTAAAGGAACAGCAACACTAATTATTTTTTTCAATACTTAACGGGATTCTTATTTTTATGGTGTAGTTTATATTTCTAAATGACACAGTTTACACTGCAAATAATTCACTCTGATATGCAAAATGTACTCAATAAGTGTATTTTTTTGTTGTTGATGTTGTAATATTGGTGTGTAGGTCATTTTGCCTGGTCATGTGCTTTCAGAAAGAGCCAGCACTTTAGGATGGAACTGCTTTCTGGCAGGCTGTTTCTCCTACTCAATGTAACTGAATGTGTCGCAGTGGGACCTGGATTTTTACTATAGAGTGTTTTTCTTATATCTACCAGGCAGCTGTTATCTTGTGTTAGGGAGAGGTTATCTGGTTACCTTCCCATTGTTTTGTTGTTAGACTGCTGGGGGGGCTCTGGGAGGGAGGGTGGTGATATCACTCCAACTTGCAGTACAGCAGTAAAGACTGACTGAAGTTTATCAAAGCACAAGTCACATGACTGGGGGCTCCTGGAAACTGACAATATGTCAAGCCCCATGTCAGATTTAAAAATTAAATCAGTTTGCTCTTTTGAAAAAAAAAAAAAAGCATAGACAACAGTATTTTTAAACACATTCATATTTTGGCGGTTGTCCCTTTAAACAATCTGACTTGCAAAACTGTTTCAGGAGTCAGAACAAAAAGATAAAATAAAAGACAGAGTACTTTTAGTTACAGTTAATAAATAATTTTACCATCATTGAAAAGTTGCAATTAAAATGTAAACTGGAAAAGTTGATAAGAAAAACACTTTTTTTTTTACTAAAAACAGCAATTTGGGTGGAAGACCATTTTAAGCATGCCACATAAAAATGGGAAAGACTCAACTAAGAACAGAGAATATTCCCTAGATCTGCTCCTAGCTATAAAACATCAAAGCATATTTAATCATTTTTACGTTGAGTACCCCTTTAAAAATAGTCAATGTATTTCAGTATAATACTGAAATATCCTGTAAATTATATCCTTATAAACGGCGAGTTGGGATGTTATTTCTGTCACGACTCACGTATTATAATAAATAAAGTACCCCCAGTTGCAAAAGGCCTTCAGCCTCGTGTTTTTATATGGTCCATTATTCGGAAACCCATTACCTGGAAAGCTCTGAATTATGGAATGGTTGTCTCTGATAGACTCCATTTTATCCAAATTATCCATATTTTGCTGTAATAATAAACCAGTATCTTATACTTGATCCCAACTAAGATATAATTAATCCTTATTGGAGGCAAAACCAGCCTATTGGGTTTATTTTTACATGATTTTCTAGTAGGCAAAGGGAAACTAAAGTCTAAAATAGAATAAGGCTAGAAATGCTGTATTTTGTATACTAAATATAAACATGAACTTACTGCACCAGAAGCCAAATCAAACAAATAATTTATGCTTTCAAAGTTGGCCACAGGGGGTCACCATCTTATAACTTTGTTATACATCTTTGCAAGACCAAGACTGTGCACATGCTCAGTGTGGTCTGGGCTTCAGTTGGGAGGTTAAGCTTAGGGAACGTCATAAAATATCAAAACAGCACAAGTCAAATAATATCCGCCATAGAAGCCGATACAGCAAGACTGATTAATAATCATAATATGCAGATGGAACTGGGTCTGTGGATACAAATCTCTACAGATTGCTGACTGCTCTACAGGGAAACAAACAAAGCTGCTCAAGTTCTAGGGAGTCGCACCCCCTGCCGTTTGAAAGTATGATGGTTTCCCTGCAGAGCAATTAGGGACCGTCTGACAATTCCTATCCACAGCAGTCAGAGAAAGTAACATGAAGGAGGAATTTCACTGCATACAGTCAGGTTTATAATAAAAACAGTACTCATTTTTTTTAATTAAAGTATATTAGAGATAGATTTATTTTTCATTAAAGTAAAATGGGATTTTATGATTTTGCCTTTACATCCCCTTTAAGCTATGAAGATCCAAATTACAGAAATATCCGTTAACCAGAAAACCCCAGGTCCCAAGCATTCTGGATAACAGGTTCCATACCTGTACTGTTTTAGTATTACAGAGAAAAAGGGATTTTTTTAAAAATTTTTTGATTACTTGGATAAAATGGAGTCTATGGGAGACAGCCTTTCAGAACTTTCTAGATAATGGGTTTCCGGATAACGGATCCCATACCTGTGCCCTTGTGATGATACAAGTGATGGAAAAAAAAGTTACATGCACCAATTTATGGTTTGGGGCGGGGGGGGGGGCTGGCGACTCTTCTCTCAACTTAAACATTTCACTTCTGTCATTAACTATGTTGCCCTCTGTACTTTTTTCAGCTCAGTGATATTCTAGTTCATAGGTGCCCAAACACAGGTATACAGAGAAAGAAGGTTCTGGACATGAATTAGCTAGATCCTCAAATTGTCTGATGTAGAATATATGGTATCTCCCACACGTATGCATAAATATAACTATATAAGGGTGCGATCTCTGCAACAAAATAAGCTATACCTTCATAAAGCAGTGAGGGAATAATATGGCAGCTCCCACATATAAGTATAAATGAAATGCATGCAGAATATGCTTGGCATAATTAGGCTATAACCTTATATCTTTTAGAGGAAAATATAAAGAAAGAAAAGTGGTGTTTATCAAACAAATCTTACCTGGTAATGACTCACAACCTGGAAATACAAGTTGTAAGATAAAGAATACTCCATAACTTGAAGAGAGCTATTTGTTGCAGCACACCAGCATTTTCCAGCACAGAATTATGCAGAGACGAGACGTTTATACTGTTTATCAGCCTGCTTGCCCCAAACTCTTGCTGGTTGACCCACACAAATCAAATATGGTGGAATGACTAGAGGTTGCTGGGCCAAGGAGTAGAAAGTTTTTTGGTCAATTGCATTTTTCATCCTCCTCCAGATTTAAATTAAACCAACCTAGTATTGCAATGGAGATCCCCAAAGGAGGCCCTACATAGGCAGATCTACTTGATGAGAGGTGGGCAATCGAGTGGATCTAGGTCAATTTGGCCACCCACATGGTGGACCAAATCAGGCTGATCCCATTGCTGGTCAACACTCAGATCAGTATGGAGTATGGAGACCAATCGCACGAGGGCCACATAAACGTGCTGATTTGCTCGTCGATGGGATTTATAACCTGCTTGATAACTGAACGATTTATTTAGATGCCCCATACAGATTTAGAAAAGCTTAACATTTTTTTTTGTTCAGTAAAGTTGATTTCTCATAACATTGGGGTCACGGATAAGATATAACATATGCACATTAGAGCAAGAATTAATTAAAAACATGTGCATATAAAACACGCTTCCTTCAAAAAAATGACCTATGCATATATAATGGGAAAAAATAAATAAAAGGTAGCACACACATCAGCTGACCTGGTATTTACTGCAGGTAAATTTTGTTAAAGGAGAAGGAATACCATTTTCTACTTGGGGGTGCCAAAAGTTAAGCACCCCCAAGTGACTACTTTTACTTACACGACACCCTAGGCAGGTGCTCCTATCAGCAGAAAACTGCACTGGCCTGGCACAATGGAGCGATCATCTTCCTGCTTCTTTGGTTTTTAAACCTCCTGGGGCAGATGGATACGTAGTAGAGCGAAACAATCAAAGTTTGACTTTTAGCTCTACTGCGCATGCTCAGCTGCAAGAAGACGATCGATCCGTGGTACTGGAATAATCCCGGGCCGGTGCAGTTTTCTGCTAATAGGAGCACTGACCCGGGGTGTCGGGAAAATGAAAAGTAGTCACTTGGGGGTGCCTAACTTTTGGCACCCCCAAGTAGAAAATGGTATTCCTTCTTCTTTAAGGCAGGTTTTAAATTATTCCCCAGGGGAGGGAATTATTGTTTGCATTTTGGTCTTCATTTTTAATTTGATCCAGGTTTTTAAATGATCTGCCTTCTTGTCTGCCTTCCCGGCTTTCACTTGGGGTCACAATAGTAAATAAAATGAGGGGCATTTATGCCATGACACAAGGGGCCCTTCAAAAACAGCAATCTGCACTTCAAAGGGGATTCAGGTCATTTACTATGAAGAGAAGTTCAGGTTCAGTGCGCTAAAAATAAATTGCCATATTCGTCAGTAAGAAAGAAGAATATGCTGGATAGTGTGTTAACTTTTCAGATCACAGTTACAGACAGAATTAGAACTACTACAATGAGAATGCTTGATTAAAAAGTGTGTATCGCAAATTACTGCCTCTATGATGTTTGTTGGTTCCAACGTATTGCCTGCAATTCAAAGCGCATATATAGTGAGGTATCATCGAGATCTTATTCACAGACCCTGGGAACGGTTGCATTTACCAAGCCGCATACATGTATGTGACACAAAAAACAATCCGGCAGTCTTCCAGAGGCGAGCATCAAAATTGGTTCTCTGCCGTACCTCGTGGCAACCGCTCCTTCTCCAGTGTTCTATATGTTCAATGGATGGTGCAGCGCTGAATAAAAGTATTGTTTCTAATCAAAAATCACCTAGTCTAAAAAATATTTGAAATACGAGTGTGTAGGACCAATAAGAAACGGACCGCTGCACCATCCATTGAACATACAGAACGCCGGAGAAGTAGCATTTGCCACAAGCATACATGCATGTAACCTGTGGGTTACCCACAAAAACCTGCGGTTCCCTGCGCATTGCAGGTAGAAATAATTTCGGGAGCGGGTATAGACGTGGCTCAGTGGTTCTCCGGGTTTGCGGGTCGCGGGTCTTCTCAATAGCGAGTTTTACTCCTTTTTTTCTGATTACGCCTACTTCCAACAACATCATTTCCGGTATATTTGAAATACGAGTGTGTAGGACCAATAAGAAACGGACCGCTGCACCATCCACTGAACATATAGAACGCCGGAGAAGTAGCATTTGGCACAAGCATACCGGATGTTCTACCGAGGCCCGCAAGTGGTAAGCGAGGACCTCCGGGAGAGAACCCCTTTCGGCAATTACCTCTGGAAGACCGCTGGATTCTTTCTGTGACACATACATGCATGCGTCTCGGTAGAGTCCTGCAGCGGGTCGGGTACCTGTGGGTTACCCGCAAAAACCTGCGGTTCCCTAAACGTTGGAGGTAGAAATTTCGGGAGCAGGTATAGACGTGGCTCAGTGGTTCTCCAGGTTTGCGGGTCGCCGTTCGGGTCACGGGTCTTCTCAATAGCGAGTTTTACTCCTTTTTTTCTGATCACGCCTACTTCCAACAACATCATTTTCGGTTTACAATGATAGCACTTCCTGTTTTACTCATTTTCTGATCACGCCAGCTTCCAGAGGTCACTTCTGGTTTACAATGACAGCACTTGCTGTTTCTTGATGGCCAGGGGGTCGGTTTGTGGATAAGGTACTTGCAGTTCGGGTTGGGTAGTGGGTCCAAGCGGGTAAGTATTCGGGTTGCGGGTCCAGGTTGCAGGTCGTGTTTAACAAATTGGTTCCACGCAGGACTCTACTTCTCGGTAAGTGCAAGCGTTCGTGGGATCTATGAAAAAGACCCGATGATACCTCACTATATGCGCTTTAAATTACTGCCTCTATGATGACATATTGCCTGCAATTTGCGATACACGCTTAATCAAGTATTCTCATTGAGTAGCTCTAATTCTGTCCGTAACTGTGATCTGAAAAGTTAACACACTATCCAGCATATTCTTCTTTCTTAGGTACTGGTGAAAAAGGCAATTTATTTTTAGCGCACTGAACCTGAACTTATCTATATTTTACACGTGGACGAGTGGGTTCTTTATTATTTCGTTGGTGCTAACTCACTTTTCCAATTGGACTTAAAGCAGAGTTTTTTCTTAACGGGCTGTCTATTCATTTAATATGAAGAGATTTACAGGACAGACAGATACAATGTTTAGGGATTGGCTTGATGAAGATGAGATGGGTTCAAGTCTGAAAAATAGCTTTTTGTTGGATAATAAATGGGCTGAAACCATTTGAAGACGGTTGAGTTTACAAGTCTTGTTCATACATAGCTGCACTGAGGGTTTTACTAAGAGGCTCCCAGTCCAGTGCCTGGGAAAATAATGGAAAGCAGCAGGCGTGCAGAGGATACTTACACTGCCATTTAAAAGCATGAATAAAAATAGCTTACCGAATCTCTATGAGAGATAGATACATATAAAAAATAACATTTTTGATCAGGGTGTATTTAATCTCCCATCAGGTAGCAAAAATATATGATCATGTGTCTGATCAATGTCCTAAATGCAGAGATGCCGTAGGCTCCATGTTCCATGTATTCTGGTCCAATTCAATCCAAAGATTTTGGAGGGAGATTCTTCAGTACAAGAAGCTTACCTTTTTGAATATTCGCTCCCCAGAACTCTGCTTGCTGGGAATAACAGGGGCTTCAGTCGTACTCAGGTTGTGCTACTTGCAGTAGCTATACTATGCTAAAAAGGCCATCCTAATGCACTGGAAATCTCTTGACCGACCTACCATACGATTCTGGCAAAAACTAGTGAACGAAATTCACCTACCTAGCCAGAGGCTGCTCAGAGATATTAAACACTATATGGGGTACATGGCTTGACCTACAGAATAGCTAAGTGCATTTAAGACATATTCAAGGTCTGGTCTATCTCCTTCCATCACTGTTTGTCTTTTTCTTCGCTTTCCTTGCTTTTGGTTTCTTTCCTTCTTTTATTATAAATGTATGTATTTTTTTCTTTAAACGTTAAAGGGGTTGTTCACCATTCGGTTAACTTTTAGTATGATGTAGGGAGTGATATTCTGAGACAAATTGCAATTGGTTTTTATTTTTTTTATTATTTGTGGTTTTAGCGTTATTTAGCTTTTTATTCAACAGCTCGCCGAATTGCTATTCAAGCAATCTGGTTGGTAGGATCCAAATTAACCTAGCAACCATGCCCTGATTTGAACCATATACCAGAATATGAATGGGAGAGAACCAGAATAAAAGGAAGAGTAATAAAAAGTAGCAATAACAATACATTTGTAGCTTTACAGGGCATTTGTTGTTAGATGGGGTCAGTGACCCCAGTATGAAAGCTGGAAAGAGTTCAAACGGAAAGCCAAATAATTAAAAAACGATTAAAAATAAATTATGAAGTTGAAAAGTTGCTAGAATTAGCCATTCTATAACATACTAAAAGTTGATTGAAAGGTGAATCACCCCTTAAAAAATAAAAGCTTTAAAAATAAATAAAAATTGCTTACCCTGTAAAATATAGATCTTGTCTTTGTATTCCACAGCGCTATGAAACTCCATTGCTACTGGCATTAAACTCACGGCTGTCCAACAGTTGTCTCTGGTATCGTAGCACTCAACAGATTTAAGTGGATTGCGTCCGTCCCCTTCGTAAACACGGCCCCCTATAGCGTATAATTTAGCACAACAATGAACCAGTTTGCAGCCTATTCGCGCTCGGAGCAGGGGAGCCTTCGCTAGCCATCGATTGCTTGAATGGTCGTACAACCAGAAGTCACTTTCTGCCTTGTGGTCTATGCAGACGTCATTGTTGCTCGGCCTGTACCCCCCAGCGATGTAGAGTTCATTATCGGGGGTCACAAGGATCCCAACTTCTCTCAAGTCACCAGGCGGTTTGCATAGTTTATAGACTTTTCCTGTTAGTGTGTCCAGACAAGGCACAGTTTGCTTTTTTCCTGAGTGTTTGTTTGCGGCCTCGAAGCAGATGATCATTTCAGAAGCGGTCATGCCCAGCCTCCGAGTACAGCAATTGGCACTAATCTTTCCCTTCGGTACCCTGTTTATGGGCATAGCCTGTGCAAATATGGGGGGGATCTGTTCAACAAATGTCTCTTCCATGAGGGGCATGCGGATGCATTTGGCAAATATTTCCGGAAGATGCACTTCTCTCGTCTCCTGCTCGTGCTCATACCAACTGATGATGCTGTCGTAAACGTGTTCTTCCTTATCAACATCCAAGTCGTCGCTGTTCAATATGCTTATGAGCTGCTCTTTCGTCAGGTGCAGAAACTCTTGCTCTTTGGTGACGTAAAGAAACTTTTTGCGGATGTAGTCTTGGGCTTTCTCCTTCAGTTCCTGATGGCCGTAGTGATCAGCAAAGCTAAAGACTCCGATAGAGTTTTGTGGTTCCAAGCGACTGATCATATACTGGGCGCACTGATCCTGGAGAGAGGGGATCTGGAAGATACTAGCCGCAGTGAATAAAGCTTGGACGTTGGCCTCAGTTAGCTGAACTCTGGATGTATATGCATAGTTCAATACAAGTTGCATGGACTCGGCTTCAATTCCAACCAACCGCACTTCTTTCTGGGTGCTCTCTGTAAGGCCGCTAGTGAACATAGATCTAATTAAAAAAAAAACGTATATTATAATTTAAAACTTTTGCTGCATCAGTGTTCATGGGATAGATTGATAGATTAAAGCAATTGATCAGCACCAGTATCTGTACAAGAAAAGTCCACAGGGTGAATTGTTGGAACACAGATACTGCGGTGGACCATCATACTAAATCTCTCCCTCCTATATAAAAGTGTATTTAATTTGTACATTTCGTTGTTGGTTTTGTTATATTTGACGATTCTCTGTTTTGCAAAGTCTTCATTTACTACCATTTTTTCACAAGGGGGGGGGGGGTCATTAAAGGAAATCTACCAAGGCAGTCTTATTGCTAATAGATTAGCCCAATAGTGCAAGCTATAACACTATATTTATTCTGCAGAATGCTTTATCATACCCGAGTAAACAGCTCTAGAAGCTCACTCTGTTTGTTTAGGATAGCAGCTGCCATTTTAGCTTGGTGTGACATCAGTTTCTGACTGAGTCTCTCCCTGCTCACTCATAGCTCTGGGCTCAGATTACAGGAGGGAGGGGAGGAGGGCAGGAGGGGAGCAAACTGAGCATGCTCAAGCCCTAGCCCTGGAGGTTTAAGTTAAAAACAGAAAGTCTGATACAGAAGTCCATGAGTACACAATAGAAGGAAAGAAAGGCTGTGTTTCTTTTGACAGAGGACTCAGAGCAGCATTACTTTGAGGGTTTACGGATATATTTATATAGAGCTTTCTGATAAAGCTTACTTATTTCAACCTTTCCTTCTCCTTTAAGCCCAGCAGCCAATTCTCTCTGAATATTAAAGTGTACCTGTCACCCAGACACAAAAATAGTCCTTTGCAAATTAAACATGAAATTCAATTTCTATTTTTTATTAAAGCGTTCATAGCTGTTGTAAGCTCAATTTATAATCTCAGCAGTCAATCAAATATTGTCTGCCCCTCCACTATGCCTAGGAGGCAAAGCTGCAAAGAATCAGAAGAAAAAGGTAAATAACTCAAAAAAAAAATTAATGAAAACCAATTGAAAAGTTGCTTAGAATTGGCCATTCTATAACATACTAAAAGTTACCTAAAAGGTGAACCACCCCTTTAATATGCAAACCTATGTATGTACCCTTACTTCTGAACCAACAATGTGAATGTATTTTTTGTTATAAAAAAAAAAAATTTAAATAAAGAGTTAAAAAAAAACCAAAAACAAATTTGTATAAAACAATCATGACACAAAAAAACCCACGAGCTTCTCATACCTGAAGTAAGGACTGATTGCTGCAAGAACATTTCTGTGGCAAGAAAAATGTTTCCCGTGATCCACTTGCACCACAATATCTGTCAGCTTGCCCTCGTCGTACATTGCTTTAAGTTGCTGGAGAATACTGCAGGCATGATAGGGGTCCATAGAACTGATGACAGGATTGGACGGGGGGATTCCATTCTGTGACTGTATATACTTGGCTACTTCTGAAATAGCAAAAAGAAGACAGTTATGATGAGGGGAACAAATAATCTGCAAGGATTTACCTATATGTCATTGTTCAAATTAGTTTCCAAGCAAACTGTATGATACCTGATTGGATCATACAAGTCCATACAAATTGGCTGGGCCACATAATTATCTGATTAAATTGGAAGCCCATGAACACTCATTAAGAGAACACTAATCACTCCTCAGTGGGTGTCCTTCCCCAAAGTCATTTTCCAGGTTTCCTGATCAGATATAAGAAAGATCATTATTTTGTAGGGATGCACCAAACCCACTATTTTAGGAATCGGCCTAAAGTCCTTTGTGAAAGATTCAGCTGAATCCCGAACAATAATTTGCACATTAAATTAGGGAAGTTAAGGGAAAGAGAACACAGCATGTGTTTAAACAATTTTTGTCTTCCTTGTTTGTGTAACGAAAAAATACATGATTTTTTTGGATTCGGATTCAGCCGAATCTGAATCCTGCTGAATTAGGTCAAATCTTGGCTGAATTCAGAACAGAATCCTGGATTCAGTGCATCACTATTATTATTTCGGCACCCCTCCGTGGCTAAATAACCTGTCAATTTGGTCAGGAGTAGCAGCACATATTGTCCCATATAAAATGTAGCAATCCTGCTGGTAGGCCAATAAGATTAGTTAGTATGGGCAAGCTAAGATCTAGCTGAAAGCCCCACAGGCTGATTGGCTATATACAGTATTCAGAAAGTCATTGGAGAAATAGAAATACACACTAAAAGGAGATAGAAAGGTTAAAACTAAGTTAGTCTTATCAAAAAGGTCCATCTAAATATACCAGTAAACCCCCAAAGTAGTGCTGCTCTGAGTCCCCTGTCAAAAGAAACACCACATTTCTTTCCTTCTATTGTGTACTCATGGGCTTCTGTATCAGACTTCCTGTTTTCAGCTTAAACCTCATTGCCCTGGGCAAGAGCATGCTCAGTTTGCTCCTCTTCCCCACCCCCCTCCCTTCTCTACTGTAATCTGAGCCCAGAGCAGGGAGAGACTCAGGCAGGAAGTGATGTCACACCACATTAATACTGCAGCTCCTATCCTAAACAAACAGAGTTTCTAGAGCTTTTTACTCAGGTATGGTAAAACATTCTACAGAATAAATATAACATTCTAGATTGCACTATTGCAGCTAATCTATTGGCAATAAAATGCCTCCGTAGCTTTCCTTCTCCTTTAAGTGTAGTGAAAGACTACATAGGACACAAACACAAGTCATTCCACACATCGCATATATAAATCATTCCACAGTCTGTTCAGGGATACAGTTCGTACCACAGCATGGGCAGTAAAAGAGGAAAGTACAGGAGGTATTACCAGTGGAAGCTGTAATAGAGGAAGATGTCTGTGCCATATTCATGGGAGCTGTAGGTAAGGGTGGTGAATGAAGTAAAGGATTCAGAGTCATAGCCAGGGAAACTGCAGAAGAAAGAAAAAGAGAAGCCAGAGGAAGATGAACACAATAAGCTGAGCAGAGTTGCTTCCTTGGGTGTTTCAGATCAAAGAGAGAGAATCGAGAACAGATTTCTTGCCATACATCATTTTCACCATGTTAAGTTGGTCATACGTGTAAAAGGGGGACCTATCGTGAACATTTAATATAAGCTTCATCATACTAACATAAGAAGCTTTCTAAATGCAATCAATTAAATATTCTGTACCATTTCTGACACCCAACTGCTGCATGAAGATAGAATGAAGAGAAACAGATGCTGAGAGAGAGGTAGTGAACATGAACTTGATTATTTCAGAAATGGTACAGAATATGTAATTGGATCTTATTTCAGTATGATGAAGCTTATATAAAATTTTCATTTTCGAGATAGGTCCCCTTTTAAGGACAGCTTCTCCGGCCATATCACCAAATGAGTGAACAATCGGACTACCCACGTGAAGGCAAAATCTGGTGGAAGGGCCAACAATCAGACCTCGGTTCATGCCCAGTGGAATCAGGCCTCATCAACCTGCTGATAAGTTCCTTGTCTAAAGGGATTTTGTAACCTGTCCAATAGAGATCTGGATAATTTTTGGCCAGATATCTGTTGGCCATACATTTCCCAATAAACTGATGCCTGGAAGGGGCAGAATCGGCAGCTTATATTAGGCAGGTTATGCCCAGTTATAGCTTGTAGATCAGAAGAAACAAGTGTTTCCATTGGTAGAACATCGTTATTTTGAGACTAATTGGAAAACATTTTATATATCAACAGAATATTATCACATGGTCATTCTTTAAACATGCAAACCGCCCCAAATTTATTCTGACCCTTTGTCCCAGAGCATCTGTAGTTCTCATGAGAAACCACTTACAACAAATAAATTTAAATTCCCCCTGAACACCCATACATGCACAACTGATCCCCTGATGCCAGCAGACTGTGAAAAATGTGCGAAAACGGAATCCTATATGGGGCATATAGTTCACCATATGAATGAAACTTGCTATATTCAGAAGGCAAGTGTCTTACTGCACGAATGCAGAGGATTCAGAAAGAGTGTGGTGGCATATGGAGGCTGATTCACTAATCTGCACCATTGCAGTTGCCCATAGCAACTGAGATGAGAAGGGAAGGTATCAATCATAGTGGGGTGCCCAAGGGAGTAGCATAATAATGCCCTAGAAGGGAGGTGTGTAATGCCCTGGAAGGGGTTACCTTGTATGTCTTGTGGGTGAGGTTTGTAATGTCCAGAGTGGTATCAGAATCCTGCCCTAAGAATCATGTGTTCAATGTTACTAACGTATGTGATGCCCAAGAGGGTGCAGAGACAATGGTGTGTAATGCCCAGGAGTTTTGGAACGTTGCAGAACCATGCCTTCTTAAAGTGTCTGTTTACCTTTAAAAGAGAACTAAACCCTAAAAATGAATATGGCTAAAAATGCAATGTTTTACATACTGAATTTACTGCACCAGTCTAAAGTTTCAGCTTGTCAATAGCAGCAATGATCCAGGACTTCAAACTTATCACAGGGGGTCACCATCTTGGAAAGTGTCTGTGACACCCACATGCTCAGTGGGCTCTGATTGGCTGTTGAGAAGCTAAGCTTAGGGCTCGTCACTAATTATCCAGCAGAAAATGAGCTTCCCTGGCTGTAATATAAGCTGATGCTACAGGTTTGCTGATTATTAAATTCTGATGCTTATTGCACTGGTTTCTGTGCTGCCATGTAGTAATTATGTGTATTAATTACTAATCAGCCTTATATTGTGACATTTCTATTCTATGTGTACTGTATATTGTGAGTGGCTCCCTAAGCTCAGTAAGTGACAGCAGCACAGAGCATGTGCAGTGAATCAGCAGAAAAGAAGATGGGGAGCTACTGGGGCATCTTTGGAGACACAGATCTTTACTGTTAAAGGGCTGTGGTTGCCTTGGGCTGGTACAGAAGTCTAAAACATAATGTACATAATTTCTAGCTACTCCTTTAGTTTAACTTTCCTTGTCCTTTAAGTTAACTGTTTGTATGCTATAGAATGGCAGTTGCTAAGCAACTCTTCAATTGGTCTATATTTTTTCAATAGTTTAGTTGCCTTCTTCTTCTTCTGACTCTTTTCACTGACCAAAAAAAAAATCAAACATTCTGCAAAAGTACTGTTATTGCTATTCAGGCCTCTCCTGTTCATATTCCAGTCTCTTATTCAAATCAATGCACGGTTGCTAGGGGAATTCGAACCAGATGGCAAAAACTGCAAACTGGAGAGCTGCTGAATAAAAAGCCAAGTAACTTTAAAAACCTCAGATAATAAAAAATGAAAACCAATTGCAAATTGTCTCAGAATATCACTCTCTACATTATACTAACAGTTAACTCAAAGGTGAACAACTCCTTTAATGAGGTATATAATGAGGGGGGACAAGCAATTATTAGGTATATGATTAAATAACAAGGGATATGATTATTTATTTATATATATATAAAATCACAAAGATGTGTTCCTGACACTTAGTAAAGCACAGGAGGACAATATCCGTTACAATGCAGTAAAACCACAAGCCCCCCAAGTTATAAGAAGCCAGGCTTGTCCAAAAGCTCAGTGTAGATTCCAGGTATAAAATCCTCACTGTCTGAAACTACTGAGAGTTACAGTTCAGCAAAAGCCACAGGTTGCAAAGCCCTTGAGTGTAAATACCTATCACTCATCTCTTGAAATAGTCTGTGCCCATCTCCACTAAATAGGCGGCAACTCCCATAACAGAAGCTAAGGTTTCCCGTTAGAACCAACCGCAAACAGCCGGCCTCTCCCAGCCTCAAACAACCCACCTCCCTGTGCAGCCATTCTCCTCCTCCTCCTCCGGCTCCAGCCTGGGCAGGAAACGTCACTTACTTCCTTTGGGGAACCCGGATATTCCACTTCGGCCAATCACAGCTGCAGAAGTCGGTTCCTGCTGCGCTACTATTGGAGGGGCCACCGCGAAGCATGCTGGTAGTTGTTGTTGTTGTCTGGGGCAAGCCGGGAGAAGCGGAGACGGGGCGTTACTCTGCGTGACGTGTCACGCGCGGGGTATGCTGGGAGAGAGCACAACTAAGCTACAGCTGCTGAGCAAGTTTGTTGTTAGTAGTGGCGCCTGTGGGGAGGAGTTTGAATTCATTGGGGAGGGACCTGGTGTAGTTGATACATAGAAGTCTAGTGTCTCTAGTTTTTCTCCTTTTCTCAGCCCCTGGCTATATCCCAGGATGTTAAGTCTGACCAACTGCATGGAAGTATAGTTGAACTCCTATGGGCAGAAAGTTAAGGAAAACTCATTGCTGGGGTCCATTTTTTTAGTCACCTGCCTGCGCGCACTCCTGAATAATGTATATATATATAGAAATATATTGCATAGAGCAGCTGATAGGTAATTGCGTAAATAAACCATTTTCATAACAATATACTTTCCTACCAGTATGTGGCATTGGGAAATCCTAAATAGAAAATTGCCATTTTCCCCGCCCCTTCGGATCCTGCGATTAACTGTTGTGATGTGCAGGCCGACCCAAAGCCATGGGGTCGGGTGGGTTCAGGTCCACTTCCACACAAAGTTTGCAGGGTGCAGCTGAACTTTAACCTGCGTCCACCTCACCTGATACTTCCTTGGGCCATGTTTCCACCAGACGCGCTCCTTTTACATACTTGTCCGCTGAAGGGTTCTCACCTGGCCGGTATTTGGTAAAATACCCACTAGGGATGCACCGAATCCACTTTTTTGGATTCGGCCGAACCCCCGAATCCTTCGCGAAAGATTCGGGCGAATACTGAACTGAATCCAAACCCTAATTTGCATATGCAAATTAGGGGTGGGAAGTGAAAAAAATGTACTTCCTTGTTTTCTGACAAAAAGATACGCAATTTCCCTCCCCGCCCCTAATTTGCATATGCAAATTAGGATTCGGTTCTGCCAGGCAGAAGGATTCGGCCGAATCCGAATCCTACTGAAAAAGGCCGAATCCTGGCCGAATCCCGAACCGAATCCTGGATTCGGTGCATCCCTAATACCCACCAAGGCCGGGGCCGGTATTACAAAATTACCGGCAATGTAGCTGCTGGTAAATTTGTAATATCCCTAACTTGGCCTGCCCCAATCTGCACAAAATCTACCTTTTACTTCGGTGCCTGGCCAATTGCATGCCGCCCCCTTTGACGCATGTTAGGTCACATGAGCCAATTATTGAACATTTGCCTTTTGCTTCCACACTTCTTCCTGTTACAGTTAAAGCTGCAGTATTTCTGGTCAGGTGATCTCTGAGGCAGCACACAAAATGGTGGTTCAAGGCAAGAGATATAAATGGGCAATATTTATTTAAATATTTATACCAGTTTGATAAGATTCTTTAATATGTCACTTAATATGATATAATACACAAAAGCCATGACTACCTTGTAAATTTTATCCTTATAAAAGGTGAGTACTGATGTCGTCGGTTCAGACTCACTGAAACGTGTGTATTATAATAAATAAAGTTCCCCCTGTTGCAAAATATGAGGATATTAGAAGTTACCTCGGAGTTCCATGAGCTGTATAAAAACATTCAGCCTTTGGCCTCGTGTTTTTATATGGTCATGAAACTCCTCAGTAACTTATAATATCCTTATATTTTACAAGAGGCGATTCTTTATTCACTATATAAACAGTCTGTTGCTTAAAGGAAAACTATACCCCCCAAACAATGTAGGTCTCTATTAAAAGATACTGAGTAAAACAGCTCACGTGTAAAACCCTGCTCCATGTAAATGAACCATTATCATAATAATATACTTTATTAGTAGTATGTGCCATTGGGTAATCATAAATAGAAAATTGCCATTTTAAAAAATAAGGGCCGCCCCCTGAGATCGTAAGATTCACTGTGCGCACATACAAACCACATGTAAGGTCACATGAGTCAATTAACAGACAGAGTTCTGCCTTTTGCTTCCTCACTTCTTCCTGTTACAGTTAGTGTTGTAGTATTTCTGGTCAGGTGATCTCTGAGGCAGCACAGATAGAGTCACGAAATGGTGGTTCAAGGCAAGAGATGTAAAAGGGCAATATTTATGTAAATATATATTCCAGTTTGGTAAGATTCTTTAATATGTCATTCAATTTGATATAAACTATCTGTTGCTTAAAGGAGAAGGAAAGGCTAAAAGTAAGTAAGCTTTATCAGAAAGGTCTATATAAATATACCAGTAAACCCTCAAAGTAATGCTGATCTGAGTCCTCTGTCAAAAGAAACACAGCATTTCTTTCCTTCTATTGTGTACTCATGGGCTTCTGTATCAGACTTCCTGTTTTCAGCATAAACCTCCAGGGCACGGGCTTGAGCATGCTCAGTTTGCTCCTCTCCCCCTCCCTCCTCCCATCCTTGCTGTAATCTGAGCTCAGAGCTGTAAGTGAACAGGAAGAGACTCAGGCAGGAAGTGATGTCACACCAAGTTTATATGGCAGCTTCTAAACATACAGAGACAGTGTCTAGAGCTGTTTTCTCAGGTATGGTAAAGCATTCTGCAGAATAAATATAGCGTTCTAGCTTGCACTATTGAGGCTAATCTGTTGACAATAAACCATTTTAGAGCTTTCCTTCTCCTTTAAGTATTCATTTTGGGGGTATAGTTTTCCTTTAAAGTATTCATTTAAGAAATGCACCAGCCTGGGGTGTAGATTAGAGGGCGCCACTAACATCTTCATGGTTCACCTGTGATCATCATGCGAGCTCCAGAACTTTTTGGAGATTTCTGTATTGTGAATGTACCTAGCTTTAATCGGCATCTGGGTCCTGGAACATTGGGTTTCCTTTAATTAAAGACCAAGGAAAGAATGATTCACTTTGTTTTTGGAAAAAAAACTGTACTGGCCCTCGAAAATAACTAACGGCAGCGCACCTATTTCACTCTACTGGCACATGCATGAGTGTCAGTCAGCAATAGGGCTGCCCAACAGTTTATAGCCTATGCAGGGAGCACCATTGTGGGGTCTGCATTCAATGGAGGCTGCCTAACGCCCACTCCCGCAGTGAATCCACCTTTCCTTATCCTTTAAAGAGTTGGTTAACCTCTTTAAGTATGTCATAGAATGGCTCAATCTAAGCAACTTTCCAATTGGCCTTCTTTATTTTTTTTTTATATATATAGCTGTTGAATTATTTTCAGCTTTCAAATGCTCTGCAAGGCTACATTGTTATTGCTACTTTTTATTCCTCATATTTCTATGTAGGCCTCTCCTATTCATATTCCAGTCTCTTACTCAAATAAGTTCATCGTTGCTAGGATAATTTGGACCCTAGCAACCAGACTGCTGACATTGCAAATGATGAGAGGTGACGAATAAGAAGCTAAATAACTTGAAAATCACAAAAAGTAAAAAATTAAAAACAACAGCACATATGCTCAGAATATCACTCTCTACATTATACTAAAGAGTTAATTTCAAAGTGAACAACCCCTTTAAAGGAGACATATAATGTAAAAAAAAAACAAGAATGCGCCAGCGCATTAAACTGTTTTAAATATAGAAGGAATGTGCTTTAAATAGTTGTGTTTCTGGTTACTTTATTGAAAAGTTCTGCAAAAAAACCTACTAGTCCCGCTCATCTTTTCCACTTTCTGCCAGCTGAATTGTCTGGCTGTGCAGGGGAGCTGGGGGCACTCAGCACACTGCACTGTAGGACAGGAACCAATCAGCAGCTAGGCTGACCTGATAGGGAACTGAAGCATGCTTCTGTGGCCGCAGGGCTGTGATTGGCTGTCCCCCTCCTACTGTGCTTCTGGCAGGAACCGTTAGGACACGCCCACTCTTCTTGTGAAACAGGGACTAGAGAACATCTAAGGGAATCTCAAATAAAGGGGCTAATTTTGAAGACAATACAGCCAAAAGTAAAACCAGCACCATATAATAATATACATTATGGCCTACAATATTAGGTTTTTTTATTTATTTTGATTGGATTAGTGCAAGAGTTTATATGCCGAGGACTTCCCACACCAGTCGGTTGAACTGAAGAAGCTGCTCGGATGAGTAGTGAAACGTCTTTAATGATTACTCAGCAAATCCAGTTGTTTTAGAATTACTCATATTAGATATTTATCTTATATGTCTCCTTTAATGGGCAGATTTGATAAGAACCCCTTTTCCACTGCTTTGAATAGGCAGATATGGCAGTAGAAACAAAAGCAGGGCATGGAAGTACCAGCAGGAGTATAAGGGGAGTATAAGGGGCCCAGTAAAAAAGATTCAGCACCAAGATTATCTCATTTACATTTCAGAAAGATGGATACATTTTTTTTTAAAAAAACTCATCAGTTAATAGTGCTACTCAAGCAAAATTCTGCGCTGAAATCCATTTCTCAAAAGAGCAAACAGATTTTTTTATATTTCATTTTGAAATCTGACATGGGGCTATACATGTCAGTTTCTCAGCTGCCTCCAGTCACATGACTTGTACTCTGATAAACTTCAGTCACTCTTTACTGCTCTATTGCAAGTTGGAATGATATCATCCCCTCCCTTCCCCCCCCCCCCCCAGCAGCCAAACAACAGAACAATGAACCAGATAGCAGCTCCCTAACACAAGATAACAGCTACCTGGTAGATCTAAGAACAGCACTCAATAGTAAAATCCAGGTCTCTCTGAGACACATTCAGTTACATTGAGAAGGAGAAACAACAGCCTGCCAGAAAGCAGTTCCATCCTAAAGTGCTGGCTCTTTCTGAAATCACATGACCAGGCAAAATGAGCTGAGATGCACCTACACACCAATATTACAACTAAAAAAAATATACTTGTTGGTTCAGGAAAGACATTTTATATTTTAGAGTGAATTATTTGCAGTGTAAACAGCTTAAAAATAATGACAGAATTCCTTTAAAACAACACTGTTTCTGTGTAGATTTCACAGTTAAAAATCTGCAGAAGGTGCTCCAGGAATTGTGCTGCTCACTAGAGCCCCCCCCCCAATAAGTTGCCACCCTAAAGTTCTTTCCACTGCACATTACTGACTGGGGATACATTGCAGCAGAGCAGGACGTGTGTAAAACAGGCTAAAGGTTTCTTTTAATATAACTACATCACTGTTTATGTTTGTTTCTCTGTTTCAGATCTCATCGACCGGATCTAAGTGCTGACAGTTCCCTCACAGGTGGATTGCGGCGGAGACTGATAAAGAACCATGAGACAAAACCAGCCTCACGCCGACTCAATGAGACGCCAGTCTAAGCACCTTGCTCTGTTTCAGGCTCTCAATCGACAAAGTAATTTTGGAAATTGTTTTATGCACAAAGCTGTCTTTATGGGTAGCAGAATAATTCACATAACTGGTTAGTGGTCAATACAAAAAAAGGAACAAAAATATTCAGATACCTGTTATCCAGAAAGCTCCAGATGACAGCCATTTCCTATAGAGTTCGGTGAAAGCAAATAAGTCTAATTTTTAAAGTGATTTACTTTCTTTGTAATAATAAAACAGTATCTTGTACTTGAGGGTAACTTAGCCACCTGGTTCCATGTTGTTGACAAAACAATTCTTTTGGGTTTATTTAATGAAAAATATTAGCAGACTTCAAGGAGAACCAAACTTACCCCCTCATTTTTAATTTATAGACATACCCCACAAAGACCCCCCCCAGCCTTTCTCAACCACATCAGTTTCCATCCTATAAAGTCCCAGGCTCACAATATCTACTCTACTAATTGCAGAGTTACGTAGCAGGGTTGGAGCCATCCATCTTTGGTTGCATGACATCTAGTTTCTAGCTGCCTGTCAGTCATTGCTGAGCAGGAGCACAACTGTTTGCTTATCTGTACATTCTCGTGAATGGAGATTGTTGCCATGCAGACAGGCACCCGATGTGATTAAAGGAAAGGCTAAAATTAAGTAAGCTTTATCAGAAAGGTCTATATAAATACACCAGTAAATCCTCAAAGTAATGTTGCTCTGAGTCCAATGTCAAAAGAAAAACAGCATTTCTTTCCTTCTATTGTGTACTCATGGGCTTCTGTATCAGACTTCCTGTTTTCAGCTTAAACCTCCAGGGCTAGGGCTTGAGCATGCTCAGTTTGCTCCTCTCTCCCCCCTCCCTTTTCCCCTGCCTGCTGTAATCTGAGCCCAGAGCTATGAGTGAGCAGGGAGAGACTCAGGCAGGAAGTGATGTCACACCAAGCTAATATGGCAACTAATATCTTAAACAAATAGCTTCTAGAGCTGTTTATTGCTTCGGTAGCCTTCCTTCTCCTTTAAGCCAAAGATGTTGGCCCCCTCAACTCTGCAAGTATAGTGCGGCTGGTGAGGAGGGAGGTATTTTTTTTAAGCGTAATGAGGGTGGTGTATTTCTCCTTTAAAATAAAATTGCTTGACATAAATACTAAGACAATTGTTGGGGTCTAGCTGGAAGTAGACACTTGTTTGATGTTTCAGTTGTCACTACTAGGGATTGATACAGGAGCCATTTTATTTTTGAAACTTTTTCCTGTAGATCATATCAGACACATGATGCAATCCAGGGGTCGACGTCACAGCAGCATTCTGGTACTCCATCTTCAATTGATATCAGCGCACCTGCCATTTCTGATGCTGAAACACCTACAGAACCTGAACCTTACTCACCTGTTGCATTTAATGTTGGCGTAATAAAAGAAAAACTGGCACTCAGAGCTCGATGCATGCAGGCAAAGCCCTGCGTGTTTATTCAAATGTAACGTTTCGGGGGCGGGCCCCTTCGTCAGACGAAGGGGCCCGCCCCCGAAACGTTACATTCTAATAAACACGCAGGGCTTTGCCTGCATGCATCGAGCTCTGAGTGCCAGACAGTTTTTCTTTTATTACGCTGACTACAATTGGGGTGGCCGATCCCTTCTGACTGTGCACCGGGCCAACTTATGCTGGAGAGGCCAGGGGGTGCTGGTGGGTTCTGGAAATTGGCATTTAATGTTGGCACAGCTGCACACTCTGATGCTTACTCTCCTACAGTCTCTGATGCAGGAATACCTGCGGAATCTGACCCTGGTTCAGTTGCAGAGACTGACATTGGTACGTCTGCAACCTCTGATGAGGAACCTGTAGCATTTTACTATGCAGACTCTACCACTGCCACAGACTTGTACAGTAACTATTTGATAATGACCCTTATGCTTACTCAGAAACTGGTTCCAATGGCTACTCTGGAATTGTTTCTGATACATGCTCTAAATCTGACTCATACGTATACGCTGACAATAACTCCTATGACTATTCTGATGATGACGACTACAATGCATACTGTGACACTCGCTCCTATGGCAACTCTGATGCCAGCCTTTATGTATATTCCATTGATGGTGGGTCTGCAAACATGCAACCTTCTATGCAAGCTTACCTGCAGTCCCTAAAACAAGATCACTTGCTCAGTTGCCATTAGCCTCACAATCTAGAGCATCAGTAGCCTCATACGTTTCAGCCTCGGACAGAAGAACACATGGCAAGTTTCCATTAGCCTCACAATCTAGAACACCAGTAGTCTCCTATGTTTCAGCCTTGGACACAAGATCACTTGCTAAGTTGCAATTAGCCTCACAATCTAGAACACCAGTAGCCTCCTACCTTTCAGCCTCGGACAGAAGATCACATGCTAAGTTGCCATTAGCCTCACAATCTAGAGCACCAGTAGCCTCCTACGTTGTAGCCTCGAACTCAAGATCACATGCTAAGTTGCCATTAGCCTCACAATCTAAAGCAGCAGTATCCAGCTTCGTTTCAGCCTCCGACACAAGATCACATGCTAAGTTGCCACTAGCCTCACAATCTAGAGCACCAGTAGCCTCCTACGTTGTAGCCTCGAACTCAAGATCACATGCTAAGTTGCCATTAGCCTCACAATCTAAAGCAGCAGTATCCAGCTTCATTTCAGCCTCCGACACAAGATCACATGCTAAGTTGCGTTGCCACTAGCCTCACAATCTAGAGCACCAGTAGCTTCCTACATTTCAGCCTCGGACAAAAGAACACATGGAAAGTTTCCATTAGCCTCATAATCTAGAGCACCAGCAGCCTTATCAGCCAAAGTTTCTTCCAGCAGATTTATAGCTCCTAATGCCGGCTCACCTACAGTTTCCGACAAGGGATCACTGGTTGGCTTATCTGCAGCCAAGCACCCTGGATCTCCTGCATCCTCACAAGCTGTACCACCTGCAGCCTCACTTACTGAAGCACTAGCAATTTCACTGACGGAAGTCTCAATCCTGCTAAGAATCCAGAAACAACTAGATGCCATACATGCTGAAATACATCAGATGAGGAACGAAATATCCTTCCACTTCAACAAACTCTTCACCTAGGGGCAGTAATTCTTAAAGGATTTTGTTTTTTCAGAATCCGCAAGAAAATGTTCCAGTTCTTTGTTTGTGTTAAAATGTTGCTATTTTCCTCAGTGTTGTTCTTTTGTGGTCATTTCTCTAAAACATGCATCCCCAGACTACAACTATTGCAGTGTTTTTAGTTTTTAATTATGCTAGCTCATTATGTTCTACCACCGTTAAGGTAGAGATTTTATCTGATCTTGCCATGCAACAGCACTCAACAGCACAAGATGATTAGGGTCCTACAAAATCTGATTACCCTATAGCTAGAATGTAAATCAGATAAAGTCAGATGGTGTTCTACATCCGACACTCAATGTATTTCAATGAGAAAAAAAAGTCTTACCCGCACCATCAGTTTTTATTTTGTCGGATGAAGACACAGCATGTTATGTTCCCATTAGACAGGTGTGTCGTGTCTGATGGCAAAGGTTTTGTGTAGTTTACACATCAGATTTATGTATCAGTCCCTTTATATTTTGACCCATGCGACTGTATCTGATGAGGATGAGATTTTTTTTCCACCTATACTGCAATTCCATTCATTTAAAGGATAAATAAACCTTAAAAATAAGTCAATATAAAATTGATGAGGGGGCTATTCTATAAACTTTTGCAATGTATATTCATTATTTATTTTTTTTAAATTCCAAGATACAGTATTAAACGTTAAATGTGCTGTCAACATCAATAAATTTTGTTACAACAGCACCACCTGCTGGTCATTTTCTGACCACCAAGTAGTCAAGGAAGTGTCAGGAAAAAGAAAGAGGCTGCTCTAATGTTCTTCTAATAAGGACAAGAATTAGAAATCTTTCCTAAGTAGAATAACATCAGAGCAGCCTCTGTCTTTCTCCTGACAACTTCCTTAACTACGCGGTGGTCAGATGGGTTAGAAAATGACCAGAAGGTGGCGCTGTTGTAACAAAATTCCTGTTAACAGTAGATGTATCCCTTAATATCTTGGAATTGAAAAAAAAAAAATAAATGTACATTTCAAAAGTGCTTAGAATAGCCCCCTCATCAATTTTACATTCACATATTTTTAAGGTTTACTTATCCTTTAAGAGATACAGGTATAGGATTTGTTATCCAGAATACTCAGGACAGGGGTTTTCCAGATAACAGATCTTTCCATAATTTGGATCTTCATATCTTAAATCTACTAGAAAATAATTTAAACGTTAAATAAACCCAATAGGTTGGTTTTGCTTCCAATGAGGATTAATTATATCTTAGTTGGGATCAAGTACAAGCTAAAGTTTTTATATTATAGAGAAAAATGAAGAAAAAAAAACATTTAAAATTTGGATTATTTGGATAAAATGGATTCTAAGGGAGGCAGCCATTCTGTAATTTGCAACTTTCTGGATAAAGGGTTTCTGGATAAGGAATCCCATACCTGTATCACATATTGCTATATTTGTATTTATTTATATAGATCCAAAATTGTATGCTGTGCTTTACAAAGTCTATATACAAACGGGTTATTATAGATCAGTAAAGAATACATAAGTGCCTCGACACCAGTAGGAATGATGTTCCTTCCCTTTAAAGCTTACAATGTAGAGGAGACAAAAAACAAAAAGAGAGTGAAACAAATGCATTGGAACGTTTGGACGAATTGTGGGTAGGGTTTCGGCATTATAAGGCATGGTTGGGTGGATCAGGGGTGTGGTTATGCATCTGCATTTTTTTTTTTTTGGGGCCTCATTCTACTGGTCAGGGTTTTTTGCCAGGTGACCAATGGTCTAATAATTGGGGCCCCTTGGGAGGTGAGGGCCTTGCTAACTTAGTAGTATTGTATCCAATGATTCCTGATGGCCCAGATTTAATAATTTACCTTTATATGGTGTACTACAGCTGCCCTCTATTCTTGGTGGAGAATACGGTAATGTGTTTTATCTACCGCTCTTTCACTGCAAAGGTGGTGCTGGTACTCTGTCGTCCTGGCAGGGTCCTATAGCAACAGTAGTAAATTCACGGATCTGCACACACACTATTATCTGCAGTCGGGGACGCGGCCCCTCTTTTTATTATACCACCAGAAACATCAACGTTTCGGAGGGTTCAACCTCCTTATTAAAGGGCATGTAAAGGCAAAAAGATAAAATCCCATTTTTACTTTCTTTATTGAAAAACAAACCTATCTCCAATGTACTTTAATTAAAAAATGTGTACCGTTTTTTTTTTTTTAAGAAACCTGACTGTATGCAGTGAAATTCTCCCTTCATTAACTGCTGTGGATAGGAATTGTCAGATGGTCCCTAACTGCTGAGCAGGGAAACAATCATACTTATGAACAGCAGGGGGAGCTTCCCAGCCATGCAGAACTCAAGCAGCTTTGTTTATGATGATCCCTAAGAAGCCCAGACCACACTGAGCATGTGCACAGTCTTGGTCTTGCAAAGATGTTTAACAAAGTTACCCTGTGGCCAACTTTGAAAGCATAAATTATTTTTTGATTAGGCTTGTGGTGCAGTAAGTTCCTGTTTATATTTAGTAAACAAAATACAGCATTTCTAGCCTTATTCTATTTTAGACTTTACATGCCCTTTAAGGGCGGTTGAACCCCTTCGAAACATCTTTGATCTTTCTGGTGGTGTAATAAAAACAGGGGCCACGTCCCCGACTGCAGATAATAGTTTGTGTGCGGATCCGTGAATTTACTACTGGAGAATACGGTAATTACATAAAGCAATAAGCTCGACTGGAATACTTTAATGGCAGCTTATATCAGAGAGGGTCAAAGATTGGTTTTTATTTAGAAAATATGAGTATGAGTTCACAGCGTCATTCACGGATAAAGAAAAGGAATGTTAGTGCATGGTTCTTCTTTAAGTCAGTTCATTAACTGGTGCTCAGCAGAATGTAAATTCCAGTACCATCCACCAAAGCTTGGCAAAATGTTATAATTAACAATACTTTTGAAAATCGCTTTCTATAAAATTTCCCTTGTTGCAAATAAAATGCGTAATTTATTCCCTCGCTCTCTGCCGACATAACGAGTTCCTAAATGTTGCACTTCCAAGTGAAATATAGAGACGTTTCATATGTCAGTTAAAATCAAATTAATTATGCAAATCAGCATCATATTTGCGGATTAGGTATTCTAACGAGGATCCCGTTGGAATGAGCGAAGTAAGGATTTAACTTACTGACATTATGAAGTGGAGAATTCCCTGTCGGAGTGACATTGTTGTGCTGCTTAATGCTGAATGCCAATTCAAAGTGTTGGGCTTGTGTTCTCGGTTGTAGAGGGCAAATAATGATGTTTGATGGTTTGGGAATGCTGTTCATGCACAAATGTGTTCCAAGGAGATCACAGTGTATCATGTGCCTTTAAAAAGCAATTAAAGTCTTTGTGAATTCATTACGGGCATGAGAAGAGAGTTACTAGGCACAAAATTGCTTCTTTATCTATTGATCTCTCTGAAGACAGTCGGGGGTTATGAGCCTTACATGACAATCCTTGAATACCAGATTATAACTATAAATTGATGAGTGAAAGAATGACTTAAGGTTACAAATACTCACTGTTGGGTGTAGCCAGAGGAACTAAATCCCATCAATTACCCCTTATTAGTGATGTGTAGGTCCCCCGATCCATGAGTAAACCCCTTCCCTCGAGCCTCCTTGCATGTCCAAATCCAGCAGTTGGGTTGACCAGGACAGCCCAGTTTTTTTGGAAGGGCTTCTCGAGTCAAAAATGCTTGCCCCGTTTTCCAGATTAGGAAAACTGGCCAGGATTCTCCTAGATATAGTGATGAGCCAAACTCCACATCACAGACCTGCCCCATGATGTCATTGGCATGCCCCATTGCATCATTGGTCTGCCCCACAACATCATCAGTCAGCCCCGTTGTGTCACTGGCACACTCGCATGACCCCAAATTGCAGCAACTCTACCCAACAGCTAACTTTGCCACCTTTCTATTTGATGATGTCACTGGGGCAGCATGAGTGATGTCAGAGGTGGGACCATGACGTCAGGAGGCGGGAGTCCTGTCTAGTTCTCCTAATTTGGAAAAATAGGTGGTCTATCCAGATCAAAACTGGATGCGTGGCAACCCTACCAACAGCCCACAAGTTGCCGTTGCTTTTTATATACTTGCGCCCACTTTGACTCACCTCCTACAGTGACATCAGAGGTGGGCGGTTCAGGAGTAGATAAATAAATTAGCATAGTGGGCCAGGCTGAATTGGGGGGGTAATAACTTTAGACCCCCAAATTACTACCCCAATCTATTATATTGGTCATTTAAATTGATGCCCCGGGCACACTAATTACCCTTCAAATCATTCCTGTTACCCATATAAAGTGTCTTCATTAGTATGGATCACTAAGAAGAGAGACTACGTCTTATCCCACAATAACACTATATACTATATGGAGACAAGAACTGCTCTGAATATTGGATAGGATTTAGTTTATTAATGCCTGGAAGTAAAAAGTCCCTGAAAACATTTCCAAATACTTTTGAAACATTTGCACCATTTTTATTAAACTAGTTAAACTGCTTAACTTTTAGTATGATGACACCAGTGATATTCTGAGACAATTTGCAATTTTTTATTACTCATTGTTTTCTAGTTATTTAGCTTTTTATTCAGCAGCTCTCCAGTTTGTAATTTCAGCAATTTGGTTGCCAGGGTCCAAATTATCCTAGCAACTATGCAATGTTTTCAAGAAAGGGTTGATATATGAATAGGACAGGGCCTGAATAGAAAGATGAGTAATAAAAAGGAGCAATGACAATTAGGGATGCACCGAATCCAGGATTCGGTTCGGGATTCGGCCAGGATTCGGCCTTTTTCAGCAGGATTCGGATTCGGCCGAATCCTTCTGCCCGGCCAAACCGAATCCTAATTTGCATATGCAAATTAGGGGCAGGGAGGGAAATTGCGTGACTTTTTGTCAGAAAACAAGGAAGTAAAAAATGTTTTCCCATTCCCACCCCTAATTTGCATATGCAAATTAGGGTTCGGATTCAGTTCGGTATTCGGCCGAATCCTTTGTGAAGGATTCGGGGGTTCGGCCGAATCCAAAAAAGTGGATTCGGTGCATCCCTAATGACATTCAATGTGTAGCCTTACAGAGCATTTGTTTTTTTACATGGGGTCAACATTTTTTAAAAATAAATAATGAAGACCAGTTGAAAAGTTGTTAGCCATTCTATAACATACTTAAAGTTAACTTAAAGGTGAACCACCCCTTTAAATATATCAGACTGTGAGGGGCTTTATTTAGACAACTGGCAAATCAGAAGATAAAGAAACACAAAGTCCAATGTCCAAGCAATAGTCCTACACCTACAAAGACGAGTGACCAGCAGTAATTGGGACTAACAAACAGGCAACGAACATTGAACGTTTTACGTTAAACACATGCAATGTCCTCTGTGTGTCAATGCTGATGTCATGGAGCCGTGTTCTATGATGTCAGTGCCTGCCTATGTGACCTAAATAAATCACTTTTTAACCTTTGCAATATTGTGTCTTGTATGTTTTTTTGACTGTGTTGCACCCAATTCAAGATTTTTGGGTATGGTTGTTGAATGCACACACATTAATTCCCTGTGTGTCCTTGACCTTAAATACAAAGCTCATACACAAGAAGCCATTCTCAGCTTTTACAGTAGCTCCAGCTTCATTTCATAAGACCATGAAACTCGAAAATATATCATTCAGGCTCCTTGAATGATCTCTAATGAAGCAACATACGATAACAAATTCAATTGTGGACACAGCGAGGAATGAAAGGCCTTATTTACATTTTTAGCTATTATCAGTCGCCCTCAAATGCCTGGGTTGTAATGAAACCATAATGGGGTTGTAATTGAATTTCTGAAATAATGCCAGAGTATTGCGTGGGGTGGGCCACATGCCTTCGCTCCCAGGCTGAGCTAAAACCTTCAGACTCTTCTTCCAATTATTGCGAGAGCCTCGGCTCTTTGTCGATAATAATACTGAACAACACAAGACGGATAAGAGCTCTGATGGGTGAGGTGTAAAAGAAAATAGAATCTGGCTCCTGCCAATCGATGGTTCCATATTCCAATTTCCCCACTCAGCCTTGGTGTTGGCTGTGAAATTGACCAACGATGTTCCAGATGAAAGTTACAAGAGAATATCTGAAATGACTCCCAACTCTCAGCTAATAATAACCCCATGCATTTGTCCAGCCAGACAGCGGCTTTATATCCAGAATGTGTCATTTTATTTGTTGGATTATCATAGCAAAAGTGACACGGAACACTGACATTATGCGCCGATGATCAGGAATCCTATTCTTTCTCAAATGTGTTTTGTAAAAGGAATACATAAAAGGCAGGCTTTAAAGAGTGACCTTCTGTTCCTAGAAAAGACTCTTTGGCTGGAGAATCCTATTATCCAAGGAAATGTCTAATAGGAAAGAGATCACTGTCTTTTTAAAAAAGAAACCGAGGAAATTTGCTTCTTATAAAGAAGTAATTTGTGTTAAAATATAAGACAGAGAAAAGGAAAAAAGGAAGGAAGGAAAAGAAAAAGAAAGAAAGAATATTTTTTTTTTTTTGGAAATTTGCTTCTATTAAAGAAGAAATTAGAGCTTTTATGTTAAAATGTAATAGAGAATAAAAAAAAAGATAGGAGAGCGAGAGAGAGAGAGAGAGAGAGAGAGAGAGAGAGAGAGTGAGAGAGAGAGAGAGAGAGTGAGAGAGAGTGAGAGAGAGAGAGAGAGAGAGAGAGAGAGAGAGTGAGAGAGAGAGAGAGAGAGAGAGAGAGAGAGAGAGAGAGTGAGAGAGAGAGAGAGAGTGAGAGAGAGAGAGAGAGAGAGAGTGAGAGAGAGTGAGAGAGAGAGAGGGTGATACAAAAGGGGAAGGAAGGATGGAAAAGAAAGAACGAAAGTGAAAGAAAGAAAGAAAGCAATGAAAAGAAAAAGGAAAGAAGGAAGCAAGGGAAAGGAAGGAAGGAGGGATAGGAAGGGAAGGAGGACAGAGTCATCTTGAAGCTAAAGCACCAACGGGTGCAAAAGGGAATTGCCAACAAAAAAAAAGCTCACACACTACCCACTCCTACGAGGTCAGACACTATACCAAAACCCCACCCTGCCCCCTTCATGGCCTCAAAAACTAGGGATGCACCGAATCCACTATTTTGGATTCGGCCGAACCCCCGAATCCTTTGTGAAAGATTCGGCCGAATGCCGAACTGAATCCGAACCCTAATTTGCATATGTAAATTAGGGGTTGAAAGGGGAAAATATTTTTTACTTCCTTGTTTTGTGACAAAAAGTCACGCGATTTCCCTCCCGCCCCTAATTTGCATATGCAAATTAGGATTCGTTTCGGCCGGACAGAAGGATTCGGCCGAATCCGAATCCTGCTGAAAAAGGCCAAATCCTGACCGAATCCGGGATTCGGTGCATCCCTATCAAAAACACATTTTAAGCTTCTTGGGTTCCCTCTGCTACTGGACCACTGACTGCAGTACCCCCTGTAACCCCCTGAGGGCTGCCCTGTGCTCACCATATAAATACATTGCTTCTGAACGCAGGCAATTGAGGGGCCTATGCACTCTATGGGGTATATTTATCAAAGAGTGAAGTTAATAGTGAAGTTAGATATCAGTAGTTATCTTAAAAAATAGTAATTGTTTTGCTTTATTTATTGTTCATATTTATTCTGTTAAACCTCTATGATTCCTTATTTAGTGGACAATGTTAGAATTTGTATACATGTTAATGATACACTGCTACTGTAGCATGCTTCCAGCGAGACCGTCTGGGACCAGGAGCGTTTGGGACCAGGAGTGTCTGCCTTTAAATTATTATTACTTAATAGGAAAAAAAACCCTTTGATTTACATGAATTAATTAATGGAACTTGTTCAGGGAATAAAGTCATTAGAAGCTGATTAATGAATCTTCAGCTCAACGCAAGACAGCTAATTTGCACAGATACCCACGGCACCCCCATTATCAAGAACAGGGAGGAGTTCATTATCCAACCGTGTAAAATGATGAACACAGCTAAGAAATGAAGAAAACTTGGGATCCGAAAACTTGCAACATAATCTCTCTATATATATAAAAATAAACATGTATAATACACGAGTGATACTCATTATACTCATTTAATTGTATCTCCTGCAGCCTTGTGCCTTTATATAGTCACAGAACCCCTCTGTGACTTCTAATATCCTTATCATTTACAGTAGGGGGTATATTATCCCTTATAATACATGAGTGATACTCAGAGTTCCCTGTATAACTCAGCCTGCAGCCTTGTGCCTTTATATGGTCACAGAACAACCCCTCAGTGACTTCTAATATCCTTATCATTTACAATAGGGGGTACATTATCCCTTATAATACACGAGTGATACTCAGAGTTTCCTGTATAACTCAGCCTGCAGCCTTGTGCCTTTATATGGTCACAGAATAACCCCTCAGTGACTTCTAATATCCTTATCATTTACAGTAGGGGGTACATTATCCCTTATAATACATGAGTGATACTCAGAGTTCCCTGTATAACTCAGCCTGCAGCCTTGTGCCTTTATATGGTCACAGAAACCCTCTGTGACTTCTAATATCCTTATCATTTACAGAAGGGGGTACATTATCTATTATAATACACGAGTGATACTCAGAGTTCCCTGTATAACTCAGCCTGCAGCCTTGTGCCTTTATATGGTCGCATAACTCTTCAGTGACTTCTAATATCCTTATCATTTACAGTAGGGGGTACATTATGCCTTATAATACATGAGTGATACTCAGAGTTCCCTGTATAACTCAGCCTGCAGCCTTGTGCCTTTATATGGTCACAGAACAACCCCTCAGTGACTTCTAATATCCTTATCATTTACAGTAGGGGGTACATTATCCCTTATAATACATGAGTGATCCTTAGAGTTCCCTGTATAACTCAGCCTGCATCCTTGTACTGTCATATGGTCCCTGAACCCCTCAGTGTCTTCTAATATCCTTATCATTTACAGTAGGGGGTATGTTATCTCTTATAATACATGAGTGATACTCAGAGTTCCCTGTATAACTCAGCCTGCAGCCTTGTGCCTTTATATGGTCACAGAACCCCTCTGTGACTTCTAATATCCTTATCATTTACAGTAGGGGGTACATTATCCCTTATAATACATGAGTGATACTCAGAGTTCCCTGTATAACTCAGCCTGCAGCCTTGTGTCTTTATATGGTCACAGAACAACCCCTCAGTGACTTCTAATATCCGTATAATTTACTGTAGGGGGTACATTATCCCTTATAATACTGCCCGCAGACCCAAAATATTGCTGCCTTGTCCTTGAATGAATCTGTTAATGTGGGAATATATTCTCCAGGCTGAAGATTCAGGGTTGAGTTTATGAATGGATATAGTATTTATATAAATACAGATGGTGGAAAAAAAACAATCCCCTTACTTTATTTTACATATAAATGGCAAATGTAACATATATATGAGAAGCGATTCTCTCTGTTCCTCGAGTTGAATGACAGGATTATTACCCCAGCTGAATGCTCGCTGTTAGGAATGGAATATAAGCGAGATTTGTTCCGCCCGACCAAACCAATGCATAACAAAGCTTACCTGATGGGACTGGAGGCGCAAGGCACAACGGGGGGCTGGAAATCTAACGGCAGAACAAGAATTGAGAATTTCTCCAGTGCCCAAAGATCACCAGCGTGTGAATGCCTTGCCTGTCATTTCTTTTGCAAGTCAATATGTCTATTCAGTATTGGCCTTGGGCAGACGGGTGGGTAGCGTGTACTTCCACACAAAGAATCTCAGATAAAAGGGAAACTGTAAGTGACACCTGTGATTCATCCATTGTATCCTGTCTAACGGAGGATAATGAACGTGGATGGGCCGCTGTACAGTTTGGGTTCATAAGGAGGATATCTGAAACATGGGACACTGAAGGGAAAGTGTACCCTGTTCTTAAAAGGGTTGTTCACCTTTAAATTAACTGTTAGTATGATGTAGAGAGTGATATTCTGAAACAATTTGCAATTGGTTTTCATTTTTTATTATTTGTGTTTTTTTGAGTTATTTCGCTTTTTATTCAGCGGCTCTCCAGTTTGCAGTTTCAGCAATCAGGTTGGTAGGCTCCAAATTCCCCTAGCAACCATGCACTGATTTGAATAAGAGACAGGAATATGAATAGGAGAGGCCTGAATAGAAAGATGAGTAATAACAAGTAGCAATAACAATACACTTGTAGCCTTACAGAGCATTTGTTTTTTAGATGGGGTCAGTGACCCCCATTTGAAAGCTGGAAAGAGTCAGAATAAGAAGGCAAATCATGCACAAACTATAACAATTGTACGAATTAACCATTCTATGCCATACTAAAAGTTACATTTACAGTGAACCCCCCATTTAAAGGGCCTGTAAAGTCTAAAATAGAATAAGGCTAGAAATGCTGTATTTTGTATACTAAATATAAACATAAACTTACTGCACCAGAAGCCTAATCAAACAAATAATTTATGCTTTCAAAGTTGGCTACAGGGGGTCACAATCTTGTAACTTTGTTATACATCTTTGCAAGACTAAGACTGTGCACATGCTCAGTGTGGTCTGGGCTGCTTAGGGATCATCATAAACAAAGCTGCTTGAGTTCTGCATGGCTGGGAAGTAAGGCGGGGGCTCCCCCTGCTGTTCATAAGTATGATTGTTTCCCTGCTCAGCTGTTAGGGACCGTCTGACAATTCCTATCCACAGCAGTAAATGAAGGGAGAATTTCACTGCATACAATCAGGTTTCTTATAAAAATGGTATGCATTTCTTAATTAAAGTATATTGGAGATAGGGTTCTTTTTCATTAACGAAAGTAAAAATGGGATTTTATTTTTTGCCTTTACATGCCCTTTAAGTGCACAGCAGAATTTATTGGCAGCGTTAGCCTTTAATACATAAACATTCCCCTGATACCTGTATCTTCCCCTGATACATTTGATTTTATACCTGTGATTAGTATAGGGCCGTTTCAGAGTTTACTGCCACTGGTTTAATGGCTAATTCTGTTTCACTCTATGTCCGACTTCTTTAATGAAATCAAATGAACGTTGCGTCTCATATCAATAATCAATGGAGAAGATGAGAAAATCTCTAAATGTGCTGGCAAATTATAAGGAAGCAGAGATGTCAATTCTCTTCATTTACCTTATAGATCAACCTATAATTACAGAGTGGAAATGAAATAGACTGGGCAGGGGACAGCATGCAAATTAAAGGGGGCAGCTGGTTTTCTTTTAATCTCTTGCTGAAAAAAAAGCAAATAACATGCAGGAAAGTCAGCTTTTTGTACGTAGATTCACATTCTACTAGTCAATGTTCTTAGTTGGGTGAACTCCCACCTATATGAGCGTTACTGTGCGTGAGATTGATGTGTATGGGAGCCAGGAGTCTGTGTCCAATGAGAGACAAATTAAATATGCACATTAGGACCAAAGGTATCACCTAGCTGTCCAATTCAAATAAGGGGATTAAAGGATAAGTAAACCTTAAAAATAAGTGAGTATAAAATTGATGAGGGGGCTATTCTAAGCACTTTTGCTATGTACTTTCCAAGATATTAACGGATACATTTGCTGTTAACATAAATTAATTTTGTTAAGACAGCGTCACCTGCTGGTCATTTTCCGACCCGTCAGACCACCAAGTAGTCAAGGAAGTTGTCAGGAGAAAGAAAGAGGCTGCTCTGATGTTCTTCTGCTTAGGAAAAAAAATAGAAATCTTTCTCAAATCTTTCCTAAGCAGAAGAACATCAGAGCAGCTTCTTTCTTTCTTCTGACAATTTCCTTGACTACTTGGCGGTCAGACTGGTGGGAAACTGACCAATATATTCATATTAACAGTACACGTATCCTTTAATATCTTGGAATTAAATGTACATTTCAAAAGTACTTAGAACAGCACTCTCATCAATTTTATATTCACTTATTTTTAAGGTTTACTTATCTTTTAGTATAAAGTTGCCCCTATCTTTGCTGCTATAACAGCTCCTACTCTTCTGGGAAGGTTCCCACTAGACATTTGGAACATTGTTGGTGGGATTTGCTTCCATTCAGCCACAAGTGCATTAGTGAGGTTGGGCATTGATGCCAGGTCAGTGCTGTTGTTGCTCATAGACTTGCCACTTTACAATCATTTCACTTACAGTTGACCAGGACTATCTAGAAGGCAAAAAAATTGACAAAAACCGACTTGTTGGGAACGTGGTGCTCTATGATGGTGCCACAATGAGCCATGTTTACTGCCAGAGTTTGATCCAAGAGTTTGCAAGGCTGGGTGCTGCATTATGCACTTATGTACACCAAGGATTAAATGATTAATTGGGTTACAGTCGTTATGTAGATGTCAGATGCACACAGTCATGTTCTGCTAGCATAAAGGAATGGAATATAAAGTTCATTGGGGTCATTGATGAAGTGCAGAAATGGGAGGAAATGCGCTTATTGATCCTGTTTATTGAAACACTCTCCTTGTAGCTCTGTCCTCTGCACAGCGGTGTAACTATAGAGGAAGCAGATCCAACGGTTACAGAGGGCTCCTGGGAAATGGGGGACCTGGACCATGGGGTCAGCTTTCTCTATAGTTGTTCGCTTAAAATGTGCGTACCCACTTTGAGTAGAGAGGGGAGAGCATAGGAAGTTGCAGTCCGCAATGGGCCACTTCAATGATTTGTCGCAGGGGAGGGGCCTGACCCAGTGTTGTACCGAACCCAGGCCTGAAGGGTGGTCCGGCTTTGCTGTACTATTCTAAATAGCCGGGTCCCTCTTGACAGAGCCAAAGCCACGCCGCCTCTCCTGAAGTCCCGAACAACCAAAATGTGGAAGTGGCGAACAGCCGAAATTGTGAAACCAATGTGTGTGTTTTTTTTTTTAATCCCCTGGCCACCAATGTATTATTTTAATAATCTATAGGCCCCTGCCACTAATGTTTTTTAAAAAAAACTTTTATGGGGGGCCCTGGCGCCAATGTTTTTTTTTTAACTTATAGGGGGCCCTGACCACCAATTTTTTTTAAAAAAAAACTTTTATGGGGGGCCCTGGCGCCACAGTTTTTTTTTAACTTATAAGGGAGCCCTGACCATCAATAGCTTTTTATAACTTGTGTGTGGGTTACCTTTTGTAGCCATGATGTCTGTGTGGTCTTTTAACTGTGGTGTGGGTGGCGTCTGGGGTGGGGCTTGCGGTCTGGGGCCGGTGGGGTCCCCAAAAATTTTGTTGTAAAGGCCCCATAATTTCTAATGTCAGCCCTGGTTGGGCTGCCTCTGTAGTGTACTTGTGCTAAGTGCCATTGCACCTGTCCTGCATCTTAAATTGTAAATGTGCCAATTGGAGCTGTGGAACACTGGAGCTGCCACTACCCTGAATGTGTTGGTAATTACAGGGTTCCCTCAGCGGGTAGAATTGTGCACTAACATAACTTTCACATCATTATTTCATAGCTGCCACCTTTAATCCGTTGTACCTACTCTCTTCCAAAAAATCCTCTTGAGCATCCGCCATGCTGTTGTTTGTAACTGGGTTATCAGAGTTGGCTTAGGGTTGAGTAGAGAAGAAATTAGCCCTGTAGGCTGGGGCCCTGAGTTGAGAGGTGTTCCATTAAAATCTTATCAATAAAAGACCAAATGCCATATGACTACATTGATCAAAATTGTCTAATATCCAAGTATGTAAGTCAGGGACGTCTAACCCTTGGTTCTTCTAGCTGTTACCAACCTCAACTCAGTAACCCAAAAAGACACAATGACTGTTTTTGCCCGAATTGGTCACAAGTTGGTGTGGCCAGTGAAATCAGCTTATGCTAACTATGTCCCTGCACCATGGATTCTTGTTAGGGGGCTAACACTACAGGAGGGTTCTAAGAGATGATAAGGAAGGTTTTGTCTAGAGCAGTGATCCCCAACCAGTGGCTCGCGAACAACATGTTTCTCACCAAACCCTTAGATGTTGCTCCCAGTGCCTCAAAGCAGGTGCTTATTTTTGAATTCCTGGTTTGGAGGCAAGTTTTGGTTGTATAAAAACCAGGTGTCCTGCCAAACAGATCCTCCTGTAGGCTGTCAGTCCAGGGGGCTACCAATAAGCCAATCACAGCCCTTATTTGTCACCCCCAGGAACTTTCTGCAGGATTATATTGCTTTCTAACTTTTTTTACATTTGAATGTGGCTCACAGGTAAAAAAAAAAAGTTGAGGACCCATGGTCTGGACAGCTTGAGAATAAAGTTGTGTACACTGCAATTTTGTATGCAAATCAGCATATTCTTTACCCATAATGCAGTGTTTCTCCTGTCATTCCAGTGTAATTGCAGCATTGCTCCATGTTGAGTGGTGGTTTAGAATCGCACCTATTGACACCATTACCATAGCAACCATTGATTTGAATGAGAGACTGGAATATGAATTGGAGTGGAACTTATTAGAAATAAGTAGCAATAACAATTGTAGCCTTACAGAGCATTTGTTTTTTAGATGGGGTCAGTGATCCCCATTTGAAAGCTGGAAAGAGTCAGAAGAAGAAGGCAAATAAACAAAAAAAAAAAAAACTATAAATAAAGAATAAATGAAGGCCAATTAAAAAGTTGCTTAAAATTAGCCATTCTATAACATACTAAACATTAACATTAACCACCCCTTTAGTATTTCCAATTTATAGTGAACCTGTAAGTGCAGGTAACCCTTGTGTACTGTAAGTCGGAACTGCAGGTGCAGCATTTACTTGTGATAATGAAATTACAGGTGACAATGATTAGACACAAGGGCACATTTGCTTTCACATCTCTCCCCCAGGGGGGGTCTGCGGGTGCTACAGAATGAGCCTCATTTAACCCCTAATCTATTAATAATCACAAGTGAATGAAAAACAACAAATGAAGGGAATACATTTTACTGCGGAGGATTGAATAAAAGACGCTGTCTAATCAATCTCATCTGTTGCTCCGAACTGCAGGTCTTCTTGTGCCCGGAGAAACTCCATGGCCAGATTTTAGTCGGGATGAAGGACTCTTCCCTCTGATCCAAGAAAGGGTGAAGCTTTTTGGTCCCTTGGGGCGGTGCCCATGTGCAGTAGAGTAAAACCGAAATGTTTGCATTCTCCTATACTGCAGTCACTAGGATGAATTGTGTCTGATGCAGTTGTGGGCGATGCCGGGAATCTGATTTTTGTGCACTGAAAATTTTTAGCATTTAGTGTGTGAGAATGATGTGTGTGCCTTATATTTGTACTGCAAGGTGCCAATTGATGTAGTCCTCTGTGGGAAGCCTGGGACTACTGCCTGGTTTTGAGTTGGCTCCTGGGTTCTCCTGTATCAACAGGTGAAACTGCTTCAAATAAGAAGAATTAGTGCATTATAGTGTAAAAAGCAATTTCATCCAAAACTGCATTCCTCTCAACATTTGAAAATCAGAAAGAGGGACAGAAAGTTCTGAAGCCCATTGCACTCTGAAATTTATTTTGACCATGTCCCTTATTACCATGTCCATTTTACAAAATTTGGCAGGTTATGGGAAGTTTGAGCCCATTTCTAGGGGTTTTAAGGTCATGTGTTGTGTGTTTATTACAGTTCCTCGCCACAAATCCAGGCCTGGTTCCATCAAGAGACCTGCTTATTTTAAATAGTTACAATTGTTTATTTGCTCACCTTAAATTGTTACAAATGTATCTTCGCTCATCTTAAATTATAACAAATGTAACAAAAGTGCAGATGCGGAGTAGACTGGGCTCTCTGTCGAAAAGCCTCTTATTTAATTAAGCTTTAGAAACGTATCTTTTTCTGGCTGTTCAAAGAGAAAGTTGGGACATTTTAGTAACAATCCGGGACTGCGGGTTGATCTGTCAAAATCAGGACTGTCCAGCAAAAAACAGGACAGTTGGGAGTTATTAAACTGCACTTTGTGCACTGCGGTGTGGCAAGTAAATGAGCCCTAGAGCATACAGCCACCGTTTTTTTCAAGAAGAAGGAGTGTCAGCTTGGCCGAGCCAACAAATGAACCATTTAATTAAAAGTCAAGAAATGTGAATTTTTGAAACTGAGTTATGACACCTCCACTGAAATGTGTATATTTCCATAACTCCCTTGAATTTCATGTGACCCAGTAATACAACGTAAAGAGGTCGCTCACTTTCCAAACACTTTTTATCAGTTCAGTTGTTTTCTGATTGTTCACCAGAAATAAAGACTTCTTTCAATTGCTTTTCATTTTTCTACTGTTTTTCTGAAAATTTAAGTCGGGGCTTCACATTTTAAGTATATTCTAGATTTTCAATTGGTCTTCATTGTTTATTTTTCATCATTTTTTTATAACTATTTGCTTTCTTCTTCTGACTCTTTCCAGCTTTCAAATGGGGATCACCGACCCCATCTAAAATAACAAATGCTCTGTAAGTCTACACATTTATTGTTATTACTACTTTTTATTACTAATTGTTCCATACGGGCCTCTCCTATTCATATTCCAGTCTCTTATTCAAATCAATGCATGGTTGCTAGAGTAATTTGGCACCTAGCAACCAGATGGCTGAAATTGAAAACTGGAGAGCTGCTGAATAAAAAGCCAAATAACTCAAAAACCACAAATAATAACAAATGAAAACAAATTACAAATTGTCTCAGAATATCCCTCTCTACATCATACGATCAGTTAATTTAAAGGTGAACAACCCCTTTAATGGAGAGCCTGTAGGTTCTCTCATGGGTTAATGGTACAGAAGCCTCATTGATTCATTTACATTTCACATTTAATTCGCCATTTTCCACACTCAGTTCAGCACGTCCGACTTAAAAATCTGTCTGTCTGAGTGAGTGAGCAATAGAGGTTTGGAATGAACCAGTTTGTGGGAGATAAAATCTCACTTTCCGACACGTCTGCTCCAATTCCTTGTCAGATATAGGAGCTACAGGCAAACAACATAAACAATATTTAAACAAATGTATATGGGGTTTGATATATTTTTTGATAAACGTATTTCTAATCTCGGACAGAATTGCACCTTGTTGTGGCCCACAGGGTCCCCAAGAACACAGATATGTATCCGCTGATGCACACTGGCCTATGGGCTTTGTCCAGGTAGGATAGAATAAATTGAGTGGGACCTTCTAGCTACATTAAACATTGGTACTGAGTATGTTGCATATATAGTGTTGGAAATCTTTTCCACCTGGATATCAATTAGAAGAACAATGTATGTATGTATGTATGTATGTATTTTTATTACAGGTATGGGACCTGTTATCCAGAATGCTCGGGACCTGGGGTTTTCCGGATAACAGATCTTTCTGTAATTTGGATCTTCATACCTTAAGTCTTCTAGAAAATCATGTAAACATTAAATAAACCCAATAGGCTGGTTTTGCTTCCAATCAGGATTAATTATATCTTAAGGTGGCCATACATGGATAGATCTGCTCATTTGGCGATGTCGCCAAACGAGCGGATCTCCCTCCGATATGCCCACCTTGAGGTGGGCAATATCGGGCAGATCCGATCTTAGGCCCTAGGGCCCAACGATCGGATCCTAACATTCGCAAACGGGGGGTCGGATCGCGGGACCGCATCAACGAACAGATGCGGCCGCGATCCGACGGGATTTTTAAACCCATTCGATCGAGATCTGGCCGACTTTCGGCCAGATCTCGATCGGGGAAGCCTGTCGGGGGCCCCCATACACGGGCCGATAAGCTGCCGACAGAGTCTGTCGGCAGCTTTTATCGGCCCGTGTATGGCCACCATAAAGGTGCCCATACATGGAGAGATCCGCTCGTTTGGCGATGTCGCCAAACGAGCGGATCTCCCTCCGATATGCCCACCACCACCGCAATATCGGGCTGATCCAATCGTGGGCCCTAGGGCACAACGAATGGATCCTAGCGATGCCTAAACGGCTGGTCGGATCGCGGGACCACATCAACGGATAGATGCGGCCGCGATCCGACGGGATTTTTTGTTCCATCCGATCAAGATCTGGCCGACTTTCGGCCAAATCTCGATCGGTGAAGCCCGTCGGGGGGCCCCATACACGGGCCAATAAACTGCCGACACGGTCTGTCGGCAGCTTTTATCGGCCCGTGTATGGCCACCCTAGTTGGGATCAAGTACAAGCTACTGTTTTATTTTTACAGAGAAAAAGGAAATCATTATTAAAAATTTGGATTATTTGATTATAATGGAGTCTATGATTGTTGGCCTTTTTCTGTAATTTGGAGCTTTCTGGATAATGGGTTTCTGGATAATGGATCCCATACCTGTACAATGCACAAATATGCATAACACCTTAACGTCTGTTTCAAAGAAGTGCAACGATGAGCAGGATTTCAGAAGCCAGTTAAAGCATTATCCTCACAATAAATGTATTTTTTTAACCATATAAACGTGTGCCTTGGTGGGACAATTACTGGGTTTAAAGAGCAACACTGCCATCTACTGATAATTTTAAAAGGGAACAGGAAAGAACAAAATCAAATATGACATTTTACAATAGGCACATGGGGTTAGCTGTGTGACTTTTCCCTTTCCTTCTCTGAAGGTATCAATATGACTAGTCTATCCCATGGTTCAATGCAAAACAAATAAAAGAAGTTAATGTGAAAAGTTGGTTGCTCTTAAAGGAACAGTTCAGTGTAAAAATAAAAACTGCATAAATAGAAAAACTGCAAAATAAAAAATGTTTCTAATATAGTTAGTTAGGCTGGAGTGACTGGATGTGTAACATAATAGCCAGAAGACTACTTCCTGCTTTTCTAACTCTGAGTTAGTCAGTGACTATAAGGGGGGCCACATGGGACATAGTCAGTGACTATAAGGGGGGCCACATGGGACATAACTGTTCAGTGAGTTTGCAATTGATCCTCAGCATTAAGTTCAGATTCAAAAGCAGGAGGGGGAAGGGAGGGGCTAGGTTTAGAGAAGACTTCTCGGCTGCGGAGGCCCTAAGGCTGCAGGCCTGGTGGGCCCTGGGCCCCCCAGTCTGACGCTGTCTATTTAGTTCTGTACCATCTGCAAAGACGGAGAGCTTTCTTTAAATACCTGCTTCTTCTCATAACTAAACATGTAATGTGCCAAGGTTTTTTCACTACTTTTTCCTCTCTCAACAAAAGGTTTTCAAAAATGTCACCAGTTAAAAAAATGCTTCTAGTAACATGTTGCTCTTCGACCCCTTGGATGTTGCTCCCAGTGGCCTCAAAGCAGGTGCTTATTTTTGAATTTTTGAGGCTTGATAAAGAGTCTTGTAGGCCCAAAATGTTGCCTTGCTCTGTATGTTTTTGGGCTGAATAAATTCTTTTTCACAACTACAATTCACAGAGAGCTGCTGGCAATTCTTTGGGTCCTCCAGTACAGCACGTGGCACCACAATTAAGGTGTTTTTTGGAGGTTCTAAACTCTCCACAACAGTGGATTTCTATTTTTGAATTTTTGGTTTGGAGGCAAGTTTTGGTTGCATAAAAACCAGGTGTGCTGTCAACCAGAGCCCCTTGTAGGCTGCCAGTCCATAGAGGGGACCAATCACAGCCCTTATTTGGTACCCCAGTAATCCTTTTCATGCTTGTGTTGCTCCTCAACTCAAAGTTTGAATGTGGCTCACGGGTATAAAAGTTTGAGGACCCCTGTCCTTAGTGGTTGAGGAGCCTAGAACAAGTGAATCCTATCCTTTTTAAGTGGAAGCAGCCCCTATTTTCCACCTCCTAAGGGCGGTTCTGCCCAAAGGTTTCAATGACTGGCAGTTCAGTCTAGTCTAGGTGTGTCCAAGCAACCAGCAACAGAGGTGTCTCTCCAAGCTGGAGAATATGCTGTTCCACCTTCTCCACCACTACAAGTACAAGTGTGGTCAAAATGGATTCAACAGATGTTGTCCATAGTGATTTCATTCATTAAAGGTACAAACATCTAGTTATTCTCTTGTATGTATTTTGCCTTTGTGTTCATCACAGTAACCTGGAGCTACTGCTGGGGTTCTAGGGTTCCGACAACAGGCTGCGTCAATAGGCAAATTAGACTTTTTGCCTAATGCCAATCACCAGAAGTTCCATGACCCGCACTTTGAAAAGCTTAGCCACAGTTTCCAATTACATTGCGAAAACACACACAATTGTATGTGTTTTATATACTGCATTAGTTGCAACTGCCTATGGAATTCTGGGCTGAATTGTGGTTTTGCATGCCAAATTGCACCAGCTAAGTAAATACCCTTTTTTCTGTTCCTTCCACTGTAGTGCTGCATTTAATAAGGCAAAAAATAGGTGCAATTTGCCATGCCCCCCCCCCCCAATAATTCAGAATTAGTATGCACCCTGAAAACAGATGCCAAACTTTGCTCTCAGCACTAGGTATTAAATTTAGTTTGGTAAATTGAGATAGTTGTGTCCATGTCAGCATTGGCATGCCTTTGGGTATACAAGTATGGGACCTGTACTCCAGAATGCTTGGGACCGGGCTTTCCGGATAATGGATCATTCCGTAATTTGGATATTCATACCTTAAGTCTACTAGAAAATCATGTAAACATTAAATAAACCCAATAGGCTGGTTTTGCCTCCAATAAGGATAATTATATCTTACTTGGGATCAAGTACAAGCGACTGTTATTAATACAGAGAAAAGGGAAATCTTTTTTTAAAAAATCTGATTATTTGCATAAAATGGAGTCTATGGGAGACAGCCTTTCTGGATTACGGGTCCTATACCTGTATATGTGAACTGTCCTCAGTGGTACGTGATTTTATGGGTGCAAAAATGAGAGCCCACCCTTCCCATTACCAGGCTAACTTGGGTGCAGCCTCTCAGTGTGCATTTGATGTGGGCCACTTTAGGTTGCTCTTCGGTCTAACAACCTGGGATGGGAAGAGTATTTGGCACCAGGTACCTTCAGCCAGTGCCATTCTTCTAATTACTGCAGGGAGTGTGTCACTAGATCATGAGTTTGGAGACTGGCAAGGGAAAGTCAGAGACATTCATTAAGGGACCAGGCCTGATGTCTCCCAGAGTATCTGCTGTCTCTAATACATCACACTGAATACCATTCATTTCTCAACTCTCCGGCAATGAGACAGGCTGCTGGGAAATGGACTGTGATTTATATTAAACTCCTGCCGTGCTGGTGAGTAACGCATAGGTGAACCCAGGGCAATAATTCTTCCTTACCTGATCTTATTAGTGCCTTGCACTGTATATGTGCCCAGCCTGGGGCAGCCAGACACAGGGGAAGAATGGAGCTTTGGGTAAGAAACCAAATATGTTACTAAGCCATAGATATATAAATATATATATATAAATACATGTAATTAGTCAGGCCTCAGGTGCTGTTTCACTTAACAGCAGTCACTGAAGCATGAAATCTCATTTACACCGAGTGAACAGCAAAGACTCAAATATGTTGGTGCAACGCTACACTGGGAATTTCTGCTTTCATGACATTGTAGCTGGTGCAAAGCTAATGTACCAACATACTACCTAAAGGTGCAGACTAAATCTGCTTTATGGTGGAGATCCTATCTGTATAACAGAACATTCTGTCCCAGTGGCTGTACAGATCTTATCTGATCCTCATTGTAAGGAGCAGTCCTGTCCTGCTTTATGGCAGCTGAGATTCTAGCTATCTGTATAACAGAATATTCTGTCCCAGTGGCTGCAAAGATCCTATCTGATCCCCATTGTAAGCAGCAGTCCTGTCCTGCTTTATGGCAGCTGAGATTCTAGCTATCTGTATAACAGAATATTCTGTCCCAGTGGCTGCACAGATCTTATCTGATCCCCATTGTAAGCAGCAGTTCTGTCCTGCTTTATGGCAGCTGAGATTCTAGCTATCTGTATAACAGAACATTCTGTCCCAGTGGCTGCACAGATCCTATCTGATCCCCATTGTAAGCAGCAGTCCTGTCCTGCTTTATGGCAGCTGAGATTCTAACTATCTGTATAACAGAACATTCTGTCCCAGTGACTGCACAGATCCTATCTGATCCCCATTGTAAGCAGAAGTCCTGTCCTGCTTTATGGCAGCTGAGATTCTAGCTATCTGTATAACAGAATATTCTGTCCCAGTGGCTGCAAAGATCCTATCTGATCCCCATTGTAAGCAGCAGTCCTGTCCTGCTTTATGGCAGCTGAGATTCTAGCTATCTGTATAACAGAATATTCTGTCCCAGTGGCTGCACAGATCTTATCTGATCCCCATTGTAAGCAGCAGTTCTGTCCTGCTTTATGGCAGCTGAGATTCTAGCTATCTGTATAACAGAACATTCTGTCCCAGTGGCTGCACAGATCCTATCTGATCCCCATTGTAAGCAGCAGTCCTGTCCTGCTTTATGGCAGCTGAGATTCTAACTATCTGTATAACAGAACATTCTGTCCCAGTGACTGCACAGATCCTATCTGATCCCCATTGTAAGCAGAAGTCCTGTCCTGCTTTATGGCAGCTGAGATTCTAGCTATCTGTATAACAGAATATTCTGTCCCAGTGGCTGCAAAGATCCTATCTGATCCCCATTGTAAGCAGCAGTCCTGTCCTGCTTTATGGCAGCTGAGATTCTAGCTATCTGTATAACAGAATATTCTGTCCCAGTGGCTGCACAGATCTTATCTGATCCCCATTGTAAGCAGCAGTTCTGTCCTGCTTTATGGCAGCTGAGATTCTAGCTATCTGTATAACAGAACATTCTGTCCCAGTGGCTGCAAAGATCCTATCTGATCCCCATTGTAAGCAGCAGTCCTGTCCTGCTTTATGGCAGCTGAGATTCTACCTATCTGTATAACAGAGCATTCTATCACAGACTTTAATCCAGTAGTTTATGATAAGAAAACCCATACCTCCCAACATTTTGGAAATAAAAAGAGGGACAAAAAAGTTGCAGTGCGTAGCGTGTCTTTGACCATGCCCATTTGTGTGACCACATCCCCTAATTAACATGTTAATTTTACAAAATTTGGCAGGTTATGAAAGTCTGAACATATTTCTGCTGTCAGTTATTACAGTTTTGCTAATGATGGTGAATTGCCCTTTACGCTGTGAGTCTAACTTCTCCCAAGAGACCTGTTATCTAAATTGTTATTTGCTTATCTCGAAATTGTTACAAAAGTATCTTATCTGCTGCTGTGGCTGTTCTGGGCTCTCTGCCAAAAGCTAATAAACTTTGTTTCTTTTCCTGGCTGTTCAATGCAGAGAAAAATGGGACTTTCCAGTACAAACGAGGGACTGCGGGTTGAGCTGTCAAAAGAGGGACTGTCCCTCTAAAAACGGGACAGTTGGGAGGTATGGAAGACCAGAAACAGCCAGTGCTCATTTCTATTGATTGTGCTTGAAGCAGACACGGGTGCAACGAGAGTCAGTGCAGGTATTAGAGACACAGTTAAAGGTTATAGTTCTAAAACAAAAGGGTTTCATTAGCAATTATTGGTCTATGAGAAATTTTCAGAAAGTAATTTCAGAGTTGCCTTCAATTCCGATTCTCATCCGCAGCAAAGTCATATGTAAGAGATCTCATTGGGCTGTTTATGCCGGAGAGCTGCCAATGACCAGGATAATTACTTGCAAGGAAAATAAGAATCATTATTTCGGCAGGTTGAAGCGTCAGTTAATAGGGAGGCAAATTTCTGCCTTTCTCTCTCGCTCCTGAGCTCATTTACTTCCCCATTAACTAATGACAAATAACCAGCCATGGCAGCTTAAAAAAAAGCTGATATGTCCAGGTTCTGCAATTAAAGGGGATATAAACCCAAAAAATAAAAACTTGGCTAGGGAGACAATTCCACATCTTCACAGCTCTCACTGTAACAAACCCCTTCCCAATATTTAGCTGGAACCTCTTTTCTTCTAATCGGAATGGGTGATCTTGTGTCAGCTGGAAAGACCTACTGGTAAATAAATCATTAGAGAGATTATTATATGATTCCCTTATATATTTATACATAGTTATCATATCACCCCTTAAGCGCCTCTTCTCCAGCGTGAACATCCCCAATTTGGCCAGTCTTTCCTCATAGCTAAGATTTTCCCTTTACCAGCTTAGTTGCCCTTCTCTGTCCCCTCTCTAATACAATAATGTCCTGTTTGAGTGATGGAGACCAAAACTGTACGGCATATTCTAGATGGGGCCTTACAAGTGCTCTATACAGTGGAACAATGACCCCCTTCTCCCTTGACTCTATGCCCCTTTTAATACAGCTCAAGACCTTATTTGCCCTTGATGCTGCTGACTGGCATTGCTTGCTACAGCCAAGTTTATCATCTACAAGGACTCCAACCTCCTTTTCCATTATGGATTTGCCTAGTGCAGTCCCATTAAGGGTATAAGTGGATATTTTTACATCCCAGGTGCAGGACTTTACATTTATCAACATTGAATCTCATTTGCCACTTAGCTGCCCAGATTGCCAGTTTGTCAAGATCATGTTGCAAGTGCCACATCCTGGATGGAATTAATTGGGCTGGATAATTTGTGTCATCTGCAAACACTGATACATTACTTACAACACCCTCCCCTAAGTCATTAATGAACAAGTTAAATAAAAGTGGACCCAATACTGAGCCCTGAGGGACCCCACTAAGAACCTTACTCCAAGTAGAGAATGTCCCATTAACAACCACCCTCTGTACCTGATTAGGGATGGCGCGAACTGTTCGCCGGCGAACTTGTTCGCGCGAACATCGGGTGTTCGCGCTCGCCGGAAGTTCGCGAACGTCGCGCGACGTTCGCCATTTTGGGTTCGCCATTGTTGGCGCTTTTTTTTGCCCTTTTGCCCTCTCACCCCAGACCAGCAGGTACATGGCAGCCAATCAGGAAGCTCTCCCCTGGACCACTCCCCTTCCCTATAAAAACCGAAGCCCTGCAGCGTTTTTTCACTCTGCCTGTGTGTGCTGAAGAGATAGTGTAGGGAGAGAGCTGCTGCCTGTTAGTGATTTCAGGGACAGTTGAAAGTTTGCTGGCTAGTAATCGTTTTGATACTGCTCTGTTATTGGAGGGACAGAAGTCTGCAGGGGTTTGAGGGACATTTAAGCTTAGGTAGCTTTGCTGGCTAGTAATCTACCTTCTACTGCAGTGCTCTGTATGTAGCTGCAGTGGGCAGCTGTCCTGCTTCTGATCTCATCTGCTGACTGCTGCAATAACAGTAGTCCTTGTAAGGACTGCTTTTATTTATTTTTTGTTGTTTTACTACTACTACTACTACTACTATAAGAGCCCAGTGCTATTAGTCTAGCAGTGTTGGGGAGTGGGACTGGTGTGCTAATCTGCTGCTCCTAGTAGTTCAGCAGCACCAACTTTAATTTTTTTTTTTTTTAATATTCATTTTTTTTTTATTTTACTTTTTTTTATTTTACTACCGCTGTAGTAGTGTATAAGTTGACCTTTTAGGCATTATTTGCCCTGTAGGCATTTTTTGCCCAGTGTGTTATTCAACCAACTGCCATCTAGCTGTGTGACCTTGTTCACATTCTGTCTAAATATCCATAATATTACCGTCTCCAGAAAAAACACCGGAGTGACTTTTTTCAAGCAGCCATAACATATTTTACGTAATCTGTATCCATCGCTGTAGTAGTGTATAAGTTGACCTTTTAGGCATTATTTGCCCTGTAGGCATTTTTTGCCCAGTGTGTTATTCAACCAACTGCCATCTAGCTGTGTGACCTTGTTCACATTCTGTCTAAATATCCATAATATTACCGTCTCCAGAAAAAACACCGGAGTGACTTTTTTCAAGCAGCCATAACATATTTTACGTAATCCGTATCCATCGCTGTAGTAGTGTATAAGTTGACCTTTTAGGCATTATTTGCCCTGTAGGCATTTTTTGCCCAGTGTGTTATTCAACCAACTGCCATCTAGCTGTGTGACCTTGTTCACATTCTGTCTAAATATCCATAATATTACCGTCTCCAGAAAAAACACCGAGTGACTTTTTTCAAGCAGCCATAACATATTTTACGTAATCTGTATCCATCGCTGTAGTAGTGTATAAGTTGACCTTTTAGGCATTATTTGCCCTGTAGGCATTTTTTGCCCAGTGTGTTATTCAACCAACTGCCATCTAGCTGTGTGACCTTGTTCACATTCTGTCTAAATATCCATAATATTACCGTCTCCAGAAAAAACACCGGAGTGACTTTTTTCAAGCAGCCATAACATATTTTACGTAATCTGTATCCATCGCTGTAGTAGTGTATAAGTTGACCTTTTAGGCATTATTTGCCCTGTAGGCATTTTTTGCCCAGTGTGTTATTCAACCAACTGCCATCTAGCTGTGTGACCTTGTTCACATTCTGTCTAAATATCCATAATATTACCGTCTCCAGAAAAAACACCGGAGTGACTTTTTTCAAGCAGCCATAATATATTTTACGTAATCCGTATCCATCGCTGTAGTAGTGTATAAGTTGACCTTTTAGGCATTATTTGCCCTGTAGGCATTTTTTGCCCAGTGTGTTATTCAACCAACTGCCATCTAGCTGTGTGACCTTGTTCACATTCTGTCTAAATATCCATAATATTACCGTCTCCAGAAAAAACACCGGAGTGACTTTTTTCAAGCAGCCATAACATATTTTACGTAATCTGTATCCATCGCTGTAGTAGTGTATAAGTTGACCTTTTAGGCATTATTTGCCCTGTAGGCATTTTTTGCCCAGTGTGTTATTCAACCAACTGCCATCTAGCTGTGTGACCTTGTTCACATTCTGTCTAAATATCCATAATATTACCGTCTCCAGAAAAAACACCGGAGTGACTTTTTTCAAGCAGCCATAATATATTTTACGTAATCCGTATCCATCGCTGTAGTAGTGTATAAGTTGACCTTTTAGGCATTATTTGCCCTGTAGGCATTTTTTGCCCAGTGTGTTATTCAACCAACTGCCATCTAGCTGTGTGACCTTGTTCACATTCTGTCTAAATATCCATAATATTACCGTCTCCAGAAAAAACACCGGAGTGACTTTTTTCAAGCAGCCATAATAAATTTTACGAGATCCGTATCCACCGATGTAGTAGTGTATACGTTGATCTTGTGGGCAGTATTTGCACAGTGTTTTCTTCAAACCGCCATCTAGCTGTGTGAGCTTGTTCACATTTTGTCTAAATATTGATAATATTATCGTCTCTAGAAAAACCACTTGAGTTACTTTTTTTCAGGCAGCATTCATATATTTTACGTAATCCGTATCCACCGCTGTGTATACGTTGACCTTGTAGGCATTATTTGCACACTGTTTTCTTCAAACCGCCATCTAGCTGTGTGAGCTTGTTCACATTTTGTCTAAATATTGATAATATTATCGTCTCTAGAAAAACCACTTGAGTTACTTTTTTTCAAGCAGCATTCATATATTTTACGTAATCCGTATCCACCGCTGTGTATACGTTGACCTTGTAGGCATTATTTGCACAGTGTTTTCTTCAAACCGCCATCTAGCTGTGTGAGCTTGTTCACATTTTGTCTAAATATTGATAATATTATCGTCTCTAGAAAAACCACTTGAGTTACTTTTTTTCAAGCAGCATTCATATATTTTACGTAATCCGTATCCACCGCTGTAGTAGTGTATAAGTTGATCTTGTAGGCATTATTTGCACACTGTTTTCTTCAAACTGCCATCTAGCTGTGTGTATTATCGTTTCCAGAAAAACCAACTGAGTTTTTGTTGTTGTTGTTTTTTTAAAAATAATGCCAGGCAAAGGCAGGCCGCCACGCAGAGGCCGTGCTAGGGGCTGTGCTGCTATGCAATCCTGTGGCCCTAGCAAATTGCCCAGTTTTAAAAAGCCAATGACCCTGAACTCCCAAAATGCTGAAGAGGTAGTTGACTGGCTTACACAGCACACCCCATCCTCTACCGTTTCTAACTTTACCACAACATCCTCCTCATCCTCCACTGCTATGGCCACCCCACGTAACACTTCCTCCACCACCGGTGCCCCTTCTTCACTGGAGTCAGAGGAGTTATTTTCCCATGAGTTTCTTGAACTGAGTAATGCGCAACCATTATTGCCAGAAGAAGATGAAGGAGATGAGGACGTTACACCAGATTTAATTCTGGCAGAGAACACGACAGAGATGGACATAATGATGAGTGATGAGGAGGAGGTCCCCGCTGCTGCTTCCTTCTGTGATGTGTCAGAAGAAATTGATGCATCTGAGGAGAATGATGATGAGGAGATTGATGTTTTGTGGGTGCCTAGTAGAAGAGAGCAAGAGGAGGGTAGTTCAGATGGAGAGACGGAGAGTCAGAGAGGCAGTAGGAGAATAAGACTTAGAAGAAGCAGGGAGGACAGCCCGCAGGGATCAGTAGGGCAACAACATGTATCGGCACCTGTGTTCAGCCGGCCAACGCACCCGCCATTGCCGCCAATGCCGCCAACTTCTACTGTTACCGCCAGATCGCACACTTCCAAAAAGTCAGCAGTGTGGGATTTTTTTAATGTGTGTGCCTCTGACAAAAGCATTGTAATTTGCAATGAGTGCAGTCAGAAACTGAGCCTTGGTAAGCCCAACAGCCACATAGGTACAACTTCTATGCGAAGGCACATGAGCGGCAAGCACAAAGCACTTTGGGAGCAACACCTCAAAGGCAACAGGCAAACTAAAAGCCACACTCCTTCTGGTCCAGCATCTTACTGCTCTACCTCTGCTCTCCTTGACCCGTCTGAACCACCCTCCACTCCGCCTTCCACCTTGACCACCTGTTCCCATTCCCAGTCATCTGCCACCAGCCAAGTTTCTGTGAAGGCCATGTTTGAGCGTAAGAAGCCAATGTCTGACTGTCACCCCCTTGCCCGGCGTCTGACAGCTGGCTTGTCTGCACTCATAGCCCGCCAGCTTTTACCATACCAGCTGGTGGACTCTGAGGCCTTCCGCAAATTTGTAGCAATTGGGACACCGCAGTGGAAGGTACCCAGCCGCAATTTTTTTTCTAAAAAGGGAATACCACACCTGTACCAACATGTGCAGAGCCAAGTTACCGCATCTCTGTCACTTAGTGTTGGGCCAAAGGTCCATATGACTACTGACGCATGGTCCTCCAAGCATGGTCAGGGCAGGTATGTCACCTACACTGCCCACTGGGTGAACTTGGTAATGGCTGGGAAGCAGGGAATGGGTAGCTCAACAACAACAACAGTGGAGTTGGTGTCACCGCCACGGATTGCACGCGGTTCTGCCACCACCTCTACTCCTCCATCGCTCTCTACCTCGTCTTCTTCCTCTTCTTCTTCTTACTCTGCTGCTGGGTCCTCCTTCTCCTCCTCCACACCTGTGCACCCCCAGCTCCCCCTAGGCTATTCGACGTGCCAGGTACGCCGTTGTCACGCTGTCTTGGGGATGACGTGCCTGGAAAGCAAAAACCATACCGGATCTGTACTCCTGTCATCTCTGCAGTCACAGGCCGATCGGTGGCTGACCCCACACCAACTGCAGATCGGAAAAGTGGTGTGTGACAATGGAAGCAATCTGTTGGCAGCGTTGAGACTGGGCAATTTAACACATGTGCCCTGCATGGCACATGTGTTAAATTTAATAGTCCAACGTTTTGTCTCCAAGTACCCAGGATTCCAGGACGTTCTCACCCAGTCCAGAAAGGTGTCGGCCCATTTCAGACGTTCCTACACAGCCATGGCACGCCTTGCTGACATTCAGCAGCGCTACAACATGCCAGTCAGGCGTTTGATTTCTGACAGCCAGACTCGCTGGAATTCAACGCTCCTTATGTTGGAACGTCTGCTGCAACAACAAAGGGCCGTCAACGAGTACCTTTTTGAACTGGGTGGTAGGACTGGATCTGCAGAGCTGGGGATTTTTTTCCCCCGTTACTGGGTGCTTATGCGCGATGCCTGCAGGCTCATGCGACCTTTTGAAGAGGTGACAAATATGGTCAGTCGCACCAAAGGCACCATCAGCGACCTAATACCCTTTGCTTTCTTCCTGGAGCGTGCCGTGCGACGAGTGACAGATGAGGCTGTAGACCAGCGTGACGAGGAGCTGGAAGCGCACGATTTATGGTCGGAATCACCAGAACGAACCCAGGCACCTGCTGCAACGCAGGGAGAGGTGCCAGAAGTGGAGTCAGAGGAGGAAAGTGGCTTTGTGGAGGAGGAGGACCAACAGGAGCAGGCTTCCCAGGGGGCTAGTGGTGACCTTTTGGGGACCCCTGGTCTTGTACGTGGCTGGGGGGAGGAGACCGTGGATGATGCAGTCCTTGATAATGAGGAAGCGGAGATGGATAGCTCTGCATCCAACCTTGTGAGAATGGGGTCTTTCATGCTGTCATGCCTGTTGAAGGACCCCCGTATCAAGAGGCTTAAGGCGAAGGACCTGTACTGGGTCGCAACGCTACTAGACCCTCGGTACAAGCATAAAGTGTCAGAAATGTTACCAACATACCACAAGTCCGAAAAGATGCGGCATTTACAAACCAGCCTGCAAAACATGTTGTACAATGCTTTTAAGGGTGATGTCACTTCAGGAACTCATCAACATTCCAGGGGCAGAGGTGCCAGTAATCCTGCCACGAGCACACCTGCAAGGACAAAGCCCTTTGGCCGGTCTGTAACGTCAGACATGCAAATGTTTTTCTGTCCAAGGCAGCGCCACAACCCTTCTGGATCCACCCTCAAAGAACGCCTCGACCGGCAGGTAGCGGACTACCTGGCATTAACTGCAGATATCGACACTCTGAGGAGCGATGAACCCCTGGACTACTGGGTGCGCAGGCTTGATCTGTGGCCAGAGCTGTCACAATTTGCCATGAACCTCTTGTCTTGCCCAGCCTCAAGTGTGCTCTCAGAAAGGACCTTCAGTGCAGCAGGAGGGATTGTAACTGAGAAGAGAACTCGCCTAGGTCACAAAAGTGTCGATTACCTGACCTTTATTAAAATGAATGAGGGGTGGATCTCGGAGGGTTACTGCACGCCGGAAGACTTGTTCTGACTTCTATGCAGCTGTCCTTCTCTTCAAGCCTCATGACTCCACACACAGCTGTCCTTTAGCGTCCTCCTCCCTCCGCCACCGTTACAAACTAGGGTGCAAACCCTACTGGTTTAATTTTTTCTGGCCTCTGTGCTTCAGTGGCTGCAACCAAAAAAACTGGGCAAACAATGTCTACAAGGTCAACGTATGGCGAAAAATGACTATTTTCAGCATTTATATGGCATATTTTTTCTGGCAACTGTGCTTCAGTGGCTGCGTCCAAAAAAAATGCATATTTTCTGCATTTATATGGCATAATTTTTCTGGCCTCTGTGCTTCAGTGGCTGCAACCAAAAAAATGCATATTTTCTGCATTTATATGGCATAATTTTTCTGTCAACTGTGCTTCAGTGGCTGCGACCAAAAAAATGCATATTTTCTGCATTTATATGGCATAATTTTTCTGGCCTCTGTGCTTCAGTGGCTGCAACCAAAAAAATTTATATTTTCAGCATTTATATGGCATAATTTTTCTGTCAACTGTGCTTCAGTGGCTGCGACCAAAAAAATGCATATTTTCTGCATTTATATGGCATAATTTTTCTGGCCTCTGTGCTTCAGTGGCTGCAACCAAAAAAATTTATATTTTCAGCATTTATATGGCATAATTTTTCTGGCAACTGTGCTTCAGTGGCTGCGACCAAAAAAATGACTATTTTCAGCATTTATATGGCATATTTTTTCTGGCCTCTGTGATTCAGTGGCTGCGGCCAAAAAAACTGGGCAAACAATGCCTACAAGGTCAACGTCGTTGACCTTGTAGGCATTGTTTGCCCAGTTTTTTTGGCCGCAGCCACTGAAGCACAGAGGCCAGAAAAAATATGCCATATAAATGCTGAAAATAGTCATTTTTTGCCATACGTTGACTCAACGTATATGGCAAAAAATGACTATTTTCAGCATTTATATGGCATATTTTTTCTGGCAACTGTGCTTCAGTGGCTGCGACCAAAAAAACTGGGCAAACAATGCCTACAAGGTCAACGTATGGCAAAAAATGACTATTTTCAGCATTTATATGGCATATTTTTTCTGGCAACTGTGCTTCAGTGGCTGCGTCCAAAAAAACTGGGCAAACAATGTCTACAAGGTCAACGTATGGCGAAAAATGACTATTTTCAGCATTTATATGGCATATTTTTTCTGGCAACTGTGCTTCAGTGGCTGCGTCCAAAAAAACTGGGCAAACAATGTCTACAAGGTCAACGTATGGCGAAAAATGGCTATTTTCAGCATTTATATGGCATATTTTTTCTGGCAACTGTGCTTCAGTGGCTGCGTCCAAAAAAACTGGGCAAACAATGCCTACAAGGTCAACGTATGGCAGTTGTTTAAAGAGAACAGTAGATTACTAGCCAGCAAAGCTACCTAAGCTAAAATGTCCCTCAAATCCATGCAGACTTCTGTCCCTCCAATACAGAGCAGTATCAAGCAGATTACTAGCCAGCAAACTTACTATCATCTGTCCCTGAAATCACTAACAGCTCTCCCCCTACACTATCTCTTCCAAGCACACACAGGCAGATTTTTCAGATACATTTTTGCCCTTGATCCCCCTCTGGCATGCCACTGTCCAGGTCGTTGCACCCTTTAAACAACTTTAAAATCATTTTTCTGGCCAGAAATGTCTTTTTTAGATGTTAAAGTTCGCCTTCCCATTGAAGTCTATGGGGTTCGCGAACCGTTCGCGAACCGCTCGCATTTTTGCGCAAGTTCGCGAATATGTTCGCGAACTTTTTTTCCGACGTTCGCTACATCCCTATACCTGATCCTGTAGCCAGTTTCCTATCCATGTGCAAACGACTTCATTAAGCCCAACAGACCAACAGTATCAAACGCTTTGGAAAAAATCCAAATAGATCAAATCTACTGCCCCCCACTGTCCAGAATCTTACTTACCTCATCATAAAAAGCAATCAAATTCGTCTGACATGACCTATCCTTCATAAAGCCATGCTGATTGCTGCTCATAATGCCATTCATTAGGACAATATTTTGAATGTGATCCCTTAACAAGCCTTCAAATAATTTGCCCACCACAGATGTCAAGCTTACTTAATTTTCATCTGATTCATTAAGAATTCTATTGCTTCATTATACATTTTACAAAGGGACTAAGTTATACCTGCAGGGAACCCTGATGAGCCTTCGTCTTCGTAAAGAACCATCATTTTGATGCTAAATGCTGGAACTGACACAATCCCAATTTAGAAAATGTTAAAGGAAAACTATATCCCCTGAACAATGTAGGTCTCTATATAAAGATATTGCATAAAACTGCTCATATGTAAAACTATTTTCATAATAACACACTTTATAAGTAGTATATGCCATTGGGTAATTATAAATAGAAAATTTTAAAAAATAAGGGATCCTTTGATTCACAGTGCACATAAACAAACCATACATGTTCGGTCACATGAGCCAATTAACAGACAGAGTTGTGTCTTTTGCTTCCACACTTGTTCCTGTTACAGTTAGAGCTGCAGTATTTCTGGTCAGGTGATCTCTTCCTGTTACAGTTAGAGCTGCAGTATTTCTGGTCAGGTGATCTCTGAGACAGCACACAGACCATCACGAAATGGTGGTTCAAGGCAAGAGATGTAAAAGGGCAAGATTTACTTAAATAGAAATACCAGTTTGGCAAGATTCTTCAATATGCTGCTTAATTTGATATCAACTATAATCTGTTGCCTATGTATTGTATTTGGGGGTATAGTTTTCCTTTAATGTAATTGGGGCTGATTCAAGTTAAAATACAAGTGAAAGTGTTTCAAACAAAACTCCTCCTCTAAAACAATTAAAGTGAAATCCTGGCTTAAATTCTGCAGTGTGGTGACTTGCATTTTTAAAACTGATTACCCTTTTCTGTGTAATAATAAAACAGTAGCTTGTACTTGATCCCAACTAAGTAGGGTTACCACCCGGTATTACAAATTTACCGGCAATGTAGCTGCTGGTAAATTTGTAATATAATTCAAAAAGACCCCTCGGCCTGCCCCCAATCTCCAGTAAACTTAGCTTTGCTGACTTTGTCAAATCTCGGCGCCGTAGCCACGCCCCTTTTGCGTCACGGGTCCGCCCTTTTGATGTCACTAACTGTCCCATTTTGTTCCCGCCCCCGCCGGCCGGTAAAAAATTTGGGAAAAGGTGGCAACCCTACAACTAAGATATAATTAATCCTTATTGGAAGCAAAACCAGCCTATTGGATTTATTTAATGTTTACATGATTTTCTAGTAGACAAGGTATGAAGATCCAATTTAGTTAAAGATCCGTTATCCGGAAAACCTCAGGTCCTGAGCATTCTGAATAACAGGTCCCATTCCTGCAGCTTCCTATACAATTACACCATGTAAATAATATATTTATACATTCCATAAACATATGCATTGGGGTGCAGAACATAGGAGGATATATATATATATATATATATATATAAGGCATGGAAAATATAAGTTCTATAGTTATTATTCTTCTCATTGGGTTACACTAATGCATGCGGCTTCCTACAGCCGTCAGCATTGTACTTTCAATCCTCATTCACCTCCCCCTGAGTTGTGTTCATGGTACAAGAGAATGTGCCATTATCAGGGGGGACGGGGTACTCCAGACAGAGGAGTAGGGGCCCCATAGCATGACAAGGGGTAATCACAAAGGGGTTGGGCTTGCAGGGGACTTTTTTGGACAGAGTTTGGGTATAATGGGGTTTGGTTAGGTTGAGTCAGGACTCAGGGGGTCAGGTGATCTGTGGGCTAATATTTGGGGTCCTGCTAACTTAGTAGTATGGGGTCCATTGATTACTGATGGTGCCCCTGGTGCTGCTGTTGTAGATATAAATACATGAATAATATATATATACATGATGTGTATGAAACAGCAGGGAAAGATAAATGCATCCCAGATACACAGAATGAGGGGCTCGTTCCCAGGAATGACAGTATAAAGAGGAACAGAGGTCGGCACCTGCCAGATTAAATGATCCCAGCCAATAATTACCCACACTCAGCTGCTTCAGGGTCATTCTAAAGTAATTACTCCACGGCAAAAGGTGTATTATCTCTGCCAATAATACAGAACTTTATTATTCACCAACACTGATTATCTACATTCCTGTAATTTGCTCTGGCATTTTATCTCTCCGTCTCAGAGCCAGCTCGGCCCACAAATCTGAACCTGCTCCAGCAGCTGCCACTGTCACTGTTTGTTCCCGAAATATCAACACCTGGCGCCCCTCACATGTGGTCTCAAAATGAGGACTTGTCACATTGACAGAAAGCTGATACCAGATCCTGCCAAGTCCAAGGGATATTTATTGAATGTGGGCACAAATACCACCTCTCTCTGTACAGGCTATGAGCAAACTTAGGGGGCTGTTCCTGCTGAATTGTGCTTAGTACAGGGGAAAACCTATGCTGCCATAGTTTTATGGGATCTCTCTGTACAGACTATGAACAAAACTAGGGGACTGTTCCTGCTGAATTGTGCTTAGTACAGGGGAATACCTATGCTGCCATACTTTTATGGGATCTCTCTGTACAGACTATGAGCAAACTTAGGGGGCAGTTCCTGCTGAATTGTGCTTAGTACAGGGAATACCTATGCTGCCATAGTTTTATGGGATCTCTCTGTACAGACTATGAGCAAACTTAGGGGGCTGTTCCTGCTGAATTGTGCTTAGTACAGGGGAAAACCTATAGTTCGCTTTCAAAATAAACAACAGGTGGCGCTGTTGTTTCAAATTCATTATATTAGCATTGTAAATATGTATATTTTGAAAACTAGAAAAATAAAAACGTATTCTTATTTTTTTCTATTTACCTGTTATATGTTAAATATAAGTGGACATTTCCCCTTTAATGCTGACTTTTCGCTTGCATAAAATAATTGTTTTCAAAAATAATAATGATACATTTTCTATGCTAATAGTTTAATTTTCAAGACAAGGAAAAAAAATGCTCAGCCATTCCTTCAATTCCAATTAGGGAATCTAACAGGAACTGAAGAGGCACAATAATAATTAGTGTCTGCCAATGGCAACAATTATAATGGATGTACCGGCACCTTAGTATATTGACAAGAGATATCCAACACCTCTGGATTTTTCACTTGATTCTGGTCATTTTACAGATACAGGTATGGGACCTGTTATCCAGAATGCTGGGGACCTGGTGTTTTGTCGGTAACAGATCTCTCTGTAATTTGGATCTTCATATTTTAAGTCTTCTAGAAAATCATATAAACATTAAATATACCCAATAGGCTGGTTTTGCTTCCAATAAGGATTAATTATATCTTAGTTGAGATCAGGTACAAGCTACTGTTTTATTATTACATAGATAAAGGAACTACATTTTAAAAATTTGGATTATTTGATTATAATGGAGTCTGTGGGAGACGGTCTTTCTGAGTTTTCTGGATAACGGGTTTCTGGATAATGGATCCCATACCTGTCTCTTCCTCGTTCCACCCCAACTCAACCCAGGGGGTTGTAGCTCTGTCACGTCTGTACTCGTGTGTTGTGTAGCTCTCTCATTGGTAATATAGATCTTTAAAGGGTGGTTCACCTTTAATATAACTTTTCGTATGTTATAGAGTGGCTAATTTTAAGCAACTTTTCAATTGGTCTTTATTATTTTTTTTTTATAGTATAATTTTTTGCCTTCTTCTGATTCTTTCCAGCATTAAAATGGGGGTCACTGACCCCATCTAAATAAATGCTCTGTAAGGCTACAAATGTATTATTATTGCTACTTTTTAATACTCGTTTTTCTATTCAGACCCTCTCCTATTCATATTCCAGTCTCTTATTCAAATCAATCATGGTTGGTAATTTGGACCCTAGCAACCAGATGGCTGAAATTGAAAACTGGAGAGCTGCCAAATAAAAAGCTAAAGAACTCAAAAAAATAATAAATAATAAAAAAAGAAAACCTAATTGCAAAGTGTCTCAGAATATCACTCTGGAACTGGAGACTGGAGTATGAATAGAAAGATGAGTAATAAAACTTAGTAATAACAATAAATGTGTAGCCTTACAGAGCATTTGTTTTTTTTTTCAAATGCCCCCTGCTGCTAGCAATGTGGCCAATAAAGGGGGAATTCAGCCTGGTAGAGTGGATTTATTTAAAGGAAGAAGACCCCACAGTCTTGGCCCCTCTGTTCCTTGTTTTCCCTGTGGCCACAGGGTCTGCTTCCTCTTTAGTTACGCCACTGTTTAGAGTATTAGAATGTCCATAGAGCTAGACAATCCTGTAGCAAACCAGAGCAATAGTTCTATAATTGAGAGAGCTAGATGAAACCATAGACAATCAGAGTATTAGGATGTCCATAGGGCTAGACCAGTCTGTAGCCAAACAGAGCAATAGTTCTGTAATTGAGAGAGCTAGACCAAACCATAGCCAGTCAGAACATTAGACTGTGCAAAGGGCTAGACCATTCTGTAGCGAACCAGAGCAATAGCTCTATAATTGAGAGAGCTAGACCAAACCATAGCCAATTATAACATTAGAATGTCCATAGGGCTAGACCAGTCTGTAGCCAACCAGAGCAATAGTTCTATAATCGAGAGAGCTAGACCAAACCATAGCCAATCAGAGCATTAGAATGTCCATAGGGCTAGACCAGTCTGTAGCCAACCAGAGCAATAGCTCTATAATTGAGAGAGCTAGACCAAACCATAGCCAATCAGAGCATTAGAATGTCCATATGGCTAGACAAGTCTGTAGCCAACCAGAGCAATAGTTCTATAATCGAAAGAGCTAGACCAAACCATAGCCAGTCAGAACATTAGAATGATCATAGGGTTAGACCTTTCTGTAGCAAACCAGAGCAATAGTTTTGTAATTGAGAGAGCTAGACCAAACCATAGCCAATCAGAACATTAGAATGACCATAGGGCTAGACCATTCTGTAGCAAACCAGAGCAATCGTTCTATAATCGAGAGAGCTAGACCAAACCATAGTCAATCAGAACATTAGAATGTCCATAGGGCTAGACCAGTCTGTAGCCAACCAGAGCAATAGTTCTATAATCGAGAGAGCTAGGCCAAACCATAGCCAATCAGAGCATTAGAATGTCCATACGGATAGATCAGCCTCTTGCAAACCACAGCATAAAATAAATATTTAAAGAACTATGTCAGCCCAGCCAATCAAAGCACCAGAATCTTCATAAACGTAGATCAGCCTGTTTCCAGCCAGAGCAATACACTGTTCAGAGAGTATGATCAGCCCATAGCCAATAAGGCATTAGGACTACCATAGCTTACTTGCCCTCTAACCAATCAGATTATTAGAATGCTCATAGGTTTAGATCAGTCAGTAGAAAATCAGATCAATAGAACATTGAAAGACCTAGTTAATCCTGTAACCAGTCAGAGTATTAGAATGCTCATAGGGCTACAACAGCTTGTAACTCATTAGAATAATCACCAGCCCAGCTAACCCTATACGCAGGCAGAGCATTAGTATTTTTACTGGTCTAGAATCTAGATCATCCTGAATGTTCTGAAAGCAAGATCAACCTGTAGCCATTCAGGGCATTACAACATGTTAAGGACAAGTTCAGCCTGTGCCCAATTAGACCATTGGAATGTTCATAGGACTAGATCAGTCTCAGCCAATCAGTAGAATGCTGATCAGACTAGAGCACCCTATAGCCATTCAGTTCTCAAATATTAGCAGCCCCACCTACTAAATCCAAAATAAACGTCAAGAAAATATACGCGTGAAGCCCACCTCTCTCTCTGTGCAACAAAGCGGCTATTCATGAAGTGCCAACGTTGGGGTTGAATGGTTGGAGCTTGAAAGTCCTGCCAATGTTTCCAGCTTCACCTGCTTATTGAACTGTGACTTTAATAGAAATGTTTCATTCAGGTACAACTTCAACACAGCGTAGACCTCTGTTTTCTCCTACTTTCCCCTATTTATATAAAGACTGTGACGTCCTCTTCAACCCGAAATATCAACAAAATGATGCCACCAACTCAGACCTGGCAAAGGTCCTTATTTTGATATTTAACAGCCCAGTGATAATCTGCTCAAAGTCATGAAGAAATGTCTCTTTATGTTTCCTTCTCTGTTCCCCCTCCAACTGCTTGTTGTGCCTCCTAGTTCTACTCATGCTCCTCTGCCTCCTTCCTGAACTAAATACATTAACTCCATTGATATTTCAACTTTTACCATATTCCCCCTTTGGCTTTTCTTATAAGCAGTACATAATAAAGTCATGAGTAATTCTGAGACCATGAACCCCTCTTATCACTCTTTGCGGAAATTCTTGGCCATTTTTTCCAGAAGGATTTTCTCTAGGTGGTTCAGGTTGGCCAGAAGATGCCTGTGCACCTCAATCATCAAACAACAGGTTATGGAAAGCTTGAACATATTTCTGGGGGTTTTAGGATCAGGTTTTATGTGCTATTAAAGTTTCCCTAATAAAAGTGAATTGCCCTAAGTTCTCCCAAGAGATCCGCTTATCTTAAATAGTTACAATTGTATTTTTGCTTCTCTTAAATTGTTACTAAAAGTGCAGGTGCTGAGTATTCTATTCTCTTTGCCAAAAGCCTTTTGTTTAATTAAGTTACAGAAACCTTGTATCTTTTTTCATGGAGTCAGTGCAGGAGATCAAACAGAAACTCAAGACGTTTCAGTAAGAAACCCGGGACTGTGGGCTAAGCTGTCCAAATCAGAACTGTCCCGCGAAAAATAGGACAATTGGGAGGTATGGTTGTTGGCTTCTCTGTGTCTTCTTCTACAAATCTCCTACTGGTTTGTAAGGCTCAGGGTCAGATTTGGGGAGATTAGTCGCGCGGTGACAAATCTCCTCTTCTTCTGGGCGACTAACCTCCCCTGACTTCCTCCCCTGCCTTCCCGCCAATGGGATGGTACTTGGAGCGATTTGTTGTTTTTGGAAGTCGCCCAAAGTGCGGCAATTTCGGGCAATTTCGGAAAATGAATTGCTCTGAGTGCCATCCCGCCAGCAATTTTCTCTTTAGCCGGTGGGAAGGCAGTTTGGGGAGATTAGTCGCCCCCGAAGAACAGGAGTTTTGTTGCAGGGTAACTAATCTCCCTGAATCTGCCTGTTTGCCCTGACCCTAAGGGATGGCCTTGTTTTGGCAGCATCTGGTTGCTCTGATGTAGTTTCTTCTTCTTGTCATCCAAACGCTTGCATTTGTTTTGTATGTATGCATGAGAATTACTTTTTCTCTACTTTATTTGGATCACCTTTTTTTTTTAGTGATGTCCTTCAAATCCACAACTGTGGAAGTCAGAGTCTCAGCGACCCCAACTGTCTATGTGCTTTCTATGCACTTCCCCCTATTAAATTTCCATTTCAGTTCTGACAAAAGCCTGGCATTAGCCATCTAAGACTGCTAATATCTCAGAAACCACTAAAAATGTCAAATGAATGTAAATCTTACCATGGGTAATTTTATATGAATTATTTTTTGGGGTTTAGATTTCCAGTAAAGTAAAAAGGATAGTGTTTCTTGTGCACTGGCCAGTGCAGCATGTTTCATAGAATATTATGAGCATCATTTTGAGTATCATTTTATAAAATAAAAAGAGATAGAAGTTGAGGGAAATAAGAGGAATCTTCCCTTTAATTACAGAACTTTCAGTTCCTAGGTGTCTGTGTGAGGCATCAGAGTTAATCAGACTCCTGTGACAGCGGCAATCAATTGTTCAGCCTCCTTTTTTCCCTTAATTACTGTAGCTCTACATTACATTCTCTAAATGTCAGGTACCCTCTCTCCGAGCTGCCATAAATCATCTCTGTGCAGAAGCCCATTACTCTATCCCACCTGACCTTGGTTGCAGCAGAAAGATATGGTAAGAGTTATTATATGTACAGCTGGGATAATTGATAACTCCCTGCAGCCTCAGTCAGTAGGTATGGGCGAATTTTTTCACCGCGGAAATGACGGCCATCAAAATTTTTTTGCCCCGCGTCAAACACCCATAGTGGGTGTCAGTGACATTTTGCTGACGTCTAATTTTTGGCGAAACGAAATGGGTCAAATACGCCCAAGCCTGTAAGTTTCTCCCTAACCAACGGCACATATATTAAAGGGGTGGTTCGCCTTTAAGTTAACATTTAGTATGTTATAGAATGGCCAATTCTAAACAGCTTTCCAATTGGCCTTCAATTTTTTTTATAGTTTTTGAATTATTTGCCTTCTTCTGACTCCAGCTTTCAAATGGGGTCACTGACCCCTTCCAAAAAATGCTCTATAAGGCTACACAAGGCTAATTTATTATGGGTCGAATCGTAAATTCAAATTTATTTTGGTGTCAGAATTCACACATTCGAATCCCCCAATTCGATTTATCCCACTCGACCATGGAAACAGTTCTAATTTGAATATTCCCCACCTAAATCCTGCAGAATTCATTTACAAGTCAACGGTAGAGGTCAGTTGACCCATTTGAAGATGTAAATCGCCTTCCTGACATTCAAGGTTTTTTTTTCAGAGGAAAATTCTATTACAGTTTCGTTTGTATTGGATTCGAATACAAAACACATTTTTGGATCTTCCCATTCGATCGCATTTTAGACGTTCAATTTTTTTTAAAAATAACTTCCCATCTGAGATGTGAGTACATTCGAATTTATTAGAGTAAAAAAAAAATTTCACATCAATTTCGAAATTCGACCTTTGATAAATCTGCCCATTATTTTTATGGATCTTTTTAATTACTCATCTTTCTATCCAGGCCTCTCCTATTCATATTCCAGTCTCCAGTGTACTACTTTATCCCCGTCTGGAGTCCCAGGGCCTAGAATTATTTATTAAAGTTTATAGGGACCTCTCCACCTCTTTTTGTTTTCCTTTTCCTCCTTACATTTCTTAAATGACGGTTTGGGAGTTTTGATCCTTGAACTATTGTTTTTTAACACTAGCACTTTTAAACCAATTGCAATCAATTTATTGAATCCCTGGCAGCCTGAGGTTGCATATTATATAGAACTAGCACTTTCAATTTATTATCAATTTTTAGATATGTGATATGTTTTCCTATTATAGGGCATGTAAAGTCTAAAATAGAATAAGGCTAGAAATGCTGTATTTTGTATACTAAATATAAACATGAACTTACTGCACCACAAGCCTAATCAAACAAATAATTTATGCTTTCAAAGTTGGCCACAGGGGGGTCACCATCTTGTAACTTTGTTAAACATCTTTGCAAGACTAAGACTGTGCACATGCTCAGTGTGGTCTGGGCTGCTTAGGGATTGTCATAAACAAAGCTGCTTGAGTTCTGCATGGCTGGGAAGTAAGGCGAGGGCTCCCCCTGCTGTTCATAAGTATGATTGTTTCCCTGCAGAGAAGTTAGGGACTGTCTGACAATTCCTATCCACAGCAGTAAATGAAGGGAGAATTTCACTGCAAACAGGCAGGTTTCTTATAAAAACAGTACACATTTTTTAATTAAAGTATAATGGAGATAGGTTTCTTTTTCATTAAAGAAAGTAAAAATGGCATTTTTTTAATTTGCCTTTATATGCCCTTTAATAACCTTTTAATTAATGAATTTATATATAAATAGCATGTAATAAACTGAGCAGGTGATATCCGCAGTAGTAACACAACGTAAATTAAATGAGCACTGGCACTTTAATTAGCTGATTTTTCATTGTGAGACTACTTTAGGGTAGGACTTGACGAAGCGATTGGAGCCGATGTGACGTGTCTGCTCCAATCGCATCGTCAAGTCCTACCCTAAATCACAAACAATTAATTATATAAACAAGGACACCCAATCAATTTATTTATTTATCTTGATATTTATGGCACATAGCACTTTGTCAGTGACAAGCAAATAAGCATTGGATGGTGTTGGAGAGTGAGGGTTTACTATCTTTTCTCTAATTTTCTAATAATCTCAACAAAGTAATTTACACCTTCACCTCTCTGGGAAGTACATTTTTGGATAACGAGGGAGGTTATCCCTGCTATTAGTTGGCAGCTGCTCAGTCTCAATCTTTACATGATATGTACTGTATTGAAATTAATGTAGCTCTGATCAAATATATAAATATATATAAGTCATGGCCAAAAACACTTTATGTTAGCAAAGTGGACACTAGAGGGCAGTGTTTCCATATTGGATAAATGCAGGTTGTTCCCTATACCTGAGCCATGTTGTAGGATATTAAATAGCAAACTGAATGAGGAAAGTACTTTTGACTCGTGCCTCTTGTGTGATGAGTTCCCAGAAGTTCTACCTCTATTATGATGCACAAAACAGGATTGGCCCTGTGGGGACCCATAGACAGAGAAGCCTATAGACTGGAGGGAATTCTAAGGTGAGACGGGGCTGGGTGTTGCCATCCAAAATCAGTGGTTGCATGCACAGGATATACAGTAGATAACAGATAAGTACTACTATAGTTTATATAAACAAGCTGCTGTGTAGCCATGGGGGCAGCCATTCAAGCACAGGATATACAGTAGATAACAGATAAGTACTACTATAGTTTATATAAACAAGCTGCTGTGTAGCCATGGGGGCAGCCATTCAAGCACAGGATACACAGTAGATAACAGATAAGTACTACTATAGTTTATATAAACAAGCTACTGTATAGCCATGGGGGCAGCAATTCAAGCACAGGATACACAGTAGATAACAGATAAGTACTACTATAGTTTATATAAACAAGCTGCTGTGTAGCCATGGGGCAGCCATTCAAGCACAGGATACACAGTAGATAACAGATAGGTTCTGTAGAATCCCATTGTATACTACAGAGCGTATCTGTTATCTGCAGTTTGACCTGTGCCTTTTCTCCTCTTTTAGCTACACAGCAGCTTGTTCATATAAACCAAAGTAGAGTTTCTGAAGCACACATAAAAGTTGTACCAGTGCAGCAGAGCAGTACGTTATATTTTCATTGCTTTGAAACACTTTCATTTTTTGGTGTTACTGTTCCTTTAATTAAAAATCCTTCGCTCTCTTCCCCTGGCTCCTGCACTCATCATACTGGGCCTAAGGGGTGATGCGAAAAACTCAGTAATCTGGAGATAAAGCTTCTGCCTGTGGTGTCATTGCTCCGCCTCTAACCCCAGTTTAAAGGAAAACTATACCCCCAAAATGAATACTTAAGCAACAGATAGTTTATATAAAATTGAATGACATATTAAAGAATCTTATCAAACTGGAATATATATTTACATAAATATTGCCCTTTTACATCTCTTGCCTTGAACCACCATTTCGTGACTCTATCTGTGCTGCCTCAGAGATCACCTGACCAGAAATACTACAACACTAACTGTAACAGGAAGAAGTGAGGAAGCAAAAGGCAGAACTCTGTCTGTTAATTGGCTCATGTGACCTTACATGTGGTTTGTATGTGTGCACAGTGAATCTTACGATCTCAGGGGGCGGCCCTTATTTTTTAAAATGCCAATTTTCTATTTATGATTACCCAATGGCACATACTACTAAAAAAGTATATTATTATGATAATGGTTCATTTACATGAAGCAGGGTTTTACACATGAGCTGTTTTACTCAGTATCTTTTAATAGAGACCTACATTGTTTGGGGGGGTATAGTTTTCCTTTAATGGCTGCATACAAGAGAAATGGGGGGAGATCAAATTATTTCATTGTTTTTTTTTCAATGAACAACATATGAATATGTGATTATGACACATTCCTGTAAAAAACAGAGACAGTATTAATATGACTTTAAATACTTCTGAGAAAGCTTGTGAGGGTCTTGCTGGGAGTTCTTAGTGTCGGCAAAGACCAGAGCAGCTTCCATGTTGAGTAGCTATATTTTGGGGTGCTGTCCTTTATGAATATCCTCTCATAGCACCAAGAAGACCCAGTGGAGTCCTGTCTCCCGGCTGATGGCACACTTGCTGGTATTACTGCTTCAGGTCAGCTTATGTAAGTGAGCGTCTGAAGCCAGAGATCCAATCCTCTAAGCCGTATTTAATTGCACAGTAGACAAGAAAAACAAGAAGCAGATGGAAATGAAAAATGCAGCTAAATTTATGTTTAAAGGAGAATGAAAGGTCTTTTTATTTGAGGGTGCCAAATATTAGGCACCCCCAAGTGATTGCACGTAGTTACCTGAAACCCCAGGACGGTGCTCCTATCAGGAGAAAACTGCATTGGCCCGGAGTTATTCCACTGAGCACCACGGAGCGATCAGCTTATGGCTTCTTCTTTCTTCTCGCAGATGCGCAGGCGCAGTAGAACGAAAATCCGAACTTCAACGAAAAAGTCAAACATTTCATTCTAATGCGAATGCGCCTGCCCCAGGATTTCAAATGTTGGCGCTCGATGGAATCAGGGCCGGATTTGACAGGCTGCGTGGTCCTAGAGACAGGTCAAGCGCCCACACTACCTCGCGCCGTTCGAGAAGCACGGAAGAGGTAACGGAGCACTGGGGACCTGCACATGCTCCCGATAAAGAGGTCAGAGCGGCATGCTGCCCCTTATGCTTTGCGGCCCAGGCCCGGGGCTTTGTGGCCTCGCTGGAATAATCCTGGGCTGGTGCTTTTTTCTGCCAGGGTTTCAGGTAAGTACATGCAAACACTTGGGGGCGCCTAACTTTTGGCACCCTCAATTAAAAAGACCCTTCCTTCTCCTTTAAAGTTGTTGTCCACCCTTGAGAACTTTTAATATGATGTAGAGAGTGATATTCCGAGACAATTTGCAATTGGTTTTCATTTTTTATTATTTGTGGTGTTTGAGTTATTTAGCTTTTTATTCAACAGCTCTTCAGTTTGCAATTTTGGCAAACTGGTTGCTAGGGTCCAACCCTAGCAGCATTGCATTGATTTGAATAAGAGGCTGGAATATGAATAGGAGAGGCCTGAATAGAAAGACGAGTAATAAAAAGTAGCAATAACAACAAAGAGCAAAAGGTCAGTGACCCCTATTTGAAAGAGTCAAAAGTAGCAGGCAAATAATTCAAAAACTAAGAAAAAGAAAAAATGAAGGCCGATTGAAAAGTTGCTTATAATTATCCCTTCTATAACATACTAAAAGTTAACTTAAAGTTGAACCATCCCTTTAAATATTTTCACTGTATACTTTAGTGATGCCCAACTTGCAGCCCTCCAGTTCCAACTCCTTCTTCTCTCAGCCCAACTCTTACTTGACTCAACACAAACAATGTCAACTCAATATCTGTCATTGTTTGAGTGTCATTTGCACCTTCTTTTCAGATCTAATTGACTTGCACGGAGTAGACATACGAGGGAAGTGATTTTCACATTTTGCACTTTGCCCCCTGGTATGTGCCAGCGTTTGGCAGTAAGGGGCCTCCATCCATGTTGGTACTCCATGCACAATTTGCAGCACCCACAGAGCTTAGTCAGGAAACCCAAGTCTATTACCAAGTTGTGTTTTATTTACAAAAAACGGTTGCATTTTGGGGGGGAATCGGCGAATCGGCTACAAACAACCCTTTGTCTGGCCGAGGATCTGTCAACAAGTCATGATGTGCCGAGCGCTTGAGCCCCTATAAGGGTCTGTTGTCTTGGTCTTGCTCCATCACTCGGGAAGCTTATTTCACACGTACGTGGTGGTGGCAGCAGCCTACCCTCGGCCATTCACTAATTCTTCTGCTTCCAAATGGCAGAGTTAAGTCTTTTGTTGAAAGAAATATTGCAGAGGCACAGGGTGAAGAAGGGACCCGCAAAGTGAATGCACACAATCCTGTTTTGTTACCGTCCTGTTTGATCTGCAGTGGCAGGAATGAATCATTTGATGTCGGAGAATCACCCCTTTGTTATGGAAGGGAATTAAGGAAACCCTTGCTGACCCGGCCCCCCCCCCCACCCCACTGTTTTTTCACAGCAAAGCGAAGTGGTGAAAAGCCTGGTATTCTTGTGAGGGGTGCACAGTTTCCATGGCAACCAGGGCCCTCTTTAGTTGTGGTGGTGGGGCCTCCGGCAAACTAGGACTTGGCTGTTGAAGTTGGACATTAGCTGAAGGGCCACAGACCGGATCACAGGAAGGTCACACAAGTGGATCTTTGTCTAGTTTGTCCACCCACCAAATTTGGCTGATACAATCATTCCCAGGGTCAGATTGGGAGGTGCAAGGCCCACCAAGGCTGCTAGCTCAGGGTACATCACACCCACTCTAGGACCCCCTCTGCCTGCTCTACCCACAGCCAGGTATTCACACCTGTGCACCATACTTATTACTTAACTGTTGACACAATCAAGGGAGGCCAGAGGAGGAGGCCAGATCAGGTCTCCATTGAGGGAGGGCAGCAGGTGATTGACAAGGGAGGACAGGATTGGATTTGGGTCGGTGGGGCCCATGAGGGCCAGGACCCACCAGGTTTTTTCTCTGTGTCCCGCTAACCCAGTCCAACTCTGATATTCATTCCCCTGGCCAATAATTTGATTATTCTGTGGGTCTACACGTTGCTCCCCAAACCCTTGGATGTTGCTTCCAGTGGCCTCAAAGCAGGTTCTTATTTTTGAATTCCAGGCTTGGAGGCAAGTTTTGGTTGTATTAAACCAGATGTACTGCCAAAAAGAACCTCCTTTAGACTGCCAGTGCACCTAGGGGCTACCAATCGCAGCCCTTATTTGGCACCCACAGGAACTTTTTTTCATGCTTGTGTTGCTCTCAGTTGGCCCCAGACAAACAATGGGATCATAATAGCAGTTTATGTAGAAGAGGACCATATAAATACGCTAATGCAGCCTTTTTAGCAGGAGTGCCCCATACATGGGCCAATAAGCTTCCAACTTGGTCTGGAGGGGCTGAATCAATGCTGGCCCTAGACCATCAATGGGATTGTAATAGAAGTCTATGCAGGAGAGGATCATATCAATACTCCAATGTAGTCTTTCATCAGGAGTGCCTCATACATGGGCCAATAAGCTGCTGATTTGGTTTGGAAGGGCTGAGTTGGCACCTTTTTATGAGCCTAGGTATGGCCACCATTACTGACGCCATCTTGCTTTGCTGTCAATGCAGTCCCTCACTTTTCGGAGCACAGGACAATCTCCCCAATTTACATTTCTACGAAGACATTTTAATTCTAACTCATTTGTCACTTGTTGCTGGGAGTTCTACATGGGCCCCAGTACACTTGTATCCCTATTGCTTTATATTGCTCTGCTATCTCACAATGTGTGGGGCCTGGAGTCGCCCCCTATTTGCACCTCCCTATATTGTTCTGATTGTAACATCCACAACAGAATTATCCTGGGCCCCCAGAGATCTGCCTTGTGTTTAATTGTGCGGCAGGAGGCCAAAGCCGGTGTTTATAAACACATTGCGGGGCCTGTGCTTCCTCTTTGCTCAGTTTTACATTTCTCCAACATATTCTCATTTTTTTACCCAAAAAATATCGGCTGTACGGACGCAGGTTCTGCTCTGCTTTATGTCAGGGTCTCCGCAACACTTAAATTGTTATACTCAATGGGCGAGTGCAATAACATGTGGTGAGTAGTAGTGATCAATCAGTAGGTTTAATTACTCCCCGAACTGAGTGCACCATTCATCAAAAGCAGCGTGTGAGGCTACAATGGGGATGCCTGATTCACAGCCTTCAGGCTAGGCTGAACTACACCTCCCAGGACAAAGAGGTTTAAAAGCAGTGATTTGCAGTTTATCATTTACAACACATTTCTTAAGAGACATGTATTTAGGGACAAAATAAGGCAAGAATAAGTGCAAGTTATAGAGAGGGATATCACAATATACAGTTAAACTTCATCATGTTGTCAGATATAGATAGGGTTGCCACCTTTTATAAAAAAATTTACCGGGTGCTGGGGGGCGGGGCCTCAAATGGGTGGGACATGACGTCAAAAGGGGTGGGGCGTGCCGTCAAAAGGGGCGGGCCACACAATGGACATCGCGGACGCTAGAAGAGGCAAAAGAAAAGGTAAGTTGCAGGGGATTGGGGGCAGGCCGAGGGCTCCTTTTGATCGTATTACAAATTTACAGGCAGCCACATTGCCGGTAAATTTGTAATACCAGCCCCGGCCTTGGCAGGTATTTTACAGGCTAGGCCGGTAAAATACCGGCCGATTGGCAACCCTAGATATAGAAGTAGAGGTTGGAAGTATGAAGCTATAAGTCATCATTTTGATGATCCTCTTACCCTCACCTACCATTAATATGAAGGAAAGGCATTGTAGGTCCCCCCTGAATCCAGGATTATCATGTATAGTTCACCATACTCTGTGACTTTTGTTTTTCTTTTAGATGTGTGGGCCTCCCGGCACTGTAGGAAATCCACAAGGCCACAGATATAAAAGTAAATAAGCAAGTTTTATTGGGAAAAATATAAAATCTAGGCATCATCAAAGGCCCAACGCGTTTCGTGCTCAGCAGGCACTTGTTGCAATGGTTTTAATTAAGGTCTAGCTAACCCCACAGAAGTTATCTCACTCTAGAGCAGAGGTCCCCAAAAGTCCAAATCCCAAAATCCGGAATCTCAAACCTGCCGAAGTTGCATACAGTAATAAGTCAATGGGAGAAGCCCTGAAGATATCTTGATCTGTGCTGGGTTTCGCAAAATAATCCAAAGATTTCATGGCTTTTGGGCAAAAATCTGAAAAAATCTGAGTTTTTAGGTGGAAAATCAGAAAAATTCGTACGATTACAGGAAATTTTCGGGAAAGTGTATTGATAAATAAGGGGGGAAAACTTGTGCGTATTTGGTTGGAGTATTTTACAGAAAATAGTGAGATAAATTCGGCCTCCCCAAGTCTCATTTATGAATACAAAACTGTGCACAATATTTACTAAGGCTCTTGTGATCATACATGCCAAGATGCTAGGGCAAAGCATGGTGCAAAGAACAGGTCCCTCAAAAGCAAGGGAGCCCTTAAATTAACACCAGCTTTGATAAGGGTTCCAGGGTTTGCCATGACCCTGGGTGCAAGTGATATAAGAGTGCACAATTGTTTAAATGATTGAAGGGGAATGATAGGGGGAAGCCTATATACAGTACCTTCCACTGTCTGCCCTTCATGCATCCAGTGTTACCAATGCAGGCAGCACTGTATTCATGGGGGAAGAGATGGTCCTGCATTTTTGAGTGCTATCGGCAGGTAGGTACAAAATAAAACACAGTGGCTTGTCCGATGACAAAAGAAACTGTTGAATTGTGGGCAAATAAACATGAACATTTGTTCCAAAATGAAGAGCTTTGTCCATAGCTCCGGAATAGTAAATGGGCACTTTTGGGTGGAGCTTGAAGGAGAGAATTAGATAGACTTTGAGAGTCAATGAGTTGAAATCAGTAAAATTCTAAACCATCGAACTAGTGTCGCGGAATAAAAAGCCATTTTAGTGTTCGCCGCTCCTTCTAATACATTTATCAAATCGCAGATTGAATTCTGCTCCTACGTTGAATCTGTCTCAACACGTCGTAGGCTGAGGAATGTCAAATTCAGCACAAAAGTCACATCGAGTTTCCTGACAAACGCTCCATAATAAATGAGTTATTCTGCATCACACACATCACAAACAATGCGCTCCTTTATGGGCCGCGGCTTTCAGCGCTGCTCTCAAACATTAACTTTATATTAACTCATCTTTCCCAACAAACAAGCAGTTTATACATCGCTCTCTGCTTGTACAATGGGGAAATGATGCTGGAGACTCTAGTCAGGCAGGACAAGGGCAACATTCACCCTGTAAAGTCAGTTTTAAATATAACTTTCATATTTCACACATATTTAAACTGTTATTTTGTTTGTTGCATGGGAGAGCCAGAACTCATGGAATTATATAATAACTGTATGGATTGTGGGCATTACATACTCTATTCATCAAGGGCTTCTGCGCTTTTCCATTTCCATTTAGTATGTTATAGAATGGCCAATTCTAGGCAACTTTTAAAACTTCATTATTTATTATTTGCCTTTTTCTGACTCTTTCCAGCTTTCGAACGGGGGTCGCTGACCCCACCTTTAAAACAAATGCTCTGTAAGGCTACAAATGTATTGTTATTGCTACTTTTTATTACTCATCTTTCTATTTAGGCCTCTCCTATTTATATTCTAATCTCTATTATTCAAATCAATGCATGGTTGCTGGGTTCATTTGGACCCTAGCAACCAGATGGCTGTAATTGCAAACTGGAGAGCTGCCAGGTAAAAACTCAAAAAACATAAATAATAAAAAAGAAAACCAATTGCAAATTGTCTCAGAATATCACTCTGGAACTGGAGACTGCAATATGACTAGGAGAGGCCGCAAATTACCCTAGCAACCAGATGGCTGAAATTGCAAACTGGAGAGACGCTGAATAAAAAGCTAAATAACTCAAAAACCAGAAATAATAAAAAATCAAAACCAATGGCAAATTGTCTCAGAATATCACTCTCTACGTCATATTTAAAAGTGAACAACCCCTTTAAAGTCCATGTAAAGGCAAAAAAAAAACAATTTTTGCTTTCTTTAATGAAAAAGAAACCCATCTCCAATATACTTTAATTAAAAAATGTCTACTGTTTTTATAAGAAACCTGACTGTATGCAGTGAAATTCTCCCTTCATTTACTGCTGTGGATAGGAATTGTCAGACAGTCCCTAACTTCTCTGCAGGGAAACAATCATACTTATGAACAGCAGGGGGAGCCCCCGCCTTACTTTCCAGCCATGCAGAACTCAAGCAGCTTTGTTTATGACGATCCCTAAGCAGCCCAGACCACACTGAGCATGTGCACAGTCTTGGTCTTGCAAAGATGTTTAAAAAAGTTGGTGACCCCCTGTGGCCAACTTTGAAAGCATAAATTATTTGTTTGATTAGGCTTGTGGTGCAGTAAGTTCATGTTTATGTTTAGTATACAAAATACAGAATTTCTAGCCTTATTCTATTTTAGACTTTACATGCCCTTTAAGGACTCTCTGTGACTGAATTATGGAAACAACAGAAACCTGTTTCCAGATACAAGGGGTAATTTGGGAAAACAAGTGCAAACCTCAGATGCAAATTGGCATATTTTTTACCCATAATTCCAGTGGAACTGCCACAAAACAAACAGTTTCCTAAAGGAAAATCAGAGAGTGTCTATGGATAATGCCACACAGGGGCCCTTAGTGGTATGAGCCGAAGCCCTAGTAATGTGGGAGTTGGCTCAGCAATAATCAGCATGCTGGCCCCATACTTATAATTATAAGATCTCGAGCACCAAGCAGAAAGAGTGAGTCATTAATCTAAGCAAGGGGCCTTTTCAATGTTCTGCACTGGTGGTTGTGGCTCAATAACATACTGCTGCAGTCATGGATGGAAAGACAGTGTGATCCATTTAGCTTCCACTGAATGTAAGACAATGTTATTTCCTTCAAGTAGTGAGGGCTTGTGTTTGGTGCATGGGGGGGGGGGGTACCTCAAATGGGTCGAGGTTACATGTGAAAAGGGGTGGTTCACATGTAAGTTAACTTCCAGTATGTTATAGGATTGCCAATTTTAAGCAGCTTTTCAATTGGTCTTAATTACTTATTTTTGAATAGTTTTCTGACTCTTTTTGACACTTTGGGGTCACTGACCCCATCTAAAAAAGCAAAGAAAATAATGTTCGGGTTCCATTCAAACTGAGGGAAGTGTAAGTTTCTTGGGTTGGTTGGAAGAGACAAGGTCTTATTAGAAGGTATTAGCGAGAAAAGGCTGTGCTGATTACAGGAATTGTTTGGAGAGAAGCTATCCCGATTCATTAGGAAGAGAAGCTCCGCTGATCCATTACAAAAATGGTTGGTAGAAAGAATATTCTGAGTCATTAAATGGAGAAACTGAGTCGAGTTAATCCTTTCCAGGAATTTATACTGATCCATTAGGTAAGGAATTACAGGAATTGTTGGAATGGTTGCAATGCAGATCCATTAGAGGGAGAATCTGTACTGATCTATTAAAGGGGTGCTGGGATAATGATACTGGTGCCTATTTGCTAACTGGGCTTTTTTGCACTAGTTCATTAAAGTATGGCAGCCAATCAAATTTTTCCTTTCAGTATTTTTCATGAAAGTTCAACAAAGCTAAACTCAGAACTATGTTCAGGGTTGGACTGGGCCAGCGGGACACAGAGAAAATACCCGGTGCGTCCTGTCAACTCAGTCTTGCTCCCCACCTTGGGCGATGCACCTTTACCTCCACCCTTGCCCCGATTGCAGCCTCAATAACATAAAATAAGTTGTGTGGGGGGGGGGTGCGGCTGGGGCAAGGGCCCAGAGATGGATTAGGGTTGCAGCTTGGGTGGGGGGCGGAGGCAGAGATGGGTTCTGGCTGGGGTGGGGTCCCAGAGGCGGAGGGAGATTGTGGTTGGGGCAGGGGGCCCACGGTGGGGGGTTGCGGCTGGGGTGGGGGGGTGAAGTTGTGGCCTGCGAGCTGGCCCAAAACCCTCAGGACCTGCACAAATTCTTCTCCCCTGCCCTAGTACTGCTGGCTTCCGGCCCCGGAATTTATAGACTTCCGCATCTCCCGCCCCTTTTGTGATGTCACTGTGGCCGCAGCACGGGTCTATAAAAAGAGGGCAGGAGCGTTCTTGGGCCGGGTGTGGTCCGGGAGGGGGCGGGCTAGGGTCGGGTGCGGGTCGAGAAATTCTTGAACCGCACATCACTAGTGTGAGGGCCCCTAAGGCAGCAGTCCTGGTGTGTCCCGGACCCCCCAGTCCGATGCTGCATAGGCTTAACTATACGGAGAGCAGACCCTACAATATTGAGGCACCCTGGGTCCCAATCATGAATTATGGTCAAGGGTATAACTTTGCATCCCTAGCCCCCCCAGCAAAGTATATCCATAGGCCCCACCACTGGGGGGATCCCAGGCCTCGAGCAGGGTGACCGGGGGTTGTGGGGGCCACGGGAGCCGTTATTGCCTCCAACCTATAAAACAACACAAGTTTTGCCAAAGGTCATCAAGCGCAAGATTTACTATTCATAGAATCATCGTGGAAAACCAATGGCAGTCGTTGTTAAGCAGATGCGGGACATCTGCTAGGACTATCTTCCATGATGTCTTTCACATTCTCAGGTTGAATTATATTGCCTTTTGTCGTTGGGCTTAAAAGGAAGCCTTGAGCCATCAATCGTGAATGCCTTGCAAAGTTTAAAAAGTTAAAGAGAAAAAAAAAACAGTGTTGTCTCCCAAACATCTGCAAGTTGCTCTCAATAATACCCCCTTGTCCGGCGGATACTCAGCCATGACCAATGTGCTAAAAGGAGCTATTTGTAGCACAGAGAGATAATGGCTGGCAGATGCTTTGTCTTGTCCTCTGCTTTGCTTCTGAAGGAAGACACGCCGCTTCAATGCTGTCCTTGTTATCTGATCAAGCATCCACTTCAATTTGAAATTTTAATGAAAATCAGACACCTGCATTGCAACTGATCAGCACTCAGAGGATTAAGCAAAATAGCATCCCCCCCACCAGCCACCCCCTTATCAGAGGAACTGCAGCTCCCAGTATCCAGTTACCCAAGCCAAGCTTGTGATTTCAGATGTTACTCGGAATAATGAGACTCTTTATCCTGAATGGGACAGAGACCTTCTCAGAGGGTCTGGAATCAGGGAAGCTGGTAATGTTAGATCCAGCACTGAATACACTCGGGGGAGCTGTGACCGATCTGTGATCTCTCTTTGAGATTGTGATGCCCTACCTCATGGTTATAGATGTGACCTTTGCAAGGCACTTAGACCTGAAGCCCCATATCTGTACAGTGAGATATTTACAAACAACTATTTATTGTTTTATATGCCTATATGACAGCTCAGGCCCTTTTTGGGAAAGCTAAGCCTCCCTAAATATTATTATTTTCTTCTTATGCAGCCAACCCAAAAAAGTTAATGTATATGTCTTGGAGTCTAGACTTGACAGAAAAATCGGCCATAGATGGTGAGATCCTTCAATTTGGAAAGATGCCAAAAGTGGATCTTGACCCAATTTGGCCTCCCATGCACTGGGCCTAATGGGGCTAATTCAATCATTGGCCTGGGTGATCCACTGTCAGACTCTGCCCTGACTCCTCGTGGGCCCCTCCGATCCAGACCCAATCCCCTCTTGTCTTCCTCCGACGCTCCCCAATTGCCCTCTCTCAGTCAGTTAAGCTGTGCATGGGGGGAAGAGGGGTGGCTGCTGGGTGAGTGGCAGGGCCCCAGAGGGGGTGTTGGAGCCCCTGGGGTAGTAGCCCCAATGGGCCTCACACACCCAAGTCAAACCCTGTGGGGACCAATGATTGGAACATGCAGTAGGGCCTATGGAGAACCATCATACAAGTCCCACATCAACGCATTGATGCAGTCCGTCAACCACATACTTGGACTATCAGACAGACCAGTTGATAGGTCCCTTATACGGCCCAGTAAACTGCTGGCTTGTTCTGAAATTTCCACATTGGCAATTTCGGTTTGTGGACATCTCTCTCAGGAATTCTCACTTTGGCGTTGCCAAACAACGTCTTCCCATCCCTTTCAGCATCTGCATTAGGTGAAGTATTTCCCATATTGTCACATCTTAGAAAGTAGAGTAAGAAATTGTAACTTATGATCAAAGGCAACGTGTGCCATAAGGAGTTCAGCAGGGCCAACTGGACAATCTCTCTTGGGAGTGTCTACAAGGAGCCCTTTTGGTTTAGATGCCAAATCTTCTGGGTTCTCCTTCCTTTTCCAGCATCTCCCAACATCTACCAGCTATAGTTTTTCTCCCTGGCCAACTGTATTGCTCACCTTTCTGGTGACACTCACTGCCTGATAATGCCTCCAAGAAGCCCTTTTGGTTTAGATGCCAAATCTTCTGGGTTCTTCTGGGTTCTCCTTCCTCTTCCAGCATCTCCCAACATCCATCAGCTACAGTTCTTCTCCCCTGCACATCTGTATTGTTCACCCTGCTGGTGACACTCACTGTCTGATAATGTCACCAATGGCTGTGTTGGGACATACCAGAGAAACAGCTGTAGGGTTGACATGGGTGGGGGGTAAATTCCATTTTAAAATTTTACTTCAAAACTCCCTATTTTCAGTGGGACAGCTGCCAACATTCCCATCCCAACTCACTAAGCAGCACTCATGCAAATTCATTATATTTTGCTTCCATGGAGGGAAGAGGGCACCAACCTGCCTTCCAGTGCTTCTTAGTGAGTTGGGCCTAAAGGTTTAGCTGCTGTCCCAACAAAAAAACATTTAAAAAAATGTGTCCCACATGTAGGTGATTTGTAAAATGTGCCCAGTTATATTTTATATAAGTAGCAAATACATTCCATAGACCCCCAGACTATTCCATCCTCCCTATGTACGTAGTCCCCCGCTCCCCCTGTGCCAGGCACCTCGGATGTTTAATCCTCGCACAAGTGTTTAACCGATCTGCGCTTAATATAAATAAATTACACAGGGGAAAGGTTTGTTGTAAAATTGTGAAATGTTAAACAACGGGTGACAGGTTTGCCGTCGTCCAAAGTTTTTCAGCTTCCAGTTCTCTCCTCTTTATGGTGACAAATAGGTCTCCGGGTGCAGCTTAACCGCCGCCCCCAGTGCCGGCTCCCATAGAAGGAGGGGTCATTACCATAAAACTGGCAGGAGCCTCTTCCATAATCTGAAATCATCTCAAGACATTTAAACAAACACAGTGGAGCCGATAGTATGTTGGTTGTTTAATTGAAATACACGGAGGACCCAGGAGAAGGCATTGGCCTCCATCTGTCTGTGACGCTGGGGAGTGAGTGTTTCACCCCTACGGCCCTATATCATGGCTCCTGTTATTACACAAATGCCATAAATGTGAGTGCTAATTACTATTCCTCGATGCCAGAGCTAAACATTTCCATGTTTTTGCTGCCCACAATTACCAGTCTGTGGCCGGCTCATTGGCTGTAATTTACAGTGAAATATAATCATATTGGAGTGGGTTTCTTCATGTTTGCTAGAGGTTTTAAAGCCTATAGAGTTAGTGAATATAATTAAAGAGAAAGGCGAAGTGGTGGCCTATTTTTCTGCCTGATTCATGTGAATAGGGGAAAACTTCTAGTTTTGGACCAACTCAAGTATCCCTAGATGACAGATCTGCCTATGGCAGGCATTAAATGCAGAGCTGCCTTGCACCCATGCTCTGTGCTTTTTGGCACTGCTTGCTGCTGTTGCATTGACGTCTGGGGTAAATTATAATTGGGGTAGATGAACCATCAATCTGTAGCTGTTTTATCAGTTTCACCCAAGCTTCTCTTCAGTCTTTTCATTGACAATAACGTACTGACCCATAGCTTGGTCTTGGTCTGCTTTATAGTGCCATTTTCTCCCAGGTATTTTCTACTCAGAATGTATAGTCATTATTACATTTACATGGAGGCCTCTGTTCCCCAGTGTGGGAATAGAAAGTGCAAATTTTTACCATAATTTTACCCAATAACCTTTTGTTATAGTATTTCAAACGTAGAGAAAGCCAAGAGAGGGAGACCGCTAATTAACATGGTTTAATAAAATGACCTGACCCTGGTAATCTAGTGGTGCGGCGGGGACGCCCGCCACGCCGCTCCTCTTCCCTCTGTGTGCCGGCTTCCTAGTGTGCGCGCGGCGCGCACTTCTGCATTTTATAGGCGCATGCGCGCTGGCGCGATTACGTCAGCACGCAATGGCACGAAATTTGAATGTTTTAAAGGGACAGTCTTTTTTGTAATCATTGCCCATGATAGGATTGTTATCCTGGTGCTTCCTAGCCTTGTGATTTCTGTTCCTGAGCCTTGTTCTTGTTTGTTATCCGTGTTTGACCCTGCCTGTATACTGACTACTCTGAATTCTGAATATCGACCCAGCCTGAACTTTGAGCACTCTTTGCCTGATCCCTTCTGCCTGTTTGATACCCGGTTTTGACCCTTGCCTGCCTGATGATTCTGTTATCTGTCTGCCTCGACCCAGCCTGTCTGACCATCTGCTTGCCTTGACCTTTGTACCGTGACCTTCGGCCCAAAAGACTCTGCTAAACAGCCGTGCCCCTTCGCCAGCCAGAACATCTCACCTTGCACCCCTCGTTAAGTCCAGGTGGCACCCAAGTAAGCTGAGGGCTCCTCCCGAAGCCCAACGGTGGTCACACTACTGGTGAAGCCGAGCCGAGACCAGGGTGCTTGGCACTTGTTCTGGTATAGGGTGCCGGCTGTGACACATGGCAAAACTGATGGATTGTTCCTTTTGGTGAAACGGGCAACCTCGTCACCTTCCAACTTTGCCCTTTTTGCCAATTAAATCTTTTATTGAAAAAACAGGTGGATTCTCCCCTTCCCCAGAGGTTTCCAGGTGCTCTCTCCTATCCACTCAGAACCATTTGTTTTGGTGGAAAACACAAACTATTTGTTAAGAGGGAAGTTTGCGCAACAATGACGTTTCATACAGATTTAGATGGCTGTGAATTAATAGAAATAGAGGCAATAAATACGCAATAAGAACAATATACAAAGAGTCTTCTGCGGGGGTCACTGACTGCAACAGGCAGGTAACATTTTAACTTTTACTTGGAAACAAAATAGGAAAGGATATAATTAAAATAACATGTCAAGTATAGTCTGCAATATACACAAAGAACCTCCCCCAGCCATATCGCTGTCCAGACATAAAAGTAGTAGTGACTCTACCTGTGCAGTGGCCCAGAAGGGTTGGGTTCTCCTGGCAGGGACGGGGGGGGGGTACTCTAGTCAGGGGGTCTACCGGCAGAGGGGCTCCAAGAGCCGAATAGGGGCTTATGGGAAAGTTTTCAGCATTTGGGTGGATCATGGCCTGTTTTTGGCATAATGGGGAATGGCCTTGCTAAATCAAGGTTATGACCATGTGTGCAAAGAACATTTCTTTTATTGGGGTCCCATTCTATTTTTTGGCAGGGACAAAAACCCTGCTGACCACTGGGCTAATAATTGGGGCTCCCTTGGTGGAGGGCTCTCTTAAAGGAACAGTAACGTCAAAAAATGAAAGTGTTTTAAAGTAATGAAAATATCATGTAGTGTTGCCCTGGTAAAACTGCTGTGTTTGCTTAAGAAACACTACTATTGTTTATATAAATACGCTGCTGTGTAGTAATGGGGGCAGCCATTCAAAGGAGAAAAAGCTCATGTTACACAGCAGATAGCAGATAAGCTCTGTCTGTCTAATGGTGTTATCTGTTATCCATTAGTTATCCTGTGCCATATAGCCGTTTTTCAATTTCCGCCATTGCTCCACAGCAGCTTGTTTATATGAACTATAGTAGTGTTTCTGATGCAAACACATCAGTTTTACCAGTGCAAGGCAACACCACATGATATTTTCATTACTTTAAAACACTTTCATTTTTTGACGTTACTGTTCCTTTAATCTTGTAATATAATTACTAATGGGGCAGTGATCGCCGAGCAAGAGCATGAACAATGGAAGCCAGGATCTGCTGCTCTTGTTCAGTGATGACTGCCAGTTACACTGACACTGGACAAGACCAAAGATGGCAGCCACCAACCCTGCTGCCCAACTCTGCAGTTAGGGAGCCAGTAAGAGGGGCCTAAGAAATATTACATGTGGCCAGTGTGGTTAAGGACATGGTGAGGGGAGCTATTTTCCATCTTATCTGGTGGGATCGTTGGATATAAGCACAGGGTGTTGAGGGGGTGTGAAGTTGGGTTTTGGGCACAACTTTTCTTGTGTAGTTCAAGCAAAACAGCTGAGCAGAGAATGAGCCAATGGCTGACAGTGCTGATCTCCTCCATTCCGATGGTTTATAGAATAACAGCCGCCATGTGGAACGCGCTGGGCTTTAAAGCTTATTTGGTAATGTGTGACCTCTGCACAGGTGCAACTGGGTAAAAGGCTTCCAGTTATCCTTATTGATTGAAGGTTCCATTGAAGATAAGAGGTTTGCATGTAGCTTGCGGTTAAACATTAATGGAATATTGCTATGTAGGCCGCTGGCCAAAGAAAGCAGCTCAGTACTGAGATTAAACCTGGAAGTTCCAATTGTGTCTGAATCCATTTTTATCAGACGTTCTTATCTGGGATCCGACTAACAGACTCACACTGACAGTAAATTAATTTCATAAAAAAAGCAAATGATTGTGTGAATTCTAGATAGAGGAGGAAATGATGGAAGGCAAAGCACGCTGGGTAATTTGTAATTCGCTGGTAATTTTCAGAGATACACTGGTGAAGAAACACCCAAACTGCCTGTGCCACCTGTCGCTAATGGCAACCCACTACAGGTATCGGATCCGTTATCCGAAAACCCATTATCCAGAAAGCTCCGGATTACAGGATGGCCATCTCCCATAGACTCCAATTTAAGAAAATAATTCAGATTTTTAAAAATGAATTCCTTTTTCTCAGTAATAATAAGATAGTACCTTGAACTTGATCCCTTAGATAGGGAGGCCTATCCTCCCTGAAAAGAGATAAACCCCTGTACGGATATTCAGAAATAGGTTCTCCAATGGAAGCTTAACTGGCCCTTGTCTTTGACAACACCTAATTCCACCTTCAGCCCTATCTCCTATAAAGTTACTGTGTTCTCTATAACTCACTCCAATCATGTTTGCAATGGACCTCTCTCGGTTCCACAAATCTGACAAGAATTCCAGGACAAGGAAATATCCCTGAGAAAAATGCATGAAACGGTGTCTATAGTTATGGTGGGCAAATGTTGATTCAAAGAGCAAGTATCTGCATTTTGGGAGCAAAATCAAGCGGATCGATCAATCACTCTGAAAAGTATCGGTATGTATTGATATTTATCACGGTTTGAGCCTTCAGTGAACCTTAGACTTATTTTGCCACAGCAAACAATAAGGAAGATTGTACTAGTATTTATTGAATTGATACTTTTCTTACAGATCAGTCATCATTCCAGTGGAATCTTATTTGTTCTTTTAAATCCAGCTTTTTTACCCAGGAGCCACGTAAAAAGATTTGGGGTGCAACACGGGTATGAAAAAGTCCTTGGGGTGCCAAATAAGTCCTGTGGTTGACTATTGGTTGTCCCTATGTGGACTGGTAGCCTACAGGAGACTCTGTTTGGCAGGTCACCTGGTTTTTATACAACCAAAACTTGCCTCCAAGCCTGGAATTCAAAAATAAGCCCCTGCTGTGAGCAACATCTAAAGGGTTGCCTAGCATCTGTTTGGGAATCACTGTTTTAAAGGATAAAGTCCAATGCAGAACATGTAGGCATTGCAATATAAGGTTATAACTCGCTGGTATTACTGGGCTGATCCTTCTTAGAATCCCTATGATAATGTGCACGTGCTCTGGGTTAATGCAACACCCCCTTTGTCAGAATGGAAGGACAGATAATTAATAAAGAAAGAAGATAGCCAAGGGCCTAAATGTAAACTAAATAGGGGTTCATATGCCCCTTGTTTAAACATAAAATGATACCATATATACCAGTGTCATATTTACTCCTACTAGCTGGTTAAGTGGTTATGGGGTGCCCCAGAGTTTATGGTCCTGCCAGGCTTTTCAATATGGAGCCACTGTTCATTTAAGAACCACTGGATCCCAACATCTGAGCAGTCAAAATTGGGGTGGTGACAAACATCTTGGCATCTTCCAGCCATTATACTTTTAGGTTTCCATGTTCTACCCTGGGACCATATAAGGTCAGCAATAACCTGCGTTTTAATAGGGGTCAGCTAAGAGGCATCCAAGCACTTAGTGCTACATACTTTGTTACAGGTGCAGAAGAGCACTCCAAGCTAATTTAAAGTACTTTATTGTGTGTGCAACTCTCTGATTGTCATTCTTTGGTTGCACTGCTCCAGAGACGCTTGCACTCTTTGCCCTACACTGGTGTGTGGGATAATGCATTAATGACAATAGCTTGAGATCCCCAGACCAAAGATCACTGCTCTAGGCCAGAAAGGTGACATGAACAAGATATGCCTGAGAGTGTTCCAGTAGCCTTTGGGTTTGAGTCAATGGATAAGGTACTTTGCTATTAATACAGATGAATGACACGTTTAGCTATTTTTGTTGATGAGATAAGAATATCCTGAATAATTAAAAAGGTTCTGATTATCTTTTACCATTAGGAGTTGCTTTGGTACAGAAAGGTGGGGGGACTTGAACCCAAAATCACTCTAAAACCTCTAGTGGTGGGTTGGCCAGAGAAAGCCATTATGCCAAATGAATATATTTATGAAACAAATCTGTAATTTTTAAAAGAATTCAGCTCAATTTCTAAATGGCTAATTATATTTAGATTTAATCAAATGCAGGAGTTTCAGGCACTGAAAAATGCTTCTCCTTTTCCAGATATTTTCCCAACATTCCAGCCGGAGTGATCCGTTGCACGTAAATAGATTTCTATTATTCCAGCTCCACTTCAAATATTTTTTCACTGGGAGATGTTTTTCCTGCTACTTTACCAGTGGAAATCTTGTTACTTGCAGTTGTGAATGTTGGGTCTCCTTTGTATAAAAAATTTCGATTTTGGCCCTTCCTGTAGTTCCAATGTTTCTTATTGAATTATAAAAGATACAATGGGACAGAGTGCTTAAGCCCTAGAAAGGAACAAGGCATTCCAGCACATGGCAATGCTTCAGATACGTACTAATGTCACGTGGGGTAAGTCATCACCAAGGGAAATCACCCAAGATATAACCATTAGTGGCGCAGAATAGAGGGTCGGCTCCCTGTAATATTGGCCCAAAGCTGATAAATGGGGCAGGAACATTGACAAACAGAATGTGTGCTTCATTGGGTTAGAAAATGGATCCCCAACTTTCTTTAACCATGGGCTGCATTCAAATGTAAAAAGAGTTGAGAAAAAAAGTCCTGGGGGAAGCCAAATAAGGGCTGTGATTGGCTATTTGGTAGCCCCTAAATGGACTGACAGCCTACAAGTTTGTTTGTTTTTGTTTTTTAAATAATAAAATTGAGGCTACTGGAAGCAACATAAAAGGGATTGGGGAGCACTGGGCTAGAAGATAGTGGCCATATATAAGGCTTTGCAGCAGGATCAGGTAATCCCATCTTGCTGTATGCAAAAACAGTCCGGGTCAACTTCTTTTTATAGAGGAAGATTGTTGATACAGACTGAGAGCTACATAGAGAAACATCCTAGAAAAGACAAAGGTTTTGCCTGAAGTGATGAAAATTGTGGCAGACATTGGACAAGTAAGTTCACCCACACTTGCAAGGGATTTCTTTGGAGGGGTGCATTTTGGGCATTTTGAATTCCTTGCTTCTTTCATGTTTCTTGGGGGGGCTCTAATGTAGCTTATGCTCTACTCCAGGGGTCCCCAACAATTTTTAGCCATGAGCCACATTCAAATGAAAAAAGAGTTGGGAAGCAACAAAAGCTTGAAAATTGTTCCTGGGGATGCCAAAGGGCTGTGATTTGGTGTTTAGTAGCCCTATGTTGAATGGTAGTACACCTGGTTTTTATACAAAACTTGCCTCCAAGCCTGGAATTGAAAAATAAGCACCTGCTTTGCGGCTCCCAGGAGCAACATCCAAAGGGTTGGTGAGTAACATGATGCTCAGGAGCTACTTGCCAACTCTCTACTCTGGGGAGTGGTGCCTATTGTACATGTGAGCAGAATAATTTCAGCCGGTGGAATAGGTGCAAATGGAAGGTTGGTCAGAGAATACAATGGATCGCACCAGCCTTGGCACTGTCACACTTTGCACCCACATTTCAGCAGGCTACAGACATAATATTGATGCTTAGTTTCCCAGTAGTGGCATACGGGTTGAAAATTCGGGGATAGCACAAAGGATTGTAAAGCAATGGACATAGCAGTGTAGCACAATAGCATGTAATTGAATTTACCTTTAAAAATATATTTCTTTTTAATTGTGTTTGATGGTGAAAATGTAGCAATATATGCCTACAGTGTTCCTAGAAACTTATCAGGCAATGGAAGAAAATATCAAGTTGAAATATAAAGGCAAATCAACACGTGTCTTTGTTCTTATGGATTCTAATCAAAGTATCTGGAAAACAGTCTTCTGAAAATAATAACAAAAGGCTATGGCCGAAGAGCAGAGTTAATGTCCCATATGATGAGCTTTCCCATGGGGGAAATAATGTGCAGTGTGCCCTAGAGCCCTGGAATTTAGGATGCCCCTCATTTTGTGTCCAGATGGTTTATTTAATGGGCCTGTTGAGGAGGAAAGATTGGCAGCCACTTTGTTTACAGGAGCCCAGTGTTATTTCACTTACAGTAACCTTTTGGTCAAGGGTTCTGACCTGCTCACATGACACAGCACCCCCTACGCACGGCAATGTTGACCTACTAGAAACTCACACCCTCACTGAGGCCACTCGCCTGTTCTGCACATGAATAATCATCCCAAGAATATTGTATGTCCCTTAGGATCCTGCAGGTCCCACACTGAGTATTTGCACATTAGCAGCCCCAGGCACACTCTATACTAGAAAACAGTATATGTGGATTTAGGTGGGGGGAATAACTGCAAGTTCTCTGCCATTTCCACCCCACTTCAACTAATACTGGATCAGTTTATTATAAAAAAAAAAAATAGGCTCTCAGTTAAAATACATGGGGGGGTGACAATTATGATTGCATGGTGCAAAAATTGTCATCATAATGCTTTGTTATATCCCAGAACTCCAGTAAAGCAAACATCTGCACCTAATGCACCATGGAACTATGCATCTATTGCGGCCAATGCATCAGGATTCACTTGCACTTGAGTTTTGAACAAATTGAATTCAGTTGCACTGATCAAGCCCAGAGGCGCACCTAGGCCATGCTTGCACACCCCCTCCCTCCGCTCGCATGCGCATGCATTGGAGCGCTGGGGAAGTATGCAACCCCAGAACTCTGTAGGTTGTGGCTGGTCAACATGCCACCCCTAAAATCTTGCCCCCCCCAGGCCCGGGCCTTTGTTGCCTCGCCACAAATCCAGGCCTGGCACGGTTAATAATCCACTTGGCATCATCTCCTGTGTTCAAGGCAAAAGTAACGTTTGAACCCCACTATCCTATTGCTGAGCTGCAACAATTATCTCAGGCCAGACGAGCCATGCCTGGAGCAAGGAGTTCCTTGTTGGACACAAATCACCATTTTTTTACCAATAATACAGCAAGTTCTCTTCCTAGGTGTCATGTGTGTGTTCTTATAGCTGTTGCATAACTCAACCCTAACCACCTAGACCTGTTATAGCTTATCATCATGAGATCTAGCCTTCACAACGTCTATTCCTCACTCATGTGGTTCCCTACATCAGTTTTGTCGTTGCTAGGGGCCTTATAACCCTAGCTCTGGATACAAATCCATACTTCTCCTTTGGGACAACCATGCACAAGACCACTATATTCTATTACAAGGAAACACACACATATTCCTCATCCTATTAACCAAATTATGGCAAATAATACAATTAGTGTACACTCTAGTTGATATTGTTCCATTCCTGCACCACTAGGTTTTATTGTTTGGATGTCCTACCTCACTAGACTTGTCTGTTGGCCATGAAGCATTGGCCTGTTCTTTAATCCCACTGCCTTGGCTTTCTCAAAATAACAACCTGGCAGTTTCTTTAGTGATTCCACTTGAACATTGTTGAGAAACAACCACTACAAGAGTTCTTATGGCATTGGATGGCAGCATGATAAATCAGTATCTTATCTATACCCTAAGGCATGCGAAGAAAGGTATTGCCTCATGACACTTGCAAGTCATACATATAGCACACCTCATTCACATCAACTGTCATAAAGTTGGAGACAGCCGTCACCTTTTCAATTCCCGAGAATGAAGCAAACACTTTGGCTGCCTAATAAGTAAAATATGTTCTGGGATCATGGTCCCACAAAGGGATTCATAGCCACTACAGGTATAGGATCCATTATCCAGAAACCTGTTATCCAGAAAGCTCCGAATTACAGAAAAGCCGCCTCCCATAGACTCCATTTTATCCAAGTAATACAAATGTTTTAAAATTATTCCCCTTTTCTCATGTAAACGTTAAGGCTGCAAAAGCAGCCTTAACGTTTACATGATTTTCTAGTAGACTTTAGATATGAACTATCTGAAGATCCAAATGACAGAAAACCTCAGATCCCGAACATTCTGGATAACGGGTCCAAGGCAGGGTGGATTCAAGAACAAATTGCCCCTGTTGCCACAAATAATATGGAATGTAACCTACAGCTACTGAATAATCTGTATAGAAAGAAAATGATAGTGGGTGATTTTATTTTCTTCAAAGATGGAAATAATTTGACTTTAAAAGAGAATAAGCACAAAACTTCAGACCAGCTAGCTACAAAAAATAGAGTTAGGGGACCTGTTATCCAGAAAGCTTGGGACTTAGTGTTTTCCAGATAAGTCTTTGTGTTATTTGGATCTCAATACCTTAAGTCTACCTGAAAAATCATTTAAATATTAAATAAACCCAATAGGATTGTTTTGCTTCCAATAAGGATTCATTATATCTTAGTTGGGATCAAGTACGAGGTACTGTTTTATTATTATAGAGAAAAAGGAAATCATTTTTAAAAATTGTAATTATGGAGTCTATGCGAGATGACCTTCCTATAATTTGGATCTTTCTGGATAACAGATCCTATACCTCTAGTCTAATTACATGTATCATACATATAGAAAGAAAACATTATTTCAATTGAATTCAAGAACTTATACCCAGGTATTTGTGCTTTGCTTGATCCTTATATTTATTTGTAATTCTGTTCATAGAACACCCATTGCCGTTCCACTGTAAATACAGGTTTAGTAATCTATTTCATTTGATGCTGGTTCCTGACCCCTCATTAAATGCATATTTAATGCTTAACTTACTTATGAATGGTCTCCCAGGGTCCCATACACAACTTCATAGTTTTATAGTAGATTTGGTAAACCATTGGGTCCATGAAGTTGTTCCATACCTGTAGAAATGAATCCAGTCTTGCATTTAATGACATAATTTGTATTTTGTGTCCCCATGTACTAACAACTCAAGATCTGGGTGTTGAATGGACTAATTATTAGAACCTCTAGCTAAGCTTAGATCCATCTTTCTCTCTATTGCAGGGTTCCATGAAAGTGAACTCAAGGTTAAAGTGACAGCTCGCTGATTAGTGCCGTGAGTAAGTATAAGCAGGCGGGTTTTACACCCGTAATACATCATCGGAGCAGATGATCCTGGCTTTCCAAAGCAAGCCGGGACGGCATATCTCACCTCTGTCAAATCGTGCTTGATGCTGTAACCTGATAGGGTTGCCCTTTCCTTTAAACAATATGCCATAAGCATTTGTAAAATGTGCAGCACTTGTTGGGAAGGTGATGAGTTTCCAGGTTATTTTTGGCTAAGGGTTTCTGCATGTTTTGGAGGTGTTGGCATAGCATAGGGAGAAAGGAACAAGGTGATATTAAACATTGTGATCTTTGTAATGCTCTTCCACCTGTCTATTTATAGAGACATGCGGATATTCCCAGTGAGTGGAGCTTGCTCAGAACATTTGGAAACAACAAGGATCCTGTTATGCCACCACTTGACCCTTTGGGTCCCTGCAAAACAGGTGCTGAACTTTTTACTAATTATTATTCCCACCTTTTGTTTTTATAGTGCTGCCATATTCCATGTTGTATCATCATTCTGGCAACTTGATTCTGTCCCTTAGTAGCAAATCACTGGCCATACAGTGTAGAGCACACAGAGTTGCACATTGGCAGGTAGAACCTTTGCCATGATGGTATGCAAGTGGCTGGCACTGCACTCTGGGTAGGTGCATGGGCTAGAGGTGTAAGTATTTACCCCTTAGCACTTCAGCACCCAGACATAGATGAGCCCTGGAGGGAATAAACACCTTTCAGTGCCCTGGTGGTAATCAACTCCAGGACCCTAGTCTTGTGGACTTCAGGTTACTCAACGAATTCATTTAATTTCTGTGATAAAAAAAATAATACATACTGGTTAAGAGCTGGTCCAGTTTTGCAGTTGGGAGTGTGAACTTTTCCCTCTACAAGCCAACGTATTCCCCTGGCAGTTTTGTAGTTAGACAGGGGTGTCTGGTTCTCTTTGGATCCCACTTGCTGGAGAAAGTGGTTGGTGCTGGAGTGACTGAGATGCAGGTAGATTTTAGCAGGAGAAGAGAGTGTCAGGACAGTTTATATAATAGCTCATTCTAGGAGTGAGAAGCAGGATCAGGGTAGTTAGTAGAGCAGCCATATACTCCAACAAGGAGACCAGAAGAGTTAGTACCCTTTCATGTTACCCACCAGCAGGGCCGCCATCAGGGGGGCACAGGGGGTACAAGTGTACCGGGCCTGGTCTGTTGCACTTTTTGAAATAGCCGGGCCCCCCCATGACAGCTCCGAAGCCGTGCCACCTCTCCTGAAGTCCCGAAAAGCCTAAGTGTCAAACAGCCAAAGTCCCAAAGCAGCGAAAAGATCCGAGCCAATGGAAGTCCCGAATTGGCGAAAGAACCGAAGTCACGAAAGGAGCCGAAATTGAAGTCCTGAAGCCATGAGTTCAGTTCTTCTAAACACCAATGTGTGTTTTTTTAAAAAAATTTTAAACCCCTGGCCACCAATGTATTATTTTATTATTCTATAGGCCCCTGCCACCAATGTTTTTTTAAAAAAATTTGCTGCAGCCCAAATTTTTTTTGGGGGGGCCCTGGCGCCAATTTTTTTAAAAAAAAACTTTTATGGGGGGCCCTGGCGCCAATGTTTTTTTTAAAAAATATTATCTGGGGTCCCAATTTTTTTTAACTTATAGGGGGGCCCTGACCACCAATGTTTTTTTAAAAAAACTTTTAAGGGGAGCCCAGGGTCCAATGTTTTTTTTTAACTTATAGGGGGGCCCTGACCACCAATTTTTTTAAAAAAAAAACTTTTAAGGGGAGCCCTGGGTCCAATGTTTTTTTTTAACTTATAGGGGGGCCCTGCCCACCATTTTTTTTTAAAAAAAAAAACTTTTATGGGGTGCCCTGGCACCATAGTTTTTTTTTAACTTATGAGGGGGCCCTGACTATCAATAGCTTTTTATAAATTTGTATAACTTTTGTGGAGTGGGCGGGTCTGGGGTGGGGCTTGGGGTATGGGGTGGGCACAATTTTTAATGGTGGCCCTGCCCACCGGTAAAGGCGCTAAAACGGTTAGGCTCAGGAGATTTTGGGATTTTGGCACCACTGTGAGCATCACTAGGACTGGGGACTAGTTTAATTGTAAATGTCACCTCTGGGGTGTTGCAGACCTCAGCCTTCATTGTTGGCGTTGCAGCAGCTAAAACAGCCCCTGCCATAATCCAGCACTTGCTGGCCACATACTTTAAACTAAATTTGGTCAATTTGAACATGTATGTTATTGATTAGCTACTAAATACAAATATTTCAGGCAAAAATAATATGCAAAAAACATGAAATTATCCAGCCAAAAGAAACAACACATTGTCAAATGCGCCAAGTAAACACTGCAGAGCAAACCACATGTAAAATTAGGGCATTTTAAATTTATGTACAAAATCCCATATTTCCATAATTTCCCTGATAACACCCATTGACTTAAATGCATTTTGTTTTGTTTTTTTAAAAAAAACACCATTAACTTCAATGAGTTGCGCAAGCTTTCGCCTTTTTTCAAATTAACTAATTTTTCAGCGAAGGGAAATGGAACAGATTCACTCATCACTTGTACAAGTATGGGACCGTTTATCCAGAAACCTTGGTACCTGGGATCTTCATAATTTGGATCTTCATACCTTGAATCTGCTAAAAATCATTTAAAGATGAAATAAACCCAATAGGCTGGTTTTGCCTCCAATAAGGATTAATTATATCTTAGTTGGGATCAAGTACAAGCGACTGTTTTATTATTATCATTTTTAAAAATTAGAATTATTTGCTTTTAATGAAGTTTATGGCAGATAGCCTTCCTGTCTTTTGGAGCTTTCTGGATAACAGGTTTCCGGATAACAGATCCCATACCTGTCTTTTATATAAGTGAAAAATACATGCAGAGTGCAGCCAGACTCCGGACAGAAGTGCTCTATAAATAAGCAATAAGGGGTACACTTGTGAAATGGACCTATATATATAATAATATATAAATAAATGATGATGATGATAATAATACATAGGGGCAGATTTACTAAGCGGCGCATTTTTGGCAGCAAACAAATTGCAACAGGCGCAAATGCGTTCAGACTACGCTAATTCACTAATATGCAGAGTTTCCTCCTGGGCACTGAACGCTGGCGACTTTTCGCTAGTGGTACTTCGGCAGTGCGAGCATTTCGTAGCAAAGATGCGCTTGTGTTCACTTGTGCCTAGAGAAAATTCGCTAGTGATCTTGCACTCAGGTCAATTTGCATACAGCGGGAAATTTAACGTTTTTTGGATGTCGTTGTGTTAAATGTCGGAAAACCGATTATGCAGAAAAGTTTAAGTTAGGACTTTTGCAGGCAATCCTGCTTTAAAAAAGGAAAAGTCGCCAGTGTTTTTTGAACTTAGATGCATTTTTGGCACACAGGATATGATGTAAGTGACAGGAAGTTCTAGCTACTTTATAGCACTTCACCTGGTCTGAGTTGCTGAAAGAGGTAACGTTCCGCATTTTAGTGAATTTGCCGAGCAACGTCCGTTCGCCAGAGCGAAAAGTCGCCTGGCAATAGAGTCCGACTGACCGCTAGTGACTGTCTCTATCACTAGGGAATTGGTGCCTGCGCCTGTTAGTAAATCGGCAATGTCCCTGCGGGTGGCAACACTAGCGAATTGTCGCTAGCGTTAGCCACTTCGCACCTTAGTAAATCTGTCCCATAATGTCTTGAGAAAGGTCCAAATTAGGAACGAAACTTTGACAATAAATGTTCTACTTTTCACCGTAATATGAAGTCCTGGAGTGCGTCTATTGATGGATATATATATATATATATATATATATTTGTACTAAAAGCAGTATCTAATGCTGTACCAGAAACGTAAACTTTGGGGGGGGTCGGCCCTGGCGCAGGACGCGCAGCCGGGCCCCCCTCCGTACACCCGGAACTGGCCGGGAATATGCGCCGCAAAGCGCGTGGACTGCCGGGGGGGCCTGAGGGGGTGCGGCCCTGGCCCACTCGCACCCCCTGCTCCCCCGGTAGTTCCGTCACTGTGCTGTACACATTATTTAGGACACTTTCAATTTCCTTTGGATAATTTGTGCTCTCATGTGGGTGTAAAGTCAGGATTATGTGACGACAGCAATTAAGAAAGTACAAACAACTTTAACACCCTCATTTGTGTTGCTACAATCAATAGGTTGTGTTTGAGCCATGTTGAGTCACAACGCGTTTCATGCAGCAAACAAGCTTGTTGCCCGTAACACCGTGTTGAGTTGAAGAGAACATTTTCTCCACACGTTCACAGAGTAGGATGCCGGCCTAAGCTGTCAGGAATGAAATGCCATGTAACCTGACTTTGAAAAGACAGAAGAACTTCATAACAAATAAAAAGGACTTAAAATAACAATCGCTCTGAGGCATCCAGGAAAGAAAAAACATCATGATCACACCAGAGGCACCGAATAAGCCCTCAGACAACAGACCTAATCCCCCCAGAAAAGAAGAAGGTTGTGCAAGACGCAAAGGAAATGTTAGCCAAAAAACATGAAGCAAAACAAGCAAAGCAGTGACAGAATGGATGACTGCCCCAGATGAATGTCTATCAATCACCGTCAAGACGTCACAAGCTCTGCCAAATCCGAGCTGCACCTTCCTGACAAGGTTTCCACAGTCAAACAAAAGATCGAGAAAAAAAAGAAAAGAGTGAAAAGCAAAACAAATACAAATATAGAAAGACAATAAACGAAAAGAGAAACCCACGGATAAAAGAAATGAGAAGCAACATGTGTTAAGTCTCCGCTGTAGACCCTTCTTTACCAAGGCCCCATCTAGATCTCTGATTAGGAAGGACCTTTATTTAACGATGGCTTCAAACTTGTATGTGAATAATGTTGTCATACAGGGAACATAAAGCATAACAAAAATACATGTGAAATTCAAGCATATTAGTCTCTGAGTGATCCGTGAATGTTGTTTCTGCTGGTTAAGGTTTGCTGCATGTGGGTCACAGTCAATTAAAGTCAGTGGGAAATATGCAAAACTCCTTATTATGAACTGTCTGTTCCTTCTCTAGAAAAAGAGAAAAGACTGTGACAGACATAACTCATAATGTAGGTGGGAATGTTCAGATTAGTGTTGGGCGAATAAATTCGCCTGGCACAAATTTGTAGCGAATTTCCGCTTTTGCCCCAGCGAATAAATTTGCGAATCTCCCATGAAAATTCACTGGTGAAAATTCACCGGTGTCACAAATTCGCCGTTTTTTCACAATTTTTCCATGAAAATGTCAGATTTTCACGATTTTTTTGTGAAAACCTTCAAATTTCATGATTTTTTAGTGAAATCCTTCAAATTCCACAATTTTTGAGTGAAATTCTTCAAATTTCATGATTTTTTTATGAAAACCTTCAAATTTCACGATTTTTGAGTGAAATGTCCGATTTTCAAGATTTTTAAGTGAAAACCTTCAAATTTCACGATTTTTGAGGGAAATCTTTCAAATTTCGCGATTTTTGGAATCCTTCTAATTTCCAGATTTTTGCGTGAAAACGTACAATTTTTTCGTGAAAACATTCGAATTTCCCAATTTTTTCGGGAACTTTCAGATTTTCACCGTTTCACAAATTTTGTGGGAAATTCGCAAATTTTTCGGGAAAACGAAATGGGAGAAATTCGCCCATCGCTAGTCCAAATCCACTGACCTGAAAAGGGGCAGGGCTTGCTTGAATGTGGGAGGGGCATGTTGGCTGTATCTAGACATAACTAGTTGCTACCATGATCAGTGTTACGGTTGATACATTCTGGATTTCATTTGAAGTTGGGAAATAGACAATTAAAAGAATATTAGAGTTTATCCATGGTATAGGGTGGCATTCATACATTCTTGGTTTTGTTCCATGTTATTTTTGCTGTAAATTTGGCAAATTTATTATTGTCTTCTAAGGTAGAACATTGAGTGAAACCATAGCTCCCAAGACAGGACACCTCTAGTGTAATTATAAACCCTTCCAAATGACAGATAACTATGCTCACTAGTCTTTTAATAGAGAGGAAAGAGCATGACCACTATGGTTGATGGACACACCCATTTACAAAACTGATATAATTCAGTCAGCAGAGAAGCTCCCAAACATACACATCCCATTAATCTGCATGGTGGAGAAAACGCTCAGGCCGATAAGATGCCTACTTAGTCTGTTGGCAGCTTTTATCAGCCTGTGTATGGCCACCTTTAAGAGTCTTCAGTTTCAGAACTAGAGATGTCAACCCAGATGAGACAAGAAAAGGGATTTAATTAACACTTTGAAGAGGCTTGCACCAGCCAGTCTTCCAGTACACCAGAAGAATTTCTCATGAATGCCACCACAACTGCTACCACCTTTGTGAATTACCTTTGTAATAATAAGGATCAACGGAAATATGGAGATATGCATCTTGAAGTTCAAGAGTGGTCGTGAAATCCCCTTTGTTGTGTATAGCACAGGACTTCATCTTGAGAAGCATTTTAGAAATAAATTATACAGGAACCTGAGAACGGTGAGAAGAGTCAATGCTATAATCATTTATTATGGCCCTTAAACCCAGGAGCCTGTAATTTGCTTGGTAAGGGGCAACACAAACTTAAAAGAGTTTTTGCTTCAGACAAGAAATGTTTTAGCCAGTTTAATCACCAAACTCCAAGTTCCTTCCCATAACACGTTAAAGAGTAGACCACATTGTTTATTTTTAGAACTGAAGTCTGCTGTGCAGGGCTGTAGCTACAGAGCCCATCGGCCAGCTGTAGTTAAGGGCGAGGCTCTAGCAACAAGCCTAACATTCTCAACAGATACATCACATAGATGATCAGTAGCAAGGCGAATAATGCTGAGGGTCAAATGGAAATACAATTTGCAGTCCTTTGGGAACAGACTGTCCAGAACATTTTATTCCTCAGAGATTGTGTTGGGTATGGCAAATATCCTTTGATGTTCCTTATTGCCCGAAAACATCTGATCATGGATAGATCTGCTTGTTTGGTGACCTCACCAAGATGCAGAGCTTTACGTGCATGGGCAGCTTTGCACATACTTCCGTGCACGTGCTGTCAAGGAAAACTGAAAGAAATACTCCTGCTTGGGATTCCATCTTTTTACAACCAGAGTCAAAGTAAGAATAATTGTGTAAGGCAGGGTCCTCAACCTTTTTTATCTGTGAGCTACATTCAAATATAAAAAGAGTTGGAGAGCAACACAAACATGAAGAAAGTCCCAAATAAGGGCTGTGATTGGCTATTTGGTAGCTCCTACTTGGACAGGCAGCCTACAGGAGACTCTGTTTGGCAGTACCTGATTTTTGTGCAACCAAAACTTGCCTCCAAGCCTGGAATTCAAAAATAAACACCTGCTTTGAAGCCACTGGGCTCAACATCCAAGGGGTTGGTGATATGTCCCAAAGACAACAATCAGCAATTAGATTTGAAGGTTTAGACAACAAAATCAAAGATGTGATTGGTTGCTATGAGCAACATCACTGGTAATGCTTCACTACACTTTTTACACAGCATTGTCTAGTCACCCATAACAACCAATCAGATGTTTGTTTCAAAACAAATTAACCAGTAAATTCTATCTACTAATTGGTTGCCCTGGTTTACTAGACTGGATTCTATCCACGTCATAAAATACATGGGCAGCCTTATTTTTCAAAGTCCAAATTTTTCTGATTACTTTAATGAAAAAGTCAGACCAAACTAAAATCCACCATTGGACCTAATTAAGTATTAAAAAAAATCATGATTTATTTGAATCAATGACAAACTTGAAAAAATCTGAATCGCTTGATTATTTTGTGATTTTCCCGGAAAGCCCGGAATTTTTTGGTCAGAAATAGTCGGGCTAATTCCACGACAGACCACAGAAACTACCAAATAGGATAGAGACCTCTCCCATTGACTTATGTACAATCTCGGCAGGTCTGAGATGCTGGCTGGATTTTCAGATTCAGACATTTTCCATCCATGGGGTATAATAAATCTCCAAAAATTTGAGTGTTTCTTTTCCACTAAAAAATTGGATTTTATAGTAAAAAAAAAAACTTCTTTTTATTTTACTATTTTAGGACTTTAATAAATAAAGAATTAGTTATTTTGCAATGGTTCTCCTCTGTGGATGAGGCCCTTTCCTGTTTTAAAGGATACAAGTCATGACCCATTACAACTCAACATTCTTCTCACATTGCAACTTGGTGTTCCCAAACATATACAACTTTGGCGCAAATTCATTAGCGTTTGTCATTTTCGTTACTGAGCAAATTCACTAACGAACGCTGGCGTAGTTTTGCTAGTGTTACTTCGCAACCTTACGCCAGGCGAATTTTCGCTAGCGACGTAACTACGCAAACTTGCGCAGTGTACTGAACGCTACCTTTTACGCTAGACTTCGTTCGCCACCTCAGACCTGGCGAAGCGCAATAGAGTAGATAGGGATTGTTTCAAAAAAAGTCAAATTTTTTTCTAAGTCCCAAAAAACGCTGGCGTGTTTTCTACATGATGGGTGATAGGCTGAAAAAGATTGAAAATATTTTTGGGGCTCCCCTCCTTCCCCCCTACATTTCCTGACTCATGGCAACTTACCTAGACAGTGGGCACATGTGTAGGGCAAAATAGAAATTTTATTTGCAGATTTGAAGGTTTTCTAGGCATTTGTAGTGCTGATACGTGTTCCTCCATTGAAATTTGAATTTCGCGCCGTATGCAAATTAGCCTTCGCTAGTGTAACTTCGCTTTACATAGCAAATCAACGCTAGCGCAACTTCGCAACCTTACGCTACCCCTGTGTGCAACTTCGGGTTTTAGTGAATTTGCGGAGCGCTGGCGAAACTACGCCTGGCGAAGTGCGGCGAAGTTGCTATATCCTCAGTACAGACTTTGCTAAAGAGGCCATTTGGACCTCAATTGGATGAGGTTACTTTATTTTATGGCTGACCAACTTGGAATAGGGGACTGAGAAAAGGGGTGCCCAAGAAAGCCTGTCTGTACAGGACTACCTTGGACCATAGTGAACTGGTTACATGACCAATTACTACTGTTTGTACCATATTGCCTTCTGTCTTATTGTATTTACTAAGCTGGGAGCAGTTTATATATCATATTATATACTTACCTCCCAACTGTCCCTTTTTTGGAGGGACAGTCCCTCTTTTGACAGCTCAACCTGCAGTCCCTCATTTGTACTTGAAAGTCCCTCTTTTCTATGCACTGAACAGCCAGTAAAAGAAACAAAGTTTCTCACTTAATTGGCTTTTAGCAGAGAGCCCAGAACAGCTAACAGGTGCAAATAAGATACGTTGTAACAATTTTGAGACACAAAAACACAGTTTAGATAAGGAGAAATATTTTCAAACTTTCATAACCTGCCAAATTTTGTAAAACAAACATGGTAATTAGGGGGTGTGGCCACAGAAAGGGGTGTGGTCAAAAAATTGCTGCGCTACGTGCGGGAAAAAAGTTTTTGTCCCTCTTTTTACTTCCAAAATGTTGGGAGGTATGTATATAGCATCTAATAAATGACAATGTTCCGTATGCAGTCAGCTGTGCCTTGTCAAGAATTTTGGGCTGAGTTAGGAAATACAAAAATATATTGGTGTTGTGGGCATTTTTCTATAAATGGATAATAACATTCCAAAAAAAAAACTTACAGAGGAAAACCATTTTCTAAATATTTTATTGTTTAAAAAATAATACAGCAAGTTTGTCGAGCTGCAAAAAGATATAGATATCATTGTGCTTGAGGAGCAAGTCTACGACCATAAACGTTAAAATGTCATTAGACTAGTGAAGGTGAATGTACAGAAAAAAGAAGTGGGTCTAGAATTCAAAGCCCCGGCGTCTAAATGCCCAACGGGTGGGTGTAGATGATTAACGGCCTAATATAACAGCAAATGACATTAATTTATTCAGCCAAAAGTAAAGTCAACCTCGGATAGCTCCTTGCAGCCCTCTTTAGCTCAAGCGGCGGATTTATACCACGGCATAATATTATGCAATTAATCATATAATATTTACTGTCTGTCATGCCTTCTGTGTCACCTTTCACGCAATTTATTTTTCCTTGAGTTTTTAGCTCTTACGCTGACAGCTGGAAAATATGTCCGTGTAGCAAATATTTTGTTGGAATCATTTGAAAACGGTGAATAAAATATTGAGTAATGACAGCGCTCCGTGCTGTTTAATGTACGTGCAAATTTGGCCACGTTTTATTCCTCGCCGTCCAATTAAGCTTACGACAAGTTGTAATGTCTCCAAAAATAATAAATAAGACCTGTGCGCTAAGTATGCTGTAACGTGGAGTTTGGCAGGAGCAGTGTACCTGGCCAGTCTAAATATATATCTATATGTTTTAAGGGCTGTGCTCTATCTCTTCGTACAATGTTATCATTAATGTGAAGTGGGCAAAAACCCGGCACGTTTCCCTTTGGATAAACAATAGATTTCTGCCAATATGTGATGAAAGTCAACAATGGTTTGGTGGTGCAAACCATTTATCTTAAATATATATTTATGGCACGGCTGAAACGAAATGTCACCACCACTTTCCAATCCACCGCATCATCTTTCATCTTTTACAAGATTGTGCTTTTTTTTTTTTTTAAACCTGTCCCCACCTCCGACAGGTGCCCTTAATACACCAGGACAGGATTAAACACAGCAAAGTGTTGTAGTATGAGTAGTAGAGCAAGTGTTTCTCAGCAAAGCACCAATAAACACAAAGATGGGACAGTTTGGGACATATCAAATGATTGCCTCATCAGAGTTACTGTATGTCTATTGGCACCTTGGGAAGCAAACTGGACAGACTGGGCCTTATTCATTTGGAACAGGTAAAGTGCAGAGTGCAAAAGTGCACCTTGGAGCAAATTGACATTTTCTTACCCACAATGCAACATTTATTATTATTCCAGAATCATCACACAGACAGGCCATATATCAGAGTCAGTGGGCTAAGAACTAGAATTTGCGTTAGAGCCAAAACAAGGCTAGCTGACTCGGGGCCCTCTGAGGGTTCCTAGAGCACCATGTAACCAGACACCGAGTGTTTATAACAGGAAACGCGTGAGACCTTCTCTGTTTGGCACTTCAATAAACTTCAACCTGCTTCAAGGATTTTTTATTGAGTGTGTGCTCTTTTTATACACTCGGTACCACCACCACTAAGGACCTCTTCACAGCATTGGTATCTCTGGAAAAAGAACAAATATATATGTAGGGATGTGTAAAATAGCCACCCCCAGTACTATTAGCAGGCAGTCCCTCAGTGTTATAGACACCTAACTGGGTCCTAAAATACAGTTGGGAGGGGTACTGTTTCCTACTCCTGCTCTAAGCTATGCCCCTTGTTGTTTCTCACAGTGACCAGCAGATGGCATTGAGCTAGAATATAAAAGGCTCTGAAGCCATGCTTTCAGTGTCCATTTTGTGCTGGCTCTGACCTGAACAGGCAGGCAGAGCTCTGTGGAACCTAGACAGGTCAGGTCTAGTAAGGATAGGCTACACACCCTTATAGGTCACTCTAGTAGTGACAGACAGACAGGTTATTTAGCTGAGCAGCTCACGGCTCCAATGAGGAGAGTCAGAGGGATTAAGATCCCGGCTACTAATAGCCCAGAAGTACGGACTAAGTGTATAGGAACAGGGTAGATAGATACCCCTCAGGTTCCACTTAGGGAAAAGGCTGAAAGCTGGGTGTACCTTTATTGCTGCTAAGCACGTCCTCGTGCCTGTGGGGACTAATACTGACCAAATGGTGCTGTGAGTATTGTCTATCCAATGTTTATGCAAAATCCTGTCTGCTCTATTGTATACTCCACTGAGGATTGTGTATGTTCATGGTTAAGTTATAAGAACCACTGGCGCCCAATTATTATACCCTGTATCCAGTTACAGTTAAACTACACCCTGCCTCCACACCGTTGCGAGGGCTTACTCCCTAAGATTATAGGTTTCATCCGGAGCACATTTATTGGGAGTGGAGCTCGATAGTAGTTTACCACACACACAATTTACTATAGCGCTACATATATATATATATATATATATAGATATAGTAACACAGTGAGTGTGTTTACCATAGTTGGCTGCATTAAGCTCCACTAGTCCTAGTGGGTTTTCTGAAGTCACACCTCACGAGGAAACTTCGGGCGACTTCTGAAAATTAAGCACTCTGAGTGCCCTCCCGCCGGCAATTTACATTCTAGCCAGCAGGAAGGCAGTTTAGGGAGATTAGTCGCCCGAAGAAGAAGCAATTTATCACTGGGCAACTAATTTCCCGAAATAGCAGCGTGTCTCTGCCCTAAAAGGCCACAAAGAAAGCCTGTGTTCCTACCCTGTTGTTTTTAAGAACTCATGAGAACACTGGCATGTAGGTAAATAGATTGTGTTTTCTGAGGATCACATTACGTCTCAAGCCTAACAGTTTAGGTGTTCTGAACTAAAACATTGGTAAATATTGAAAGGCTGAGCTTCCCCCTCTGTAATAAACTCTTCCACGAACCAGACAACAAAGAAACCAACCTCTTCCTTTGGAAACTTTACCCCGACGAGAGCATGTTTTTTTCCCATCAACCATGGTGCTGCCCATGTGAGAAACTCATCAATGGATGACACCAACCGCTTGGAGTATTGAGCCTCTTCGTTGCTCAGGCGAGTTGGTAGGGAGATCAGTGTCTTGCTATGTTACGCCGCAGAAACACAACTGAAGCCATTTGCTAATATAATAAATCTTGCCGACTGAATTTTGATTATCCCTGGGTAAATATCAGGTTAGTGCCATCAACAGAAAGATAAACACAAACACAATCATGGTCTGACTGTTTATTCTGACAACGTCAACTGTATAAATGTTTAATGACATGGCCGGTGCATCTACGCCGGCACTTTTTTTCTATGTTCATATTGACACGGGCCGACCTTGAGAAAACTGAAAGTCAGATGAATAATTAAAAAGCATCTGCAGCTGTCACCTTTATTATTCCAATTTTTCATTCTGATTTTCACACATTGCTGGACTGAGACATGATTCATTTCTTAGCAAGCTGGGTTAATCTTGTACTAAAAGGCTAGTTATGGGGCACTGGCACCATGGACACGGGGACAATGGAACACAAAACAAAGTTTAATGTTGAATTCAATTGATTAGTCTATAAGAAATCATTTCCATTATAAGTTAAAATGATATATGAGCTCATTTTATAAGGGGTACAGCTTATGCCCATAGATGCGTCTCTTTAAACTCCCAAAATCAAGTGTCAATGGTTGTGCCCCTCTCAGTATGTGGCACTGCCTGTGCTTGGCATCATTAAAATAGCCATTGGGGTATATTTTTCAAGCCCAGTGTCCTATAGCAACTAGCAGTAGAGATGGTGACTGAGCTATAGTCTTATTGTCATATATAAGGATGGACAAATGTGCCAGCTGAGAATATGACTTGGATTTGCCATCACCTATATCCACATATAGATACAGGTAAGTCTTCATAGCACCCAGTGTTGGGATGGCAAAACAAATTGTCCTGTAAATTGTCCTGTTTCATTCTAGGCACTTGGTTACCTTGTTCCCCACTACAAGTCTGCCCCTAAAGCTGGTCATGCTAGGGCTCATAAAAGCTACCAACTCAGCAGCTACTTAGCCTGTGTATTAGAGCACTGGAAGGTCATGTCTGACCAATAGCTGGCCAAAAATTGGCCAGATATCTATTGGGCAGGTTTGAAACTCCATTGGGTGAAGACCACATTCAGGGTCGGACAGGGCCGATGTGACGCCAGGAAAAAAATCGTTTGACCCCTGCCCTGGTGGGACCATCCGACCCAGACCCAATCCCGCCCTCCCCTGCTGCCCTCCCTCCATTGATCCTGCCCTCCCTCAATCCAGACCTGATCTGGCCTCCCCGTTGCTTCCCCCTATCTTGATCTTGCCCTTGGGTGTGTTAGTGGACGGGGCCCTAGAAGGGGTGCGGGGTCCCTGGGGTAGCAGCCCCGGTGGGCCTTGCAAACCCCAGTCCTACCCTGACCATATTGGCATATTGATGCAGCCTTTTATCTGAGGGATCTCCATGGGACCTCAGTATGATCTGATCATTGACCACCAAGCCAACAATTGGATCAACATGGTTTTGATTATTGTTTGAGTATCCAAATCAGACAAGTGTTCACTTGCTTAACTGTTGAAGTTTGTTCTTATCTCACAAAACCTCTGCTGGCATATGGTGAAAGCAAGTGGATTCCTTGGCTTGTCTATGGCTGGATAACAAGAGTTGATGGTTGACCATTGACCAACCATCACATAACTATTTGGCTGGAGAGTCCATAGACTTGCAACCATTGTGATGTTGTACCTCAACAACAAGGAGGACATGCCAGGGCCAGTCTTTCCCAGATCTTGAACATGGCTACTAAAGAAAACCCCTGGGCAAGCTTGAAAAAAAAAACATGAATTTTCCTTTCCTGAACAGAAAGGTCTCTGCAGCAGGGTCCCCCAAACCAATAGGTCTCAGAAACGCATTCCCCATTCTTCTGCCCCTTCGTGCGACCTCCTCAATCGTCCCATCAGTCAAACCCCTCTGAAAGCGCATACTAAGCAGCAATCAAATGTACATTTTCTGGTCTTACTAAAAATCTTCTTTTGACTTATTATATTCATAAGAGTTTCCATCTGTTTTCCAGCTGCTGCTCGGATATTTTATGAAATATTTTAGGGAGCAGAGTGTTCTTGAACTTAGTGCAGAAGATCTACTTTTACTGATGTCTTTAGGCGAAAAGCAGAAACCCAGGAGACGGACTTAGAAAAAGAAAAACATTCTCAAAATTCCCATAATTTCCTTCTCTTTTTTTTTTTTTGAAAAATGGTCTAATTGTTTTCTTTTGACTTAATGAAAGTGCTGAATATTTATTAGGCTAAATGATGATTACCAGCGGTTTGACTTTTAACAAGTGTTTTGAACCTTTCTGGAAAAACAAATAGAAATCCTAATCTGTACAAACATGGCGGGTTCTTTATATTTCCCAACTGGGGTCTTGGAGAAAAGATTAAGCAAATTGTGATGCACCAGCAAAGCAGTATTCCCTTGCCAAAGTAATGGAGGCAGTTGGAGCACCAATGATGCCCATTTATAGAGATATGCTCAGAATTTGACCAGTGATAGAGGTTGGCTGCACCCAAAAGTATTTTAAATTCAGACAAGGAGAAAGTGTTGGAAGGGTTACTGTCTGCTCTGCAAGGAATCAAAGGAGTCAAAACATGAACGTTTTTAAAGGGATTCTGTCTTGATTTTTATGATGTCGTTTTTATTTCTAAATGACACTGCAAATAATTCACTCTACAATATAAAATTTCATTCCTGAACCCACAAGTCTATTTGTATTTAGTTATAATATTGGTGTGTAGGTGCATCTCAGGTCATTTTGCCTGGTCATGTGATTTCAGAAAGAGCCAGCACTTTAGGATGGAACTGCTTTCTGGCAGGCTGTTGTTTCTCCTGCTCAATGTAACTGAATGTGTCTCAGTGGGACCTGGATTTTACTATTGTGTGAGTGCTGTTCTTAGATCTACCAGGCAGCTGTTATCTTGTGTAAGGGAGCTGCTTTCTGGATGCATTCCCATTGTTCTGTTGTTATAGATAAAATCCAGAAATACAAAAAATAGTTGCTGCGTGAAAATAGGCGATTTATTTAGCCCATGAGCATTTCCCAAACATAAGCGTTGCACATCAACATTATTCGGATGCCCATTGACTTTAATGCAAGCGTCAAGAATTGACGCGGACATAAAAATTTGAGTATTGTGAATTTTTCACCGTATCACGAATTTTACGGGAAATTCCCAAAATTTTTCGGCGAAGCAAAACGGGACAAATTTGACCATAACTAGTGATAAACCATGAGATAACTTTTTCTCATTTAATTGAATCTGGCCCCTTGTAGGACATGTGCATAGGCACCAGTGGTGTAACCAGATATTACTGGGTCCCATAGCAAATTATTTTTCAGGGCCCCAAAATGTCTGGAGGTTGAACTTTTTTACCAATAATTATTGAACTGATATATGAATTAGGGCTTAATTTGCCCCTATACCTCCTGGGTCCCTCTGCAGACGCAGGGTCTTCTTCCTCTGTAGTTACACCCCTGTGTATAGGCGTTAGGGATGCACCAAATCCACTATTTTGGATTCAGCCAAACCCCGGAATCCTTCGCTGAATACCGAACTGAATCCTAATTTGCATATGCTTTGTTTTGTGCCAAAAAGTCACGAGATTTCCCTCCCCGACCCTAATTTACATATGCTAATTAGGATTGGAATTTGGTTCGGCCAGGCAGAAGGATTTGGCTAAATCCGTATCCTGTTGAAAAAGGCTGAATCCTGGCCGAATCCCGAACCGAAAAATGTATGTGATTTTGCCCTACAGAAATAAGGTGGCACAAAAAATGCCCATAGACTCTAATGTAGTTTGCTACAAAATGTGCCTCAAAATATGCACAACAAAAAAGGTTTTGCACATTTTTCATCTTTTCGTGAATTATCAGCACAGATTCGCTCATCATCAGTCGTGGGATCTTATCTCACTTTTTTAGCCCATCATTTAATTAGAAAGCTACAGATATAGATTACTGAAATGTCCCGACATTCGCCGAAAAAGATACAAAAATTCGAACTTAATTGGCTTTTAGCAAAGAGTCCAGAATACCTGGCAACGGCACTGAGATACTTGTGTAACAATTTAAAGGGATACTGTCATGGGAAAACATGTTTTTCCCAAAACGCATCAGTTAATAGTGCTGCTCCAGCAGAATTCTGCACTGAAATCCATTTCTCAAAAGAGCAAACAGATTTTTTTATATTCAATTTTGAAATCTGACATGGGGCTAGACATTTTGTCAGTTTCCCAGCTGCCCCAGTAATGTGACTTGTGCCTGCACTTTAGGATGGAACTACTTTCTGGCAATCTGTTATTTCTCCGACTTAATGTAACTGAATGTGTCTCAGTGGGACTTGGCTTTTACTATTGAGTGTTGTTCTTAGATCTACCAGGCAGCTGTTATCTTGTATTAGGGAGCTGCTATCTGGTTTCACAAATTTTCTGGCAAAGTGAAACAGCACAGATTCGCTCATCATTAGTCGTGGGATCTTATCTCACTACTTGTTTGGCCCATCATTTAATTAGAAAGTTACAGATATAGGAAAACGCTGGCCTGTCTGCCATTCAGCCACAGAATTCAGGCCACGTTGCTGCCAGTTATATGGGAAATTCCACTCGTACAGGCTGTAAAAGTGACGCCTCCTACCAGCCCAAACTGGAAATATATACTAAGCTCCGGCCTTCCGTTGATCCCTCCTATAAAATATAGATATATTGTTTGTTCTGTAGATTTGTGTAAATTCAATAAAATATTTGTTTAGTAAAGAAATGAAAAAGAAACTCAAGGTCCTTTTTTTGTGAAGTTTCCCCACAAAGGAAACGCGTGACAGGCTGGAAATGAGCACAGACGCCCTTTTGTCTAACGCAGGTGTTACAGGTAAAACGCACCAGGTGAGATCCAAACCGGTGGAACTGAACCAGAATAAATAGGAGCGGGTCAAAGATCATGAGAGAATGTTGTGACATCGTTGGTGTTTCATCCCAGGACAATGCACCGTCATTATTCACTGTAAGTTCTCACTCAGTACAATATTAGTCTTCTTGTGTGTCGGAGGCTGTGGTTTTGTCAATGCATCTCTCGGATTCCTCGTCACAATAGGCAGGGCTTTAAGGCTAAATCCAACGAAAGGGATCTATAAACAGACTTGTTTTTTCAGCCTCACTCGAAAGGTAAACAGCCATTGGCACATTCACGAGGGTTGCTGCTGGGAGTTACAGGCCGGGCCTCAACTGTATCTTATATGCTTCTCCGGCGGGAATAATAAATATATACCTCCCGACTGTCCCATTTTTCATAGCACAGTCCCGATTTTGACAGCTGAACCGGCAGTCCTGGCTTATTACTGAAATGTCCCGACTTTCGCCAAAAAAGATACAAAAATTCTTACTTAATTGGCTTTTAGCAAAGAGTCCAGAATACCTGGCAACTGCACTTAGATACTTGTGTAACAATTTAAAGGGATACTGTCATGGGAAAACCTGTTTTTCCCAAAACACATCAGTTAATAGTGCTGCTCCAGCAGAATTCTGCACTGAAATCCATTTCTCAAAAGAGCAAACAGATTTTTTTTATATTCAATTTTGAAATCTGACATGGGGCTAGACATATTGTCAGTTTCCCAGCTGCCCCTGGTCATGTGACTTGTGCCTGCACTTTAGGATGGAACTACTTTCTGGCAGGCTGCTATTTCTCCTACTTAATGTAACTGAAGGAGTCTCAGTGGGACTTGGCTTTTACTATTGAGTGCTGTTCTTAGATCTACCAGGCAGCTGTTATCTTGTGTTAGGGAGCTGTTATCTGGTTACCTTCCCATTGCTCTGTTGTTAGGCTGCTGGGGGGGGGTAGGCAGGGGGTAATATGACTCCAACTTGCAGTACAGCAGTAAAGAGTGATTGAAGTTTATCAGAGCACAAATCACATGACTGGGGGCAGCTGGGAAACTAACAATATATCTAACCCCATGTCAGATTTCAATATTGAATATAACAAAATCTGTTTGCTCTTTTGAAAAATGGATTTCAGTGCAGAATTCTGCTGGAGTAGCACTATTAACTGATGTGTTTTGAAACAACATGTTTTCCCATAGTATTATCCCTTTAGGATAAGCAAAGAAACGATTGTAACTATTTAAGATAAGCAGGTCTCTTGGGGAATCTGTGACATGCAGCTTAAAGGGCAATTCACCTTCATGAGCAGAACTGTAATAAGACATAAAAACCACATAAATGTGTTCAAACTTTCATAACCTGACAAATTTTGTAAAATGAACATGGTGATTAGGGGGTGTGGCCACAACAATGGGCGCGGTCAAAACATTTTCGCCAAAGCTTTTTGTCCCTCTTTCTGTTTCCAAAATGTTGGGAGGTAGGCAAATCATCGGCATCGTCTCCAACCTGTACATCTCCCTTTCTCATTAAAGACGGATTTCCTTCAGCTTGAGTCTGATTGCAGCTGAACGTACACAGTCTTTAGTCATTCTGCTCTGGTATTTGACAGTCGCAATAAACAGCAACGCTTGTTTGTGTTGGCATTCATTTCCACATCTCCATACTAAAGGCATTCCAAGTAGTTCCAGAACTATACAGTGCAACAATGTATCTGTAACAAAGCAAAAATGTCATAAAAGCTGCAAAATTTGCAAATGTCTAGTAACCCCCATAGCAACCAATCAGATGCTTGTTTTCAAAGAGAGTAAATGCCACCTGCTGGTTCACCTTTAAAGGAGAACTAAAACCTAACTAAAGAAGTAGTTGTACATTATGTTTTGTGCTTCTGTACCAGCCCAAGGCAACCACAGCCCTTTAGCAGTAAAGATCTGTGTCTCCAAAGATGCCCCAGTAGCTCCCCATCTTCTTTTCTGCTGATTCACTGCACATGCTCTGTGCTGCTGTCACTTACTGAGCTTAGGGAGCCACTCACAATATACAGTACACATAGAATAGAAATGTCACAATATAAGGCTGATTAGTAATTAATACACATAATTACTACATGGCAGCACAGAAACCAGTGCAATTAGCATCAGAATTTAATAATCAGCAAACCTGTAGCATCAGCTTATATTACAGCCAGGGAAGCTCATTTTCTGCTGGATAATTAGTGACAAGCCCTAAGCTTAGCTTCTCAACAGCCAATCAGAGCCCACTGAGCATGTGAGTGTCACAGACACTTTCCAAGATGGTGACCCCCTGTGACAAGTTTGAAGTCCTGGATCATTGCTGCTATTAACAAGCTGAAAATTAAGTGAAATTAGGCTGGTAGAAGGCCGGAAGGTGGAGGGAGGACTCGGTAAGTGAACGCTGGGCCCCTCCAAAGATTTTTTTTGTGGCCATTTGTTACATCACTGGTTCCCACAATGCTTTGCATCAGCAGACTTCACCCAGAGCAAGGCAGCAAATGTAGAGATTTGTGCTGAAATTGCCATCGCTCACTGCACTTGCGTCCATACATGAACCCTGAAATTTTCTTAAAACGAATCAGAATTCTGCTCAACTTTGGTGTTTTTCTATCCTATGGTGATTTAAAGTGATCCCCGCCTCATTTACCTTTGCACATGGATTACCAGGCTCCAAATATATATCCTTACAGATGTTTTCATGAGAATTTACTGCAGTCCTCCATGATAAATGTGCCATTGTCGTACAAGGTCAACGAAGGGCAGCCGAGCATGGGGACAGTGTGAAAGGATACAATGTAACAAGCAACAATGGGGCTTACAGTGTGTAGAGATCGTAGCGCCTCCTGCCCCTGCCCTGCACATGCCGAGAGCTTGTTACATTGCTCACATAGCTATAAGGCAATAAGGCAGAACAAGGGTTCGGTTACTCACCAAAATTCCTCTGCATCCGCCTGCAATGTGACTCGTGGGAATATATACGCCTGTGCCACTGGGTGTTACCATGATAGTCTGATGGGATTACTATAGCCTAATGGAATTGGGGGTTGGAAGTGGGGCATCCTGGGAAATGTTACTAATGTATACCAAATATATACATACAATCGGATAACACTTTTACATAGCAGAGTTCAAGTTCTTCCTTTGGAATCCATTATTTACTACTTATAGTTATAAAAATTGCAGTCAGACTGTTGTGTGGTCCTGGGGCCACCAACCGTAATTGGATCAGGACAGTCGCCTTCAGGAAGGGGTTTTCAACTGTGATTGGTGCCCGAGGCCAGAAGAAGCTTTAGGGTCAAGGCACACGCTCATATTCATGGAGATTAGTCGCCCAGCGACAAATCTCCTCTTCTTCGGGGAGACTAATCTCCCCGAACTACCTCCCGCCGGCTAGAATGTAAATCACCGACATGATGTCACCAGAAGTTTCCTTGTGAAGCAACTTCAAGCTCCGAGTGTCATCCCGCCGGCGATTTACATTCTAGCCGGCGGGAGGCAGTTTGGGGAGATTAGTCGCCCCGAAGAAGAGGAGATTTGTCACCGGGCGACTGATCTGAGCGTTTGCCCTGACCCTAAAAGAGAATGAAAACCAAGTACCTAAGTTTGGACCCCTGGAGTGCCCCCACCCACTTCCCTAACTGAAACACCGCACCCCTCCAATATACCGTTTGCCGTGTCTATTACCAAAAAGCAATCAATCGTTCATGCTTGATTCTGGATTTTGGATATGTGCAGCTGAGGTCCCTCCAGACTTGATTTCAGCTTGGCATGAAGGGTTGCCACCTGTCCAGTTTTCGAAAGGGCTATCTGGGTCAAAACTGGACTGGTGACAACAGGTGCTTCCCCCGTTTTTGAAATTAGGAAATCCAGACAGGTCTCCCTTGAATGACAAGGTGATCAGTGAAGGCCATGTCATAACCCCGCCATCTGATGTCATAAATCCACCTCCAATGTCACCCACCCCTGACATAATCTGCCCCACCAACATCACCCACCTTACCCCACCCTGGCCAGATATTGATTGTGAAAGCCCATTAGAGGGCCCCATACACAAGCCAATAAGCTGCTGACATCGTCTGTCCCATGTATGGCCACCTAAATAAGGTAACCCAAAGGGCTCAGTGTGGGGACTGCTTGCAAGAGAAGATGACGCCCGTCAGCCCCTTTTGTGCTACGGTTTGGGAACAGTCATCAGTGGTTCAGTTCTGGAGGGGGCAGAAGGTGACTTTAATTTAGATATATGTCTTACATTTTAAACTCGGCTTATACTCGAGTATATACGGTAATTGTCTAAACAAAGGGGTTACCAGCAGGAATCTCACTAAGAATAAGACAAAGGTGACCCTTTGGTGAGAGGAATAAGCAGATTTATTGGGGTTCAGAACCCTCAGTAAGTGGCAAAGTTACAGTATGTCCCCTACAGACAGAATAACAGCCTTGATGTATTATATAATGACTTAGCAAACATTTTAACTGGAGGCGGCTGCTTGTGTGAGAAAAGAAGCATCTACATGTTAGAATTCTGTACTACGCCGGCCATAAAGCTCACTTTATAGACACCGGCCAAAGGAGGCCAGAGAGAAGCTGATACATGGAGATTGCCTGATAAAATTCACACAGTTCCTTTAAAATGTCTTTGAGTATTTGGTGTCCATGGGACTCACCATTAAGCAGAGGTGAGAGATTTCCATTGTTGTTTTCCCAACATGCCAGCGGGCTGCACCTCCCTGCACGACTACTGGAGATTTGTAGGCCAAATTGATAACAATGAACACTGTTATTAAATACACAGGCTCTCCAGTTTGGAATTTCAGCAGCTGTCTGGTTGCTAGGGTCCATTTTACATTAGCAACAAGGCAGTGGCTTGAATGAGAGACTGGAAGATCATTGGGATAGTCCCTGAATAGAAATATGAGTAATAAAAAGGAACAATAAAAATGGTAGCCTCACAGAGCAATCGTTATGTGGCTTTTAATCGTAAAATGTTGTATGTATTGAACCTCCGGCTAATGAAAGGGCAGATATGCTTGTCTGGGTTTGAACAATAGTTCAAGTTTAATAATTTGTTGAAGAAATCACCAGGGGGGGGGGATAGGCTGGGGCACAACCTGATTGGCCGAGAGTAATGCAAAGGTCACATAGACCTGAAACCGGCTGCTCAGAAAGGTAAAGGCAAAGTGCAAGAATAAGGCAACCAGAATAGCCATAAAAACTCTATTTACCTGCGAAGGAGGACTGATTATTTATTCTTTTAACTACAGGTAAAATATCTGTGTTCAAGGGAAACTCCTACAAAAAAAACGTTTTTTTTGCCTAATTATAAAAAATACAATTCTCAGCAACTTTTAAATATTCATCTATGCCTCTTTTTCTTTCGTTTTAAAGGTATGCGTAAATGTAATTGTTATTAAAAGTAGTGTTATATTAACTGGCTGTTTATATTCTCTGCACTGCTGGCTCTGACTCCTGAACCAATATGTTGGAAATCAGGCGATTAACCGACCTGGAGAGGAACTGACTTTTCAATATTAATTTATTCCTCTTTTTCTTTTGTTTTAAAGTTAGGCATAAATTTAATTGTTATTAAAAGCAGCGTCTGGCTGGCTGTTTATATTCTCTGCACTGCTGGCTCTGACTCCTGAAACAATATGTTGCAAGTCAGGTGATTAACCAAACTAACTGACGAACTGACGAACTGACGAACGAAAGTGCAAGAATAAGGCAACCAGAATAGCCATAGAAACTCTATTTACCAGTGGAGGATTGATTATTTATTCTTTTAACTACAGGTAAAATATCTGTGTTCAAGGGAAACGCCTCCAAAAATCAGTTATTTTGCCTAATTATATAAAATACAATTCTTAACAACTTTTAAATATTCATTTATTCCTCTTTTTCTTTCATTTTAAAGTTATGCGTAAATGTAATTGTTATTAAAAACAGTATTATTTAACTGGCTGCCTATATTCTCTGCACTGCTGGCCCTGACTCCTGAAACAATATCTTGCAAGTCAGGCGATTAACCGACCTGAAGAGGAACTGACTTTTTAATATTAATTTTAATATTAATTTATTCCTCTTTTACTTTTGTTTTAAAGCTATTTTAATTTAATTGTTATTAAAAGCAGCGTCTGGCTGGCTGTTTATATCCTCTGCACTGCTGGCTCTGACTCCTGGACCAATATGCTGAAAGTCAGACAGTTAACCAACCTGGAGAGGAACTGACTTTTAAATATTAATTTATTCCTCTTTTTCTTTAATTTTAAAGTTATGCATAAATGTAATTGTTATTAAAAACAGTGTTATATTAACTGGCTATTTATATTCTCTGCACTGCTGGCCCTGACTCCTGAAACAATATCTTGCAAGTCAGGCGATTAACCGACCTGAAGAGGAACTGACTTTTTAATATTAATTTACTCCTCTTTTTCTTTCGTTTTAAAGCTATGCATTAATTTAATTGTTATTAAAAGCAGTGTCTGGCTGGCTGTTTATATCCTCTGCACTGCTGGCTCTGACTCCTGAACCAATATGCTGAAAGTCAGGCGATTAACCGACCTGGAAAGGAACTGACTTCTGTTACACTGTTATAAGTGTCAGAAACAGCGAATAAAAAAGGGACAGACGCTGCTTTCAGTAGCAATTATGTTGCGATGAATGTATATTAGGAAAGTGCTTAAAATTACATTTCCTATACAGAAATAGTATTTGGGTGGAGCACTTCAGCTTAGAGCTTTGTGTGACAATAAAAGACGTTTCACTGTAATACTACACACCTACCTACCTTAGTATCTTTTCTAAAAACAAAATGAATATAGAGTTTCCTAACATGAGCTGGACACTGGCAGATGCTCGAAATGCTTTCTTTGACCATTAGGGGTTGGTTCACCTTTAAATTAACTTTTAATACAAGTATGGGACCTGTTTTCCAGAATGCTCGAGACCTGGGGTTTTCTGGATAATGGATCTTTCCGTAATTTGAATCTTCATACCTTAAGTCTACTAGAAAATCATGTAAACATTAAATAAACCCAATAGGCTTGTTTTGCTTCCAATAAGGATTAATTATATCTTAGTTGGGATCAAGTACAAAGTACTGTTTTATATTTTTTTTAATAGTAGGATTATTTCGATTAAATGGAGTGTATGGGAGATAGGGATGCACCGAATCCACTATTTTGTATTCGGCCGAACCCCCGAATCCTTTGTGAAAGATTTGGCCGAATACCGAACCGAATCCGAACCCTAATTTGCATATGCAAATTAGGGGTGGGAAGGGGAAAACATTTTTAACTTCCTCGTTTTCTGACAAAAAGTCACGTGATTTCTCTCCCGCCCCTAATTTGCATATGCAAATTAGGGTTTGGATTCGGTTCGGCCAGGCAGAAGGATTCGGCCGAATCCGAATCCTGCTGAAAAAGGCCGAATCCTGGCCGAATCCCGAACCGAATCCTGGATTCGGTGCATCTCTAATGGGAGACAGCCTTTCTTTAATTCAGAGCTTTATGGATAACGGGTTTCCGGATAACGGATCCCATACCTGTATGATGTATGAAATGTGTAGTTGGTTTTCATTTTTTTATTTCTGGTTCTTGAGTTATTTAAGTCTTTATTCAGCAGTTCTCCAGTTTGCAATTTCCGCCATCTGTTACTCGGCTCCAAATTACTGATGGGTGAATAAATTCGCCAGGCACAAATTCACGGCGATAAAATTTTGGACGCACGTCGGGAAAAGTTGCTCGCATCAAAAACAGCGCGTATCAATATTATTAGGACACCCATTGACTTTAACACCGGTGTCAAAGTTGACGCTAGCGTCAGAATTGATGTGGGCGTTACAATTTGCGTTTCGTGAACTTTTCACCATTTCGCAAGTTTCGCAGGAAATTTGCACAGTTTTCGGCAAAGTCAAACAGGACAAATTCGGCCATCAGTACTCCAAATTACCCTAGCAACCATGCATTGATTTAAATATGATACTGTGATATGAATAGGCGAGGGCCTGAATAGAAAGAATTATAAACAAGAAGAAAAACGAAGGCCAATTGAAAAGTTGCTTCGACTTTCAAAAACTGAAAGGTGAACCACCCCTGAAAATAGGAGTTATTTACAAACACAAGAGCAGGTTGCAAAGTGCAACTCCCAATTTTTTACCCTTAATGCATTAAGTGCACCCCTAAATGACCCCTCCCCGTTGTGGTCAACATTCCACGTGCGCCATTAACCTATAGGATGACCCAAACGCATTAAATCCATTTAATTCCTGAAAGTAATCAGGTTCTGCTAAACGTAGGACTTTATTGTCCAATACAAACATTCAGCGGCAGTGTTTTATACAAGGCTTTACATAGAAGGAATTTGTCAGGTGCCTCAGGTGCTTGGGAATATCCAGTTACTTTGCTGAAAGAAGAACTTCGAGCCCAGTCCACGGCTTGGGTTTTTCTCATTAGCCAAGAGCCATATAAGGACTTCTATACGAAATAACCCACCGAACGGGGAGAAAAAAGCAGAAAAACACACACACATAAATCATGAGGCTTCCTCGCTTCTTGTCATCCGTTCTCCTGCCATACTGAGAAGCTTTCATAAGTCCCTGATATTAAATGAAATAAAGCAAATATGGAAAATGTTTGGACTGGCCAGGTGACAAGACATCAATATCACGTTACACGCTGAGTTTTTGAGAATTTCCTAAGAAAATAATCTCTTTATCCGAGGGATTTCAACAGACCAGGGCCAAGGCAGACGGGGTATAAAGTGGTACAGAGCATTGGCCAAAAGGTTTAAAACCGTATTGGGGTATCGAAGGTATTTTTCTTATCTTGGGGGGCATATGTAGAATGAGTTTTTGGGAATTGTAGTCTGTTTCCCTGCTGTAATTCTGAGGAATGTGAAAGCATGGGATGTTCATGTAACCATGAAAGAATTTAAGCCCTGAGTGCAAAAACAAACTTCTGAGTTGAAATTAAATAGGTATTGGATCTGTTATCTGGAAACCCGTTGTGCAGAAATCTCTGAATTATGGAAAAGCCGTCTCCGATAGCAGCGTCGGACTGGGCAGGTGGGAAACCGGGAAAAATCCTGATGGGCCCTACCCAGCCCAGATCTCTCCTTGTGAGGAAGCTGCTTCCTCCCTCCCTGGCCCCAGGCGCGGATGAAATAAAAAGATGGTAGTGTGCGGGGGGCCGGAGGGAGACCAGAGGGCACTTAGCGTCTGGGGTGGGGGGCGGAGGGGTTGGGGGGCACCAAGGCAGCAGCCTCAATGGGCCCCAGCAGCCTCAATGGGCCCCAGGCCCCCCAATCCGACACTGTTCCATAGACTCCATTATAAGCTAATAATTAAAAAAATTTCTCTGTAATAATAAAACAGTACCTTGTACTTCATCCCAATTAGGATAATATTAATCCAAACGGGTGACAAAACAATCCTATTTGGTCATGTATAGCTTAATTGGTTTTTTAGTATGATGATCCAAACTACAGAAAGATCCCTTATCCGGAAAACCCCAGGTCCCAAGCATTCTGGATAACAAGTCCCATACCTGTACTATAAAACCTTATACGATGTTTCAAGTGGTTCTAGAGTCTTTCAGTGGAAAGGTGGTGGTTTCCAATATCGATACAGCTTAAAAGGGTTGGGGGGGAGCATTATCCCATATTTAGATATAATCACTAAATAACCTATGTCCATCACTGCTAATGAAAGCACAATGTCCACCTATCCCAGTGGCATCTCTAATGCATCTTAGGAAATCAATTGAAAGGCTTTGGGAACCTTTGCTATTGACTTTGCACAATTAAGAAAAATGATGGATAGTCAAGGGAGAAGGTCCACACTACACAAGGCTGTATTTATGGCCGACACTTGGGTGCCTTGCTTTCTCCTGCAGAATTATATGATGTTGAGTATAGCTACTTGAAGGCATGTGCTCTTGTGCTGATGGGATTTACTGTGAAAACTGGCACAAGAAGATGTAAAGAGATCACACACTGTACTGAATGGTAGTTTTTGGAAGACCAGGCCCTAGCTGGGAACACCAGAGATTTTATACACCTTTCATCCATATACATGGGGGGCTTCACAAGGAGGAATCCTAATGACTTGTGCTTGGGTTAGTAATATATCACAGGCGCCAACTGGCATATGTAAGATTATTCTCATAATGCACCGCTGTGGGACCTGGATATAATTAGCAATTAGGCCTGCATATGATTGTTGCCTGGTCTGGAGGCTCCTTGAGTGCCTGTCCTACACCAACCCAATACCCCAGATCCCTCCTTTAACCTTGATGAGTTTTACCTCTTGTGGGTCTCTCCATATATGACATTATATTGGTTTTGCTAAGGGTAAGGGCACACCTGGAGATTCGGGGAGGTTTAGTCGCCCGACGACTAATCACCTCGTCTTTGGGGCGACTAATCTCCCCGAACTGCTTCCCAGTTCAATGCAAAAATGCCTGCGCCAATGCACTCGCATCGCTTTCGATTTCCAAAGTCACCCGAAGTTTCCTCACGAGTAAACTTCGGGCAACTTTGGAAATCGAAGCACCGCAACTGCATTTGAGCAGGTGTTTTTTCATTGAAGCTGATGGAAGACAAGGGGAAGCAGTTTGGGGAGACTAGTCGCCCCAAAGAAGAGGCAATTAGTCGTCATGCGACTAAATCCCCCCGAATCTTCAGGTGTCCCCTTACCCTAAAACACATAGCATAGCTAAGCTGATGGGGTTGAGGGTGATGACATTCTTCCATAGGCTTGAGTACTAATGTATAAAGGAAAGATTCTCCTCACCACCAACCAAACACTGACCGAAGCTTCTCTCTCCACTCTATGCCTGGTTGGAAAGTGACTAGGGCTAGCATAGGAAGAGTCAGATATAAAGATAAGTCTTGAAATATTGACTTGTTCCTACATATTTCACAAATATTTCTATTCTCTTTCACTCTGGGGATTAACTATAGTTCAGGAATGGTCAAGGGTGGCTTCTCAGAGGTCAATTTCTGGTAAAAACAAGCAAGTTCTTGATTGGAATTCACTAGGAGGATGTTGTTTTTCTATGGTTCTACTGTCCCTAGCAACCAGGCAGTTGTTTTACTAAATTAAAGACAAATAGGAGAAGGTCTGAACAGAAAGATAAATGTCTAATATAAGTTATTCTAAAACAACTGGACTTGCTCAGTAATCATTGAAGATGTTTCAATACTCATCCGAGCAGCTTCTTCCGTTCAACTTCAATTCAAACGTGAACTGAAGAAGCTTCTCGGATGAGTAGTGAAACATCTTCAATGATTACTCAGCAAGTCCAGTTGTTTTAGAATTACTTGTATTAGATATACCATGACCTGGATGAATGCAAATCTTCATAGTCAGAAAGATATGATATCTCTTAAGCAGAACAACTGAATAAACCCAGCAAGTGCTAAGTGCCAACACTAATTCCCTTATCTATCTCCCCTGTAGGCTTTACTGACACTTGCAGAACTTGCTGCAGAACATAAGCTGCCCTGAGTCAAAGGGAACTGGCTTTGAAATTGTTCCGTTGCCTTTAGGCATTTACATAATGCGGTGAATCCCTTTGGAGGCAGCCTGTCCGTACAAGCCATAGAGGAACATGTATATATTAAACATGTATGTTCAAGTCACAATTTATTTTAATTACAATGCATTGAATTACTGTAGCTATTAGATATAAGCATTAATTGGTTTCCAAGGCCCAACCAATAGCATCCTAGTATTTACCAATAAGTTCAGGATTTCCTTCTGGACTCCAGTAGACAATCAAGGTCATACACTGACCTAGTGTTATTGCTGCCTGCTGGGAAATAACTCTACCTTGCTGTGAATCATATCAGTGAATCATGTACTTCCAACTCTAGATATCTATATTTGTTTAACCGCCAGTAAACAGCACTTTTCAGAGATAACAAACACATAAAGGGAAGCGGTATGACGGCCCAACAATGAACATTATATAAGTAGAGATAACTGCTTCTCAGTCTCAAAATAAAAACTCCTCAGAGTTTTGGTATTTGCCTTGATAAGAGCTGCACCTGCATCTACGCCAGCCCTATTATCTGGAACATATCACAAGAACTCCAGGAACCGGCCATTCTAGAAATGCAGCCTCTGGGAAGCACTGGTTGTGAGCAGCAAGTTCTGCACTGGCAAAGGCATTCATTGGTGGTTGGCTCCATGTTGGCATTAGGGACCTTTCTCCCTATTAAGACTAAGGGTAATAAGATGATAATCAATGGGATCTCTACCCTAAGTAGGTGGAAGAAAATCTTCAACTTGAAGACCCCTCCCCCTTCCCAATATTCCATTGCAGGGTAAAGATTCCATACATGGGCAGATCCACTCATTTGAAGAGGTTTGCCAAATGACCATACCTTTCCCCAATATGCCCACCTTGAATGGGCGATATGCAGTTGATCCGATAATGAGCCCTAGGGCCCAATGATTGGCTCACAAGGCCAGAAATGCAGACGTGGGAACGAGAACCACATCAATGAACCAATTCGGTCCTTAATCCAATGCAGATTTTAAATCTTTTGATCGACATCTGGTTGATTTTCAGCCAGATATTGGTCGGGGAAGCCTGTTGGAGGGCAACCTACATTGACCAATAAGATGTCGACTTTGCCGGCTGCAACTTTTATTGGCCTGTGTATGACCATCTTAAGAGAGATTAAAGGGCACCAATCATGACCAAAATCATTTACTAAGTAAATACACTATGTGAAAGTTCAAGAAATCCGATTTTTAAAACAGTTAGAATTGTTTGTATAATGTAAATAATCAGCTCACTATTCCTTCTGCAAGATCTCCCCTATCTCCACTGCAGTTCTAGCTGAGGCAGCCATCTTGGATTTCACTGGCTCCTCCTACCTATATCTTCCCAGCCAACTGTAGCTCTGAAATCTCGCACATGCTCAGTTCAAATTCCTTCTTTGCTTATCAACCCTTCTAAGCTATTTTCAAATCAGCCAAACCTGTGTGTTAGCTGCTGTACAGTAGTGCTGCCACCTGCTGGAAGTTAGCAGGTGGCAGCACTTCTAGTGGATACTTCTAGTGGAGGAGTTTACTAAAACAAGGCATTCTGGGTAGAATACTCAAAGCAGTGTTACAATCTGAGCATGCTCCTGAAATTTGCACATTAGAGTCTCTGTTAGAGTCTCAATATGGCCTCCCTCAGTGAAAGAACCCATTTGACAAAGTAAGGGATTTTTTTAAAACCTGCAGTTTTTTCAAAAAACTATATATGTAGTTTGATTAAACGTGTTTAGCTTGTACTGGTCAGATTGTTAATATGTGTTTGATTTTGGCTGTGATAGGTGCCCTTTAAGAGACTACAGAAAGTGATACCTTTTCCGACCCGTGATGGGATAAAATGACCCAGGAGGGTGTTTATTGTCGGAATGTAGTAGCTTAGACCCACCAGATGAATAAATGAAAAGGGGAAAAGGGTCCAAAGTCATCTACTTTCTTGCCTTTCTCTTCTCCTCTACTTTTATCTCCCCCATTTCCATCTCCCCCTTATTTTCTCTATTTTAATTTCCTTTTCTCTCCTTTTCTGTACACCCCTTCTGTTTGAATTTTGATGACTTGAGAGACCACCAGCACTGGATCCTTCTACAATATTACCCGGTATCCTTATCAGCAGGAAAATGATGTCCTGGCCCCATTCTTTCGGTGCAATTTCACTGGCCGTATTGTGGGAACCTTGGAGCTACTGCTTCCTTTCAGGATGATTCATCCGAACTGACTGTCCAGGTGCAATGGCGCTTGGAGCAGCATTTTTGGACACAAGTACCTTTAAAGAATGGCATTGATACATGGCTCCATTTTAGCAGTTGTGGTTGTAAATGACCCCTAAATACAGAAACTATACAGAAGTGCAGCTTTGAATGCAAATAACTTTAATTAATGGCATCTAACTGTGGTTATGTTTAAAAATGGCCCCTCGTGGCACGCTTAAGTCAAAAGCCTCCAAGCCAAGACTAGTTAATGAAACAGCAGCACTGACCGTATAAAAGAAAAGCATTTCCCCTTTCATTTCAATATGATCTTTTCCACCCTGGCAGCTTATAATGGCAGAATTATGGAAACACTCAGCATGGAAATGTATTAAAAAGTATCACCTCCAGGAAAATGACCACTGGTTCCAGTAACACCTGCTGAACTAACAGCGAGTGCAGCTGAAGGGAAGGAATAGAAAATATACAGGTTGCTCTCCTGGAACTGAGAACGTTGCACCATCCAGGCACACACTAATGTTTTTATGGTAATGCCCCAATTTAAGTGTTCAAAGAGACAAACCATTAGGAATAGGGTGCTGAGTTTAAGTTGATCTCTGTTGATACTCATTGATCTTGGATACTGTTCTGTTTCACTTTACTACAGTCTGATGTTATCTAGTAGTAAAAAATCTTAAGCAATTAGTGTAGACTGGGCTTCAGAGGACTTCTTTCACTTCTCTCTTTATCTTCAGCTTTCCCTTTTTTTTCCATAAAGGGATACTGTCATGGGAAAAATTTTTTTTTTCAAAATGAATCAGTTAATAGTGCTGCTCCAGCAGAATTCTGCACTGAAATCCATTTCTCAAAAGAGCAAACAGATTTTTTTATATTCAATTTTGAAATCTGACATGGGGCTAGACATTTTGTAAATTTCCCAGCTACCCCGAGTCATGTGACTTGTGCTCTGATAAACTTCAATCACTCTTTACTGCTGTACTGCAAGTTGGAGTGCTAGCACCCCCCTCCCTTTCCCCCCCCCCCCCAGCAGCCAAACAAAAGAATAATGGGAAGGTAACCAGATAGCAGCTCCCTAACACAAGATAACAGCTGCCTGGTAGATCTAAGAACAACACTCAATAGTAAAAACCCATGTCCCACTGAGACACATTCAGTTACATTGAGAAGGAAAAACAGCAGCCTGCCAGAAAGCAGGCAGGCACAAGTCACATGACATGGGGCAGCTGGGTAATTGACAAAATGTCTAGCCCCCATGTCAGATTTCAAAATTAAATATAAAAAAATCTGTTTGCTCTTTTGAGAAATGGATTCAGTGCAGAATTCTGCTGGAGCAGCACTATTAACTGATTCATTTTGAAAAAAACTAATTTTTCCCATGACAGTATCCCTTTAAGTTGATCTCTGTTGATACTCACTGATCTTGGATACTGTTCTGTTTCACTTTACTACAGTCTGATGTTATCTAGTAGTAATAAATCTAAAGCAACTAGTGTAGACTGGGCTTCAGAGGACTTCTTTCACTCCTCTCTTTATCTTCAGCGTTCCCTTTTTCTTCCTTAATGTTTTTTCTATCCCTTTTTGCTGTTTGCTCTTACTTCAATGATGGAGAAGGTCAAAGGAGTGAGTAGATGGTATAGTCAACTGACCTCCAGACCCATCAAGAATCTTCCTTGCGCCCAAGTAGACCAGTTCAACCAACTGCTTGTGCAATCTAGTTTCTACTAGGGATGCACCGAATCCACTTTTTTGGATTCGGCCGAACCCCCGAATCCTTCAGGAAGGATTCGGCTGAATACCGAACCGAATCCGAAAGCTAATTTGCATATGCAAATTAGGGGTGGGAAGGGGAAAACATTTTTTACTTCCTTGTTTTCTGACAAAAAGTCACGCAATTTCCCTCCCTGTCCCTAATTTGCATATGCAAATTAGGATTCGGATTCGGTTCGGCCGGGCAGAAGGATTCGGCCGAATCCTGGTGAATCCCGAACCGAATCCTGGATTCGGTGCATCCCTAGTTTCTACATTGAGATTTATAGGCGCAACCTACAGAGTAGATAGAAGGTTAATACAATAGACTGGGTTCTGTTTAGCCAGAACACTAGACAGTATACTAAACAGAACCCAGTCCACCCACTTTCCATTTGATGCCATAGTTACTTCTGTCAGCGTACACGCAGATATTGGATTCCATGAATAGTTCTGAAGGTTTATGGCATTAACGTTACAGGGTGGCCTTCCTTGTTTTATTATAAACTAACATATATTGTTTCACATGAATGAATTAATGAGTAAACTATTGTCTAAATCCAAATTCAAACTATGGCGCCGGGATCTCTGAGATCTTAATGTTAACATGGGTTATTAAGAAGACATTTATTTCTCGGTGCCGGAAAAGTCTATAACATTCCAGACTAAATGCTGAGAGGTTTATTTATAAAGGTACAACATGGAAGCCGGTCACTTTATTATGGTTTATTTATAAGGAACCATAAGTATTTTGTAGTGGCAAAATGACACCGAAAAGCAGATCTGGAAAGTTGTGAGAAAGGGCCTGGCTGATAAATTCGGAATTGAGATGCCCAGCTGGTGTTAACTAAAATTCCCAGCATTCCTCAGCCGCCATCAAAGGATTATGGGAATTGTTGTCCAACACCAGCTGGTAGGTGCAAGTTTTGATGTCGAACTAATTTCTGAATTGTTAACATTTCCGTCCCATCCTCCGTACTGTACATTCCCAAATGGTAACAGCAGGGAGTCTGTTTACTTAAGACTGAAAGGTGCAAGAGGGCACAAAACTTCTCTGGGAATTTTCACTTGTACTAGTTTTGCCTATTTATAAAGCACAATTTTCACAGTGATTTTTTTTTTTTTTTCAATTTCCAAAATATTTCAGCGGGTTTAATTTTTTTTCTCAATGAGGAATTTTCTCTTACGGATTTACTATTATGGACAAAAGGCTAAATAATTAGGGATGAGTGTCTTGTTTCACTTGATGCAAATTAGCTGGGAAATTAGCGAAATTTGTGAGCGTTAAAAATTGTGTTTTTTTTTGATGGGGGAAAAAACTCCTAATGAAGCTAGTGAATTTGTTTAGATTGAGAAAAAATTAACTCCAATGCGTTTGGCAAGATTTCAGCAAAATTTCTCAATTTCACACATTTTTCTACAGTTTTGCTCATCCCTATAAATAAAAATAAATAATAAATTGCAGTCAACCTTTACCTGATCAAATCTAAAGCTGTTTAAGTAAGGCTGAAAAGATATAAAAGTATGAAAACTAATCTTTTTTCCCCCTTAAATTTTGTTTTGCATCTTTACCAAGCACAATTTTTCTTTTTAAATCATCCAGAATTTATTTTTTCCCAAGGTGACTTTTTTCCCCAGTGGCATATTTTTTTTACCAAGGAGTTTTGCTTTTTGATTAACTATTGTCCAAAAAAGCTAATAATAATAATATTTCAGGTATGGGACCTGTTATCCAGAATGCTCAGGACCTGGGGTTTTCCAGATAATATATCTTTCCTTAATTTGGATCTTCATACCTTAAGTCTACTAGAAAATCACGTAAACATTAAATAAACCCAATAGGCTGGTTTTGCCTCCAATAAGGATTAATTATATCTTAGTTGGGATCAAGTACAAGTTACTGTTTTGTTATTACAGATAAAAAGGAAATCATTTTTAAAAATATGAATTTTTTGATTATAATGGTGTCTTCAGGAGACAGCCCTTCCATAATTCGGAACTTTCTGGATAACGGGTTTCCGGATAACAGATTCCATACCTGTATAATTATTTAGAGTCTCATCTTAAAGGAATAGTTCAGTGTGAAAATAAAAACTGGGTAAATAGATAAGCTGTGCAAAATAAAAAAATGTTTCTAATATAGTTAGTTAGCCAAAAATGTAATATATAAAGGCTGGCGTGAACAGATGTCTAATAAAACAGCCAGAATCCAACTTCCTGCTTTTCAGCTCTATAACTCTGAGTTAGTCAGCGACTTGAAGGGGGGCCACATGGTACATTTCTGTTCAGTGAGTTTGTAATTGACCCTCAGCATTCAGCTCAGATTCAAAAGCAACAGAAATGACCCATGTGGCCCCCCCTCAAGTCTCTGATTACTGTCTGGTAGCCAGGGCAACCAGTCAGTGTAAACCAAGAGAGCTGAAAAGCAGGAAGTAGTGCTCTGACTGACTTGTTATACATGAAATCACTCCAGCCTTTATACATTAAATTTTTGGCTAACTAACTATATTAGAAACATTTTTTATATTGCACAGCCTATCTATTTACCCAGTTTTTATTTTTACACTGAACAATTCCTTTAAAGTTCATGTTCTCCGACCTAGAATAGCCCAGATAGATTCCCGGGGAATTAGAAAATCAGATACAATTTTTTTTTCCTGCATACCATAGTAAAAGTTTTATATTGAAACCAGGAGTCTACTGGATAAGGGGTCTTTCCATAATTTGGATCTCCATAACTTAAAGGGATACTGTCATGGGGAAAAAAAATTTTTTCAAAATGAATCCGTTAATAGTGCTGCTCCAGCAGAATTCTGTACTGAAATCCGTTTCTCAAAAGAGCAAACAGATTTTTTTATATTCAATTTTGAAATCTAACATGGGGCTAGACATATTGTCAATTTCCCAGCTGCCCCGAGTCATGTGATTTGTGTTCTGATAAACTTCAATCACTCTTTACTGCTGTACTGCAAGTTGGAGTGATATCACCCCCTCCCTTCCCCCCCCCCCAGCAGCCAACAAAAGAACAATGGGAAGGTAACCAGATAGCAGCTCCCTAACACAAGATAACAGCTGCCTGGTAGATCTAAGAACAACACTCAATAGTAAAAACCCATGTCCCACTGAGACACATTCAGTTACATTGAGAAGGAAAAACAGCAGCCTGCCAGAAAGCATTTCTCTCCTGAAGTGCAGGCACAAGTCACATGACCAGGGGCAGCTTCGAAATTGACAATATGTCTAACCCCATGTCAGATTTTAAAATTGAATATAAAAAAATCTGTTTGCTCTTTTGAGAAATGGATTTCAGCGCAGAATTCTGCTGGAGCAGCACTATTAACTGATTCATTTTGAAAAAAAAAATGTTTTTCCCATGACAGTATCCCTTTAAGTCTACTTAAAGAAAATTTAAACATTTAGGGGCCCATTTATTAAACCTCAAATTGAACTGGTCAAGTTTTTAAAGGGGAAAACTCGAATATTTAGAGGAAATTTAGATTTATTATACCCCAAATCTGATCTGAAAATACTGCATCTCAATCCTGTTGAGGTCCTGTAGAAGTCAATGGCAGATGAAGATGTTTCTGAAGATGTTTCTTGACATTGTGATCCGCGCTGGTTGTCGTCCTAAGGATTAATTATATCTTATATAGTTGGGATCAAGTACAAGCTACTGTTTTATTATTACAGAGAAAAAGGAAATTATTTTTAAAAATTTGGATTATTTGGATAAAGTGGAGTCTATATGAGATGGCCTTTCCGTAATTCAGAGCTTTCTGGATATTGGCTTTCTGGATAAAGGATCTCATACCTGTACATGTGTATTAGTGATGGGTGAATTTATGGATTTGCTGCAAATTTCAGCATTTCGACGCCCATGAATGTTTTCGCGTAACTGTGGTGAAAATTTGGCGCAACAATTGTTGTGCATCAAATTCATTTTGTCGCCCATTGACTTTAATGCGTTTTGCCAATTTTTCCGCAATTGGGCGTTTCTCAAATTTTTCTGAGAAAATCACTAATGTATATAGGAGGAGATTTTTGTGTGTAAGGGACCATAGTAAGCGTGACTTGCCCCAACAGAATGCGCCTTTAGTACAATTTACTGAGCCGGATCTTAACAAAAAAAGTCTTTCAAAAAAAGTGTTTTGGAGTCCAGGTGTTTGAGGGCAGAGTGGAGCCAAAATATCGCCCTTTTGTGACTGTATAAACAGCTTGTTAAAATGAGTTCTGCAGAGCCGCAGCAGCGGCAGCACATCTGCTCCGTGCCATTTCCAAAGTACTGTCTGTTCTGCACATGAAAGCAGAGTCTGGGCTGTTGTTTCAACACAGTGAATTCTCCGGACAGAAGAGCTCATTGATTAAAGCCATTCAGTTCTTTCTTCCCAGTGTTGGGTCATTACGGGAGGAACTTCTTAATAGATACAACATGGAAGGAGCAGAGCGGAGTGCGTATTTCTTGTGCCCAGGGCTGGAATGGTGGCAATGCAGAGAGGCCAGGTGGAGAGGTATTAAGAATTATATTTGATGTTTCCAAATCTGCAGCCCTATAGCTCAGCAGTTGGCAGTTTGGGCCAAAACCGATGAGAGCTATAGTTTTACCCACCGATAGGGCAGGTTACAGCCAGACATCCTAGCTATGAGGCCAGCAACAGGCAAGTTAACCTCTGCTCTGGTCTACGGTCTCCTCCTTTTATCCGCCCAAGCTAAGCCACCTACACACACAAGTTCCACCCCATTTTGCACACAGTGGGCACCCTTTCAACTATAGGGTGCCCTTAAGGTGGCCATACACGATAAGATCCATTGATTTAGCAAGGTTGCCAAACAAGCAGGTCTTAACTCGATGTGCCACCAAAGGCCTCTGAGTACTTGGAATGCCAGGGCCTTTTTTGATACCCAGTCCTGGATAGCGGATTAAACCTGTTCTACATCAAAGGAAATGGCCAATGGCGAGGACCACATCAACTAGCCAACACGGTCCTCGATTGCCAAAAAAATCAAACCTGCTTGATCTATATCTGCCCGATTTTTGGCCTGATATCGATCGACGAGACCCGCCAGAACACCCCCTACATGGGCAGATAAACTGCTGAATTGGTCTAAAGGACTGATATTGTAAGGCCATCCTTATGGTCATCTGCCACTGGTCCTGGGTCAAACTTTTTACAAGGTCCCTTCCTGCTCACAAACTAACCTATCTCTCAATTGCTTCCTGGTCACTCTCTCTGGAAAACCTGCCTTCTATTATGTAACCTCTGTTGTTAACAAAACTCTTAGGGGCATATTTATCAAGGGTCAAATTTCAAATTCAAAGGTCAAAAACCTCGAAAATCGAGTCAAAGTTTTTTTTTGGTCAAATAGGTCAGTATTCAGCCGAATCATATGAATTGAAGGAATATCGCATTCGGTAGAATCGGATTCAAAGTTTTCCCAAAAAAACTTTGATTTTTCAAAGTCCACCAATTGACTCCAAATAGGTTCTAGGACAGGTGTCCCCAACGTTTTTGATCTGTGCGCAACAGTCAGATGTAAAAACAGTTAAGGAGCAACACAAACATGAAACATGTTCCTGGGTGGTGCCAAATAAGGGCTGTGATTGGCTGTTGGTAGCCCCTATGTGGACTGGCAGCCTATAGGAGACTCTGTTTGGCAGTTTTTTTATACAACCAAAACTTGCCTCCAAGCCTGGAATTCAAAAATAATAACCTGCTTTGAGGCCACTGGGAGCAACAGCCATGGGGTTGGTGAGTAACATGTTGCTCCCGAGCTACTGGTTGGGGATCACAGTTCTAGGAGGTCCCCCATAGGCTAAAACATGAAGAATGCTTAGTAGCATCGCTTATAGAAAATTCAGGACCTACTTGGCCATATCTGAAACAGGATAATCAAATAAAGATAAAAACGCGCTTGACAATTCCTAGAAGAAAGAGGGTACCAATGGTGTATTAAACCTTAAGATTGGTAGCCATGATCTAAATAAGCCTACTCACATTCGGTAGAAGCGTTAACCAGCATTTAAGCATGCTTTTATGTTTATTTGATTATACTGACAGATTTCCCCATGTTTTAATTGGCTCACTCCAGCATGTATCAGAAATCTTCATGGTAGGGTTGGTTACAGCAGGGAAAAAGGTTAGGTTGAGGAAGCACACTCATAAATAGTGATGGGCGAATAAATTCGCCTGGCATGAATTCGCGGCGAATCTCCAGTGAAAATTGAACAGTGAAAATTTGCCGGCGTCAATTTCCGATTTTCACTATTTTTTAGAGAAGACGTTTGAATTCCTTGATTTTTTTGCGAAAATGTTCGAATTGCTCGATTTTTTTGTGAAAATTTTCTAGTTGCTTGTTAGTGACAACATTGGAATGGCTCAGTTTCTTGCTGATAACGTTCAAATTGCTCTATTTTAGTGAAAACTTTCAAATTGCTCGAATTTTTAGTAAAAAAGGTTTGAATTGCACTATTTTTCCGTGAAAACGTTCGAATTTTTTTGCCAACTTTCCGATTTGATGACTTTTTTGTGAGTTTTTCGCACATTTTGCAGGAAAGTTAGCGAGATGGGAGAAATTTGCCCATCACTATTCATTTATATCTCAGAATCTATAAGCAAAAATTATACAACTTCATTTTTTAAATAGATTTATGAATCATTCGCTACGGTTTGTGGGAATGTTGATATGTATGAAAGTTCCCCTTTAACTCAGGAGAAAGTCTATAGGTGCAGATTTGCTATTCCGTTAATAAATATTTGATGTTTGTAAGGCTTGCTTCCAAGGAATTCCATTTGATAATCGGTCAAAAAGTTTACAAAAAAAAAAAAAAAAAACAGGTTCCCCACCTTTGGCAGCTTTACAAATGGTTCCTTGTTGCTGCACCTTCCAGATGTGAGGCCTGGCAGCTCCAACAGAATATTTTTTTATTATTTTCTGTTATCTCGGAATCTTCAAAAGGTTTTGCCCCGAGGCATCTCTGGGGAGACAGATCCTTCAATAATGAGTATAATAAATACTGTCATTGGGCAATTTCATCATCATCATCATCATCATCATTTATTTCCTTTCTATCATCCCAACAACCATTCCATAATCACATAGAATACCGTGTTTCCGTCCAATTTCATGGTATTTGGTGCAATTCAATTTACGACCAAGTGTATGAGCAGTTGGGTCTATTTTGACAAATCGGACCCAGTTGTGCTACAACCAAGTGTATGAGCAGTTGGATTCATTTTAAAGAACCGGAAGCAGTTGTGCTGCACTATGGGAAAAAAACACGGCGATTGCACTAGAAATGGCACTTTACACTGCATCAGAATCCATGAATGAGCCCTATTGTACGTGGAGAGTTTGTAGGAGAACAAATTAGAAAATAAAGAATTCCCTTATCCGATAATCTACTCTTGTAGCATGAATCTGTGTTATAGTAGGATGGGAGATCAGCCAGACAAGAAGAAGGGATCTTTGTGGACCTTTTAAGGTCCCAACCATAGGTAGAAATTTGAGGGAGTTTTATCCATCACATTTATTCCCATTAAAATTACCCCAAACTGACCATAAAGGTCCTGTTAGTCATGTGCTCATTATCTCTTGACATGAAAATCATTGGGGGACAAAGTTCCCCTACTTCCCCAAAATGCCAGAAATAAACTTCCATGACTGAGCCCTATCCCTTTAATTTACCTGCAACACAGACATGGCGCAGTCATTGATCCTTTCCCACCGCATGACCTTAAATGGCGACTTCTTGTGCTGTTAAGCCCCAGCCAATCAGAGCCAATAGCTGGCAGAACAAAGTAGGCATCCTGTTCTGATTTTCTCTCTATTTCTGAGCGATATGATGGTATCTCCCAAGCATTGTAGCATGTAATCTTTAAAGGATTTGGACAGATGTTGCTGCATTCATCTGCGGCCCATTAGGCCACACGCATTTCCCTTCCCAGTGTTTTCCAGCATGCCGCATTCTTCCTGCCAGCCAACAAATGTGCTTTTCATATACAAAAGCTTCATCAATCCTTTCTTCTCCGGCTGTGCTATCACGCAGGCGAATCACACTCATTATGACGCAACTCCCCGTAACCTCCACCCATTAACCTCTTCTGTTGTAGGAAGGCCTTGTATTTACAGTCGGGTAAATGTAGAATTATTTTCAAAATGTTTTTTCCTCCTTACGTAAATGAACACGTTATGGAGGTCCACTTGCAGGTTCAGACTTTTCCAAGTATCCATTGTGCCTCAGTAGCCCTTAAATAATATTATAATCCCCTAACAAAAAAAAAATCAAATGGAGGGGAGTGTGAGCCAATCAGGAATTAAGGTTTGATGTCAATTGGGCCATGGTCAGCCGATAAAGGCACTAAATAGTCACTGAGCCCAGGTTGTAGAAAGCAAGTTCAAAATAACTAGTGATAGGCGAAATAAATTTGCCAGCATTCCGTGTTTTGTCGCCAGCAAATAAATTGGTGAAAGTGCAGGGAAAATGCACCGGTGAAAATTTTGCTGCAATGAAAAATTCCCTGCGACGAAAAATCCCCTGCGACAAAAAAATTCGTCAAAATGAATCAAATGGCCATTGATTTTAATGCATTTGCCCAAAATAGGCGCGCGTATAAAAATTTTGCGGGCGTCAAAACTGACTCAAGTCAAAATAATTTTGACGCCCGTTGACTTCAATGCATTTCACTAATTTTTTTTGGAGCTGGAGGAAATTTTTTCGACAAATGGAAATGGGAAAATTCGCTCATCTCTAGAAATAACCAATAACTAAAAACCAATAAAAATATAAGAAGGAAGGCTAACTGCAAACTAATTATGTCAAGATCTACATTATAATAATGGTCTTTCTATAAAGGACTAGTGATGGGCGAATTTATTCGGCAGGCGCGAATTTGCGGCAAATCTGCTCGATTTGTCGCTGGCGAATAAATTTGCGAAACGGCCATTTCGCAAATTTTTTTTTTAACGGTGCAAATTCGCCCATCATTATAAAGGACTTTTATTTTAATCACGAGTAACAATTTTTGAGCATAAATAGTCATACAAATGGTGTATTATTCGCAGTCCACTAACAACATTTTTTATATTAGCGTCTGCGATACAGAGGGCCGGAATGTTTCTGGTCTATGTGGTGGAGGGCCAATAATGGAAGCTACTCCCACGTTTAACCACGCCCACTTTAAACAACGCCCATGTTATCACAAAAAATGTTAAAGGAACAGTAACACCAGTGTTTTCAAGTAATGAAAACATCATGTACTGTTGCCCTGCACTGGTAAAACTGATCTGTTTGATTCAGAAACTACTGAGCAATCTTACAAACACCATGGTAACTAATCATTTTCCACTCAAGGGTAGAGTAGTAGCAATAAGGACACCCACCAACTGCTCCTGGAGAAGGCTCAGGAACATGCTAGGGGTCTAACTCTGGTGCCATCTTTGATTCTCTGGATCAGCCCAATGACTGGCGGCTCCATGTCTGATGCATTTGGTTTCAACGTCGTTTGCCTCTTTGCTTAAATCTGTTGCCCATACTATGTTGTGCCCCATAAGGAGGCACCGGGGCTCATTTATCAACACTGGGCAAATTTGCCCATGGGCAGTAACCCATGGCAACCAATCAGATTGCTGCATTCATTGTTCTACTTGCAGCTGGTTTCAAAAAGCTAATCACTGATTGGTTGCTATAGGTAACTGCCCATGGGCAAATTTGCCCAGTGTTGATAAATGATCCCCGGTCCGTGTTGCTTTTAAAAGTTTTAAGTTTTAAAAAAAGTTTTAAAACTTTGGATTTTTTTTTTTTTTTTTTTGCATTGACCCGTGTGAAATTGAATTTGCAGAGAAGGTGAGAGTGTGAAGCCCCCCGTCGCTGTGCAGAATTACAGCTTGCTGAGCAATTGGGCAGCACGTACCTATATTACAGAGAGATATGAAAGAGATCTCCAGTTACCAACTTCATTACCAGGAACTGTCTCTAAAAATACAAAGTGATTTACTGGCCAAGTGACATAGCACCTGGTGTGTATGAGGTGTTTTATACATGTAAAAGGTTATTGAAGCAGCAGCGCAGATACAATTTTTGCTCCGTTGCAGAAGAAGATATGAATATATTTTATGGTCCCATCATACGGGCACCCAGAGTACCCACCAACCCTGCAGCACTTGGCACATGAGCAAAGTCCTTTCCATAATGTCAATAAAACCTGGGGACCCTTCTGCTTCCAGGGCTTCAACCATATTAGCCCATGACAACTCACTGTGTTTCCATTGGTATAAGAAGCACTCAGACACTCCATATAGTATTAGAGAGCTTATTGTTATTGTTCCATTTAAGAGAACAGTAGCACCAAAAAATGAAAATGTATTAAAGTAGTGAAAACCGAACGTACTGATTGCTCTGCACTGTTACAATTGGCATGTTTTGTCTTTAGCAAGACTATTATAGTTTATATAAACAAGCTGCTGTGTAGCCATGGGGGCAGCTATTCAAGCACAGGATACACAGTAGATAACAGATAAGTACTACTATAGTTTATATAAACAAGCTGCTGTGTAGCCATGGGGGCAGCCATTCAAGCGCAGGATACACAGTAGATAACAGATAAGTACTGCTATAGTTTATATAAACAAGCTGCTGTGTAGCCATGGGGGCAGCTATTCAAGCACAGGATACACAGTAGATAACAGATAAGTACTACTATAGTTTATATAAACAAGCTGCTGTGTAGCCATGGGGGCAGCCATTCAAAGCTGAAAAAGGAGAAAGAGCACAGGATACACAGCAGATAACAGATAAGTTCTGAAGTATACAATGAGATTCTCCAGAGCTTATTTACTTTGTACCCTACTATCCTTGAATGGCTTCCCCCATGGCTACACAGCAGCTTGTTTATATAAACTATAATAGTATTTCTAAAGCAAACCCATCAGTTTTACCAGTGCAGGGCAACAGTACATTATATTGTCATTCATTCCTTTAAAACATTTACATTTTTTTTGGTGTTGCTGTTTCTTTAAAAACCACTGCAGCCCGCACACCTGTCACCACTCAATATTATTTAAAGTAAAGTTCCCTGCAGGGAGATCAGGTGAGTTTTAAGCACCACTGCATTCCATCGGGTGACAGCCGAGGTCAAAAGGCCTAGTGTACTATTGGCCTAAGGCACCCATTGTTTCTTTCATTATAAGGAGCACTCAGCAGGACTTCATTTATAATAAAGGAAAGTGTAAGCACTGGACCATTAAGAGGCACACATTTAAATCCCTTAAGGTGACCATAGACACACCGATATTATTGTACGAAATAAAGATTTGTACAGTATTCTGTGAGTGTATGACGGGAGACGAGACTTGGATATCGGCTGGTTCGTCGATTGGTCAATTTGGAAAATTTTTATCAGGCGTTGATTCGTCAGATAGAAGTAGAATCCTATTGTTTCTAAACAATTCATGGAGCGTTGTACAACATTTTCTGGGCCCCCTACAAGAAAAAAAAAAACATCAGCTGCCAGGGCCCCGAAGTAAAAAACAAACATCAGCGGCCAGGGCTCCCCCAAGTTAAAAAAAAAAAAAGTAGTGCCCATAGGTTGAAAAACAAAATTGGTGGACATCGCTCAACTCCTACTTTGGCAAAACTCAGCTCCTACTTTGGTGCAACTCGGCTCCTACTTCAGCAGTTCAAGGGGGTCCCGGCTAATTCAGGAAATGCAGCACGGCTGTGCCCTCCTTAAAATATAGAAGCCATTGGGCCTGGGACAATTGTCCCACCAGTGCCCCCCTGATGGCAGCCCTGTATCTAAATGTTTGTATTGAAAGCAAAACGATCTTTGGTTGAAGGAAAGATCTTAAATGTTATTTCTATGGTCACCTTTAGAGCCTTTGCACTTTACATTTGTGCCCCTCTCCATCCTCCATGCAAGCTTTGCTCAGCACCTTGAGCGAGTTAAAACTTTGAAAATTAGTCATCATTATGATTATTATTGATAAGCTCATCAAGTTATTTTGATTCCTGGGGAACCATATGGATAGTGCATTTTTTACCTCGGTCCCATCTGATATATGGGTGGGATCAGTCACCATGGGGAGGGGTCAGCACTTTTACATCACTGTAAGGTACCTTTGGTCGCAGCTCAGTCTTCTCTTGGGCGCAGGCGCAGGGGTGTGCAGGTTTCTGCGCATTCTCGGCGTCTGTTTCCGGCACCCGCGTCTTTGCGCGGGCGCGACGGTCGCGGGCACGCTAAAGTTGACGCACGGCGTCCTGACGCTGCGTCCTTATGTTTGGCGCCAATCTGCCCCTATTTATTCTCGTCGGAAAAAGCAAACAGTGCTTGGTGATTATTTTCCCTGCTCCTGAAACTTTGCTGTTATACCTCGCTTTGAACTTGATTCCTGGATTTTGACCTCGGCCCGTTTCTGACCACCGCTTGACTTCTGCCTGCCCATCGACCCTGCTTGTTTTGACTACCGCTTGTACTCCGCCTGCCTTCTGACCTTGGCCTGTTTCCGGTTTGCCTGAACTCCGCCAGCCCTTCGATCTCTGCCAGCCTATGGATTCTTCTCTTTTCTAACACGGCCTGCTGATACCACCTGTGAGCTCCTGCTGTACACTAAAGCAGTTTTAACTGCTAAGCTCTTCTCCAGTGGCTCCTACCCTCCTGACAGTCCTGACAGAATCACCAAGCCAGAATGGAGCCGTCAGAAGAGTTGCCAACTCTAGTCGATCTGTCTCAACAGATTGCTGCTCTGACCCGCGTTGTGAGGGATCTTCGAGGAGACTATCAGAATGTCCAAGGACAACTTCAAGACATTCGGATGTCCACTGCTGCCTCGTCTCCTTCCTCTTCGGGACAGTCGGATTCGGGAACTGCAGCTGCTAGTGCATCTCATGGGGAACCCAAGGTAGCGATGCCCGACAAATTTTCTGGCGATCCCAAGACTTTTAGAACTTTTATTAATGGTTGCCGCCTCCTCTTTACCCTCAAGCCTCACTCTCACGCCACAGATCAGATCCGAGTGGGGGTTATGATTTCCCTTTTGCAAGGACAACCACAAGCCTGGGCCCATCGTTTGTTGGAACAGAATAGCCCTCTTCTTGCCTCCACTGATTCCTTTATCCAGGCGTTATCCAAGATCTATGAGGATCCTCATAAAGTAGAGACTGCTGAAGCGGCTATTAGTAATTTACGTCAACTCCGTAGACCTGTGGAGGAATATGTGACGGACTTTCGATGTTGGGCACCAGACACCTTGTGGAATGACAGAGCCCTCCGGCATCAGTTTCGCAAGGGTTTGTCCGATCAACTCAGGGATGAGTTGGCTAGAGTGGGTCTTCCTGGTTCTTTGGAAGAGTTGATTCTTCTTGCCATTCAGATTGATAGAAGATTAAGGGAGAGACGTCAGGAAAGAGGGTCCAGTATGCCAAGTCAGGCATGGGGCCATGAATGTGTGCTTCCTACAGCTCCTCCTCCAGTCCTTGTTTCTCCTTCTTCTGATGGCGAGCCCATGCAAATTGGGGTGGTACGCAGAACCCTGTCCACGGAGGAAAGACTGCGACGAAGACGGCTGAATTTATGTCTGTACTGCGGTCTGTCTGGACATTTGTTAAGAAATTGCCCCACTCGACCCAATGGTAATTTCCTCTCACAGCAATCTTCTAACACTCCCTTGGTTCCCTCTCTCCAGTCTTATGTTCTTCTACGTCTCTCTTTGCAGTGGAACCAAAGAAAGATTGAGGTGGATGCCGTAATCGACTCCGGAGCTTGTGGGTGCTTCATAAACCAAGACTTCGCGAGTCAATACAAGATTCATTTTATTTCCAAGGCCCAGCCAATACCTGTTAGAATGGCTGATGGTAATTTTGTTTCTTCTGGTTCTGTTTCTCAAGAAACCCCATATATTTTGGCTTCTTCATTAAGGGGTCACTCTGAATTAATAAAGTTTGATGTGATGGAAAACCTTCTTTTTCCCGTAATTCTTGGCATTCCTTGGTTGAGGGCTCATAATCCAACTATTGACTGGCAGGCTGGAACAGTTTTCTTCAACTCAGATTACTGTCGTTTGAATTGTTTTCTTCCAAAGATGCTGGGTGCAACCATTTCCGATGATGAACTTCTCCAATTTGTCCCACAAGTTTACCATGAATTCGCTGATGTCTTTAACAAGGAAGCGGCTGACTCACTTCCTCCCCACAGGAGTTATGATTGCCCGATCGATCTTCTCCCTGGCGCATCCATCCCTTTTGGAAGAATATATCCTTTATCTGAGCCTGAGTTAGCTACTTTAAAGGACTATATTGATGAGAATCTGGCTAAAGGCTTCATACGTCATTCTTCCTCTCCTGCCGGTGCAGGTATTTTTTTTGTCGAGAAAAAAGACCATTCCCTAAGACCCTGCATTGACTTTCGTGAACTCAACAAGGTGACAATTAAGAATCGTTACCCGTTGCCGCTCATTTCTGATCTTTTTCAAAGACTTGGTCGTGCTACAGTTTTTTCTAAGTTAGATTTGAGGGGTGCTTACAATCTGATTCGAATACGTGAAGGGGATGAATGGAAGACTGCCTTTCGTTCCCGATATGGACATTTCGAATACACCGTCATGCCTTTTGGCCTTTGTAACGCTCCTGCCACGTTTCAATATTTCATCAACGATATTTTTCATGACTTACTAGATCAATTTGTCATCGTATACCTGGACGATATTCTTGTTTTTTCTAATTCTTTAGAAGATCATCGTTCTCATGTGAGGGAGGTTTTGCTTCGTCTTAGGAAACATCTTCTCTACGCCAAAGCTTCAAAGTGTGAGTTTGAGAGATCTCACATTGAATTTCTAGGATTCCAAGTTTCTAGCCAAGGTTTCAAGATGGACACTAAGAAAGTTGAGGCGATTATTAACTGGCCACCCCCGAATGACCGAAAAGGGGTTCAACGCTTTGTGGGATTCGCAAATTTTTATAGAAGGTTTATCAATAAATTCTCTTCCATCATCAAACCTCTCACAGACCTCACAAGTTGTAAAATCAAATTTTCTTGGTCTCCAATTGCTCAACAAGCCTTTGAACTTCTTAAAAGACTTTTTATTTCTGCTCCCATTTTAGTCCATTCCGATGTTTCCAAACCTTTCGTTCTTGAAGTGGACGCCTCTGAGGTAGCTATTGGAGCAATTCTTTCACAGCGAGCTGGCCCCAAAGACAACTTACATCCAGTAGCATTCTTCTCTAAGAAGTTAACTCCTACTGAAAGGAACTATGATGTTGGAGATCGTGAGTTGTTGGCGATTAAGGGTGCTTTGGTTGAGTGGCGTCATTTATTGGAAGGAGCCGTCCATCCTTTTATCATTTTCACTGACCATAAGAATCTGGAATACTTAAGATCTGCAAAGCGTTTAAATCCTCGTCAAGCTAGATGGGCACTCTTTTTCTCTCGTTTCCAATTTCATATTACGTACAAACCCGGGGCCAAAAATGCAAAGGCTGATGCCCTGTCCAGAGTTTTTCCGGTGGAGAAAGTGTCCATGGTTCCTGATACAATTCTTCAGTCCGGACATTTTTTACTTCTGCAGTCTTCTTTTATTGATCGTCTAAAGAAGATTCCTCAAGCTCCAACAGATTATCCAGGTGTTGAAGATATTGTGGCTCAAGATGATTTACTTTTAAGGAACAATAAGTTGGTGGTTCCACCGAATCTTCGTGTGGAGGCCTTGAGAATAGTTCACGACCATCCTTTAGCCGGGCACACTGGAATTCGAAAAACCTTAGAGTTGGCCAGATGTCTCTTTTGGTGGCCCTCTTTAATAAAGGAATGCACTGCTTATGTGCGATCGTGTGAGTCCTGTGCTAGATTCAAGTCTTCCTGCAACAAACCTGTGGGTCTTCTCCGGCCCTTGCCTCTTCCTGAGAGACCTTGGAGTTCTATTTCCATGGATTTTATCGTTGAACTGCCTCCATCCAATGGGTGTAATACTATTTTTGTGGTTGTCGATCGCCTTACCAAGATGGCACATTTTATTCCTCTTCCCTGGCTCCCCCCTGCTGCCATGACTGCGGATGTGTTCATTAAAGAAATAGTTAAATTACATGGACTTCCTAAAGAAATTATTTCTGATCGTGGTACCCAATTCACATCAAGGTTTTGGACTGTGTTGTGTAAATCCCTTGGTATCTCTTTGTCTCGTTCTTCAGCTTATCACCCACAGACCAATGGGCAGACCGAGAGGACTAATCAGACGCTGGAGCAATACATTCGTACTTTTTCTTCCTATTTGCAGGACAATTGGGTGTCACTTCTTCCATGTGCTGAGTTCTGTTATAATAATTCTATGCACTCTTCTACGGGCCAGACTCCATTCTTTTCTAATCTGGGTTTTCATCCTATCATGTTTCCAGACATCCTTCCTGAGGTGAACCTTCCTACATTACAAGATCGTTTGGAGTTTCTTAAACAAAATACGTCTTTTTTGAAGGAACAGATAAGTAAGGCTCAACAAAATTTCAAAACTTTCGCAGACAGAAAACGGGGGAAGGATCCCGAATTCAAGATTGGTGACAAGGTTTGGCTCTCTTCTTTGAATCTTCGGCTTGCCACTCCTTCCAAGAAGTTGGCTCCAAAGTTTCTGGGTCCATTCGTTATCAAGAGGGTCATTAATCCTGTGTCCTTTGAATTAGAACTTCCTAACTCTCTTAAAGTTTACCCTGTGTTTCATGCTGCTCTGCTTAAAAGATTTGTGCCTAACATCTTTCCAGGTCGTGTTTCTCCATCTCCTCCAGTTATCTCTTGTCAAGGCGAGGCTGAGTTTGAAGTGGAAAAGATCTTGGATTCCAGAATTCGTGGCAGAAGGTTGCAGTACCTCGTCAAGTGGAAAGGTTTTCCAAATGAAGAGAATTCCTGGGAACCAAAGAACAATGTCCATGCTCCGAGGTTAACCACAGCCTTTCATAGGAAATATCCTGACAAGCCTGCTTTAGACATCCTGAGGCCGCCCCTCAGGGGGGGCAATGTAAGGTACCTTTGGTCGCAGCTCAGTCTTCTCTTGGGCGCAGGCGCAGGGGTGTGCAGGTTTCTGCGCATTCTCGGCGTCTGTTTCCGGCACCCGCGTCTTTGCGCGGGCGCGCGTCCGTTCATTCAGACGCGCGCACGTCGCGCCGGTCGCGGGCACGCTAAAGTTGACGCACGGCGTCCTGACGCTGCGTCCTTACGTTTGGCGCCAATCTGCCCCTATTTATTCTCGTCAGAAAAAGCAAACAGTGCTTGGTGATTATTTTCCCTGCTCCTGAAACTTTGCTGTTATACCTCGCTTTGAACTTGATTCCTGGATTTTGACCTCGGCCCGTTTCTGACCACCGCTTGACTTCTGCCTGCCCATTGACCCTGCTTGTTTTGACTACCGCTTGTACTCCGCCTGCCTTCTGACCTCGGCCTGTTTCCGGTTTGCCTGATCTCCGCCAGCCCTTCGATCTCTGCCAGCCTACGGATTCTTCTCTTCTCTAACACGGCCTGCTGATACCACCTGTGAGCTCCTGCTGTACACTAAAGCAGTTTTAACTGCTAAGCTCTTCTCCAGTGGCTCCTACCCTCCTGACAGTCCTGACAATCACCATAGAAGAGGGCTCATGATTGAAATTTGACCCTCCATCCACCCAAACTCACAAACCGGGCTCGTTCTGTGTTTTTATACAACCATAATCAACTGGGGTTCATTCTCTAAACTCCAGTTGTCTTGGATGGATGCAACAAATTTATGGTGCCCTGCAACTCAGCTACTAAGTTCATGATTTGCAATGAAGTATACCAATAAGTTCTACATCGGAGCCTATTCTAGAGCTGGGACTGACTGAGGAGCCTCCCCAACATATATTTGTCTGACATCATTGACCCAAATGGAGGACTCTATGAAACCATGAAAGTCTATATTTGAAGTACAGCTCCTTGAGGTTCATTAAAGAAGTTATAGACCCTATTTGCTTGTGGCGTAGTTGCTGTCATGATCTTTGGAGTAAAAGTAGTATGGCGACTCAGTTTGTAGCACTTCTTAGGTTCTGGGTTAGTTGAGTTTGATTCTGGCCAGGGTAGAGTTTGTAAGTTCTGCCATTGTCTGAGTAGATTTCCTCTGGTTACTCCAGTTTCCTCCCAAACTCCACATTCACACAGGCAGTGCATGTGACTGTGATAGAGACCATAGATTGTAAGCTCCGCTGGGGATCCGACTGACAGGAATGATGTATGATCTCTGAAATAAACTGTGGAAATGTGTTGATAATATATAAATAGCAGATAATAAATAAATAAGTTAGATACTTAGACAGAAGCCCAATCTTTTGACTGTGATGGAGAATACATTGACATTTCAGTCTGACATTTAGGGGGTTATTTATTAAAGTCCGAATGCCAAAAACTCGAAAAATTCTAGTTGTTTTTTACTATAAAATCCAAATTTTTGTGGGGAAAAAAAACTGAATTTTTCTGAATTTATTAAACCCAGAGGATGTTAAAAGTCTGAATAAAAAGCTGCTCCTCAGACCTGCCTAGTTCATGTAGAACTCAATGGAAGTATTTCCAAAGATATCCTGATCTTCGCGGGGTTTCGTACAATAATCCGAACAAATCTGAGTCTTCGGCAAAAAATCTGAAAAATTCTACGATTCCATTTTTTTTCACTGTTTTTCGAATTTTATGAAAAATGTATTGATAAATAAGGGGGAAAAACCCGTGCGGATTTGGTCGGAGTAGTTTTCAGAAGATACTCAGTTATTTTTGAATTTAGACAAATAACTCCCTGAGTTTCAGAAGGCAAATAATGATCTCAACCTATCTTCCCACTGGCAACTTAAAGCCATGTTAGATGCCACCAGGGCTTTCTAGGATCCTGTATGATGCCAAACATTTCCCTCGTTATTCACCTTTGGAGTCTCCAGCCAAACCATCCAACCATTTATGGCCGTGAATAAACTACTATGTATATAGATATATATATATAAAATAATTTAATAATCTGGCATTGTTTTTCAGCTACAACAACCTATGGATACTGTTGCCTCTACAGTATATACTATGACCACTGGAGCAGTTGGAGATATGGTTGTCAGGGGACCTTCATGTTTTTCTCTGTTGCAGGCAATATGGCATATTCTCCTATAAAATAGTGATAAAGCAGAAAAGGAATTTACCGTGAGCAAAATAAGCCATGCAGCAATACTTTAAGAGAAAACAGATGGGAAAAACGAGTCCTGCTTATTAACTGGGTATCATCATATCTCACGACACCAGTATATTACAGTATCTTTTCATACTACAAAGCTGAGCTAAAGTGTTATCTAAGCTGAGCAGATGCCCCAGTCGGGAATCTGTTGGATTTTTATCCAAGAAAGTTAACATTTTGGAGTTGCCACATTACATTACTTTATTCTTGTTGTTAAATCTACAAAAAATACAACCAAAATGTGTTCTTGTTAATGCGCCTTTCACACATATGGAGCGACTGCACCTCTTTTGTTTCTAACAAACCCCCTTGTTTTTGTAGTTGCATAACAAGTTGTACTCTGTGCTTGTGCTGGAACATGTGCATCTTCTCACTACACATATGTGCGATTGCTCAACACTATAATGGCACCAAGACCATCTGCCAAATGTTACAAATAAATGGGGATATTCTGCCAACTGATCTTATACAGCAGTAAAAAATATAAAAATACCATTTTATGTGAATATGTACTTTCAATCTGTAATGTTAGGCAGCCAGTCCAAGATTTGCCCCAAAATCTGATATGAATTTAGGGAAATACATGTCAAACAATGCATGCATAAAAAATGATGGGTATATAATAGTGATGGGCGAGTTTTTTCGGCAGGCGCAAATTCGCTGCGAATTTGCCCGTGTTGAAAAAATTTTGATGCCGAAAACGGTGCAAATTTTGACGCGTTCGGATAGAAACAGATGCCCATTGACTTTCATGGGCGTCGGCATCAACTTTGTCGCAGGCGTCAAAATTGCTGTTTCGTACATTTTTCGTCAGTTTCGTTGTGAAGCGAAACAGGACAAATTCAGCCATCACTAGTATACAACTGGGCACACACATAGGGGCAGATTCACTAAGGGTCGAATTTCGAAGTTAAAAATACTTCGAAATTCGACCCTCGAATTGAAATCCTTCGACTTCGAATATCGAAGTCGAAGGATTTAGCGCTAAACGTTCGATCGAAGGAACGATTAAATCCTTCGAATCGAACGATTCGAAGGATTTTAATCCAACGATCGAAGGAAAATCCTTCGATCAAAAAAAGCTTAGCAAGCCTATGGGGACCTTCCCCATAGGCTAACATTGACTTCGGTAGGTTTTATCTGCCGAAGTAGGGGGTCGAAGTTTTTTTTAAAGGGAAAGTACTTCAACTATCGAATGGTCGAATAGTCGAACGATTTTTACTTTGAATCGTTCGATCGAATTCGAACGAATTTAACCAATTCGATGGTCGAAGTACCCAAAAAAAACTTCGAAATTCGAAGTTTTTTTTATTCTAACCCTTCACCCGAATTTAGTGAATCGGCCCCATAAAGATCTGCTTGTGTGGCAAGGTCGTCGAATGAGCAGATCTTTCCCTTGATTTTGCCACTCACATGTTGGGCAAAATTGAACTTAACCAGAACTTTTGGCCTTAAGGGCCAATATTCTTAGATATAACTGGCTTATATATAAGCCAGTGATCTGCAGAAGACTTCTCCAAGTCTTCTGCCGGTATCGGTCAGCTTGTTTCCCACCATACACACACCGAATATCATATGAAAATTTGTTTTGGACGATAATATCTGTGCGTCTATGGCCACCTTTAGGTTCCAGGTCATAAGGGCCAGGTCAGCAGCTTTTACAGCCTATTTCACATTTGGTACATAATGATTAATGTCATGTTTTTGATGTCATATACAAGTGATTTCCGTAGCGTAACCTTAGGAAAATGGGGAAATAATTAGGGAAAAAAAATAAAGAGAAGGCAGAAAAAGAAGAAGTAAATAAAAGTATAAAGAAAGGAAAGACTGCATAGCATAGTTGGTCTCCCTCGCTGCAGCCCCTTCCTCGGCCATAGGGGAGGGGGATTATAATGCTATAGAAGAAGGAGAAAGTCAAACCCATGGTCCGGGCCCCCCATTCTCAGTGTTGGACAGGGACCTCCACATCCCCCTGGGCCACCAGCCACAAAGCTACCTCCATCCCCCTTCTGCAAAGCCCCCACCGACCCCCCTGCCCTAGCAACTACCCTCCTCTACCCCCCCCTTCCAGCACACCTTTTTTCTTCTCAGGGCTGCAACCGGACCAGGTAGGTAGAACAGGAGCAGCAGCAGTAGTTTCATGTAGAGAGCTGGTCTGGGCCGTCGGGGCGCCCACCTGGTTTTTTCCCGGTGTTCCGCCAGCCCAGTCCAACCCTTTTCATATATATCATATATTAGCTACAATAGCTGACACTCTTCACTGGGTTGGCAGGTTTTTGACCCAACAGGAGGCCAGTCTCAATATCTAATAGGGATTCTTTCTGATATTGATGGGTCTGGCTGGAACTTTCATTGGCCATATTGACAATAAATGCGGTTTAGCGTTTTGCACATGCGTCTCCCCTTTCAACCAATCATTGGTCCTGAAGCAAAAAAATCGGACCAGGCCATTTTCGGTGAACATTCAAGTGGGCAAATTAGTCAAGGATCCCCTTGTTCTTGATGTGTGTATATTGTTTATTAATCCTTCCTCAACCTGCTCACAAAAAATGATTAGTTATTAGTTAATTATAAGATGAGATTATGCTGCCTGACCTACTATCTTTCTATGCACAGACCTTAGTTTTCACACACCTCTCTGTACATTCCTAAAAATACTTAAAAAAGATTTTATTCTGAAACCAGCCATGCCAGACTAATCTATGTCTATGAGAAAATATGCAGAGGTCTGGCGCAGTTGTTGCAATATGTTCAGATTATGCTAATGCATTCAGAGCTCTTCCCCACAGGAGACTGAAGCATTAATGGCAGAAATATGGCCTCAGAGAGCAAAAACGGTTCTGGGGAAGAAAGCTGGCCAAAAACCAAAAAGCAGAGTGAAATAAATTATATATTTTTTAGTAAGTGTAAGTATGTGGTTTTCAGTATTTAATACTGGGTCAGTTTGATCTTTACTTTGGGTTGTTCACGCTGGAGAAGAGGCGCTTAAGGGGAGATATGATAACTATGTATAAATATATAAGGGGATCATATAATAATCTCTCTAATGCTTTATTACCAGTAGGTCTTTCCAGCTGATACGAGGTCACCCATTCCGATTAGAAGAAAAGAGGTTCCGCCTAAATATTCTGGCTCAACTAGCAGTTACTTTAGGTAGTTTACAGGTATAGGATCCCTTATCCGGAAACCCGATATCCAGAAAGCTCAGAATTACAGAATGGCTCCCATAGAATCCATTTTATCCAAATAATCCAATTTTTTTTAAATTATTTCCTTTTTCTCTGTAATCATTAACCAGTAGCTTGTACTTGATCCCAACTAAGATATAATTAACCCTTATTGGAGGCAAACCCAGCCTATCGGGTTTATTTAATGTTTAAATGAATTTCTAGTAGACCTAAGGCATGAAGACCCAAATTACGGAAAGATCCGTTATCCAGAAAACCCCAGGTCCCAAGCATTCTGGATAACAGGTTTCATACCTGTATATAGACTTTCTTCAAACTAAATTACTATGTTATCATTGGCGTTCTAACTAAAATGACACTCCTCAGTGTGGCTATAGAGAATAGAGACAATAAATAATCCTCCTAATCTTGCCTATGACTAAGTGCTAGGTAAGCATGAAACGCGTTAGGCTCCATGTGGGGTTGCTTTGATGTTTCAATATGATGGAATAAAAATATATTTTTTTTAACTATGAACGTTTTTGAGAATTATGTATCATTGGAGTTCTAACTAAAATTACACTCCTCAGTGTGGCTATAGAGAATATAGGCAATAAATAATCTTCCTTCTACTATATGTGTATCTCAATATAGGATCCAGTCCTACCATTGACTGACCATGGCGCTGACTTGAACTGAAACCTTCTTGTTTTGAAGGAATTTGAAAGAGAACGAGTATTGGGCTCATTTACAAAAATGGGGCTGGGGTAAAGTGCAAAAACCTGGCACAATGCACCATATTTCTTGCAATGGCATACCTTGAAAGCTCCAGGCCCCTGCAAATAAATCTTGACAGCTCAATGGAGGTCAGCCCTCCGCACCCCAAGGTGCAACTCTTTGCATTCCTATAATGGAGTGTGTGTAATTGCACCTCACTCTGACTATGTTCAGCAGAACTGTATTCAAGAGTGGAGAGAAGGGGCACAGGGGTACCCCCAGAAATGCACCTAGTTTGTACATCATCCAAGGTCTTAGCTGGGGTGCAAGGTGTTAAGATACCGTGTAATTAATGTCTGCTTATATCTTTATCTTATTATTATATAGTAGTCTGTAATGCACACCTCCTCTCACTGTATATAATGCACATGGAGTGTGAGTACCCACTGCCCATTATTGAACAAAATGTGCCTGCAGTGCAAGTGCCCACTAACTCCTACTGTATATAGTGCGCATGGGTTACCCATATCTACTGCCTCTCCCTATATATAATTGGGGTGCAGTACCCACTGCCTCTCATTGTATATAATGTCCTTAGGGTGTCAATACCCACTGCCCCTTATTGTATATAATGTGGTTATAGGTACCAGTGACACTTACTCTATATATATATATATATATATATAATGCACTTAGTGTGGTAGTACCACTGCCTCCCCTTGTATATAATGTGCTTGGGGTACCAGTTCCCATTGCCTCTCACTGCATATAATGCACTTAGGGTGCTAGTAGCCACTGCCTCTATGTGTGTGTAACACTGCCCACTGCTTCTCTTAGTATAATGGACCAGATTCAGTTTTATGAGAAAAACATGTGGTTTATCACATGAAAACTCAATGGAAATCTGGAACAAGGCTTTCTTATCAAATTAAATCTGACCCAATGAGTTAGTGGTACCAGGAGGTACGGCTTGCATTGTGTACTTGGGGTGCCAGTTCCCAGAACCTCTCACTGTATAATGTTCTTCTTACTGTATAAACTGCTTGGGCCCCAGTTACCCACTACTTTTCATTGTGTGATGTTCTTGGGGTGCAGGACCCACTTACAGTGATGCCATTACCCATTCTCTCACATTAAATAGTCTGGGGATGACATAGACAGCCTACGTGCCCTAGCTCACCCCTCATAAATAAAGCACTGCCAAACTTAGGGGAAGAATGCAAAGAACACAGCAGATTTTCCTTCCTCAGTTTTTGTAGACTATTTAGAGGCATCATGTCTAGGCCCCCCAGTGAAGTATATCACTGGGCCCTACCCAAGGTTGGCCAAGACTCGCACCGGCCTACGGCCCACACTACCCCCTTATGGCATCCCCCGAGCCCCAATGGTAGCTGCAACTACCGCACATGTAAGAGTGTAGGCCTGGAGTTGGGGTCATGGCTGGGACCATCTAGGGGACTGGTTTTTCTGTGTGTTTTGCATTCTTCCTCCTATGGGCAACCATCTCCTTAGTTTGGCAGTGCTATATTTATAAGGGGTGAACTACAGAAGAGGTTGGGTAGCGTTTAAGTGAAGGAGGCGGAGGGTCGGGGGTCTCTGTGATGGAAGCCCCAGTGGGCCTCCGGGCCTCCAGTCAGAAGCTGGGCCTACCATTAGCCTACACATGGCCTGCAATGCCTTCAGAGGTGATTGTGGGCCACAAATGGGATGTCAGGAGCCAATGGGTCTATTCTACCAATCACAGTTGAATGGAAGAGACCAGCACAACACCAATATATTGCAGGTGGGGAGCATCCCCATTTATTTTTACCACCAAAAAATCAACGGGGGGGTTTTCAAAAAATCAACGGGGGGGGTTTTCACACCCGCCCTTCATCACCCACCCTTCATCCTGATGAAGGGTGGGTGAAAACCCCCCCGAAACGTTGATTTTTTGGTGGTGAAAATAAATGGGGATGCTCCCCACCTGCAATATATTGGTGTTGTGCTGCTCTCTTCCATTCAACTGTGATTACTATGATTGACGTGTGCTGACCGTCTAGAGAGTTTTTGCACCATCTAGCAGGATTTGCCATAGGAAAGGCAATAACCCCATGCAGCCATGTAATCTGATTTCCCTATAACTACACCATTCATCCTATTCCAACAACTCCATGCAGATAAATAGCTTTTGATTAAATCCGAGCTATGGAGAACTATTTTGGATTATTAATGCCCTAGTGAGATTCCATTGCGCCGAGTAAATGCTAAATGCCGCCCATATGCACAGATAATGAATTATTTTTCTTTGCAGGGGTAGAGAGAAAAAAAGTCATTTTTCCTATATCAATGCATTCCCCTGAAATGATTTGCATGAAAACATATTTGTCTTTTCTGCTGTATGTAAAAAAAAACTCCACGAAGTTTGGCTCAAAATGAATCGGATGATTGAAAACACTGCACTTATTAAAAGTTTGTTTTCTGAAGTCTGTAAAGGAAAACACTCCTGGGTCTGTGAGAAGGGCCAGATCAGTCTGAATTTACTCTCACACCAATCTGGCCCAGTCAGGCCAACATTAGTCATTTGCAGTAGTCGAGACAGAGCCAAGTGGGGAAGCTTTGCACTGTAGAGGTTGCATGTATTATTACTTGCTTACATGATAGAAGAGCTTAATTTATGTGTGTCGTCAACCAGAACAACCTTTCCCACTTAAAGGGCAAGTCAACCCTCAAAATAAAAATGTGCCTAATAAAGAAAACATAATTTTATGTAACTTTGCAATATACATTTTTATACACATTTTCTGTGGTTTCTAAGTTATTTGTAGATGTATTGCTATTGAAAGCAGTGTTTGTCCCTTTATGTTCTCTACCATGATGGCTCAGATTGTTGATACAATGTAAGACTAGGTAGCAGATTAACAGACCTCTTCACTGGGGAACTAAGACTTTTGCAACATTGTTTAAAACGTAGCAGCCAGCAGTTAAGCAAATGCTGCTTTCAATAACAATTGTTATTACTAATAACTGTAAAAGCACTGAAACATTTTAATCAATGTGCAGGTATGGGACCTGTTATCCAGAATGCTCAGGAGCTGGGGTTTTACTAGAAAATCATATAAACATTAAATAAACCCAATAGGCTGTTTTCCTACCAATAAGGATTAATTATATTTTAGTTGGGATCAAGTACAAGCTACTGTTTTATTATTACAGAGAACAAATTTGGATTATTTGGATATAATGGAGTCTATTGCTGGCCCTTCCTGCTACTGACTGCCATTGTTTGCTATAGCTAAGCTGAATATTTACAAGTACCCCAAGGTCCATCTTCATCAACAATTTGCCTGACTTTGTTTTAAGGTGGCCATACACGGGCCGATAAAAGCTGCCGACAGACCGTGTCGGCAGCTTATTGGCCCGTGTATGGGGCCCCCGACGGGCTTCCCCGATCGAGATCTGGCCGAAAGTCGGATGGGACAAAAAATCCCGTTGGATCCCGCGATCCGACCGCCCATTACTATTCGTTAGGATCCGATCGTTGGGCCCTAGGGCCCCCAATCGGATCAGCCCGATATTGCCCACCTCAAGGTGGGCATATCGGGGAGAGATCCGCTCGTTTGGCGACATCGCCAAACAATCGTATCTCTCCGTGTATGGCCACCTTTAGTCTTAGACTTATGAAGACCAATAGACCTTGGTTTGGAAAGCCTACATCTATATGTCACTGCATCAGAAGCTTTGGCAAAATGCAAGTAAATCCCACTGTCCAAATTCCTTCTTAAATTATTAAAAAGCAAGTAAATGCATTTGCTTTGCTCTGTACTTCATAAAGCCATTGTAACAGCTATTTCTTTAATGTGATCACTTAAAGGAGAAGGAAAGTCTTATTCCACTTGGGGGTGCCAAATGTTAGGCACCCCCAAGTGATTGTATTGACATACCTGAAACCCCGGGCCGGTGCTCCTATCAGCAGAAAACTGCACTGGCCTGGGGTCCTTCCAGCGGGAACCATTGATCGATCTTCTTCCGTATTCTTCTTTCTTCTCACGGTTGCGCATGCACAGTTGAGCGAAAAGCCGAACTTTAACTAAAAAGTTGGCTCTTTCGTTCTACTGCGCATGCGTCTGCCCCAGGAAATTTGAAGAAAGCAGAAGCCGGAAGAGGATCAATCCGTGGTGCTCGCTGGAAGAACCCCCGGGCCGGTGCAGTTTTCTGCTGATAGGAGCACCGGCTCTGGCTTTCAGGTAAAAAAAACCCTGTGGGCCCTGGCCCTCATGGGCCCCGCCAGCACAGATCTGATGCCCCCCAAAACCAAACAATAATATGTGACTCACAGATTCTCAGACCTTGCACCAACGTTCAAGCATGTCCCCTTGCCCCCCAAGTATGGAACCTGGTGGGCCCCCAACTGTCCAGTCCGGCCCTACCTGCATCCAAGTGGAAACAATGCTTCCGGGGAGCAGGCAGAGCAGGAATCCTCGGCCTTAGTTTCTCCATAGGCCGAGAATCCGTTGCTGTGCTGCTCTTCCGCTCCTGCTCTGCCTGCACCTGGAAGCATTGTATCCAGCAGATGCGGCAAATTTCTATGCCGAAATCCATGCACACTTGAGATCCAACATCGTCTGGTCCTGGCCTTAAGAAACAAAAGCCTTGAAGAGCTATTCTACTCTAAATAAACTTTATAGCAGCAGTACAATGTGCAAGACAAGGTGCCTACGTGCTGACCCCACCTTATCTTGGGCATTGGTTGCTAAAACAAGACATGGCCCAGTGTTTGCTGCCTTACTATACCTTGACTTAAATGGCTGTAAGAGCTAGGCTGAAGAATAACAATTACACACCTCCTTAATTCCTTTAAAATTCATAGCATATGCCAAACAAGGAAAAACTGCATCAGGAGAGAGGAACATGGGTCACAGGCTGAACTGAATTTACACTTCCATGGCTTGGTGTCAACAAAAACGTTACGTTGTGGAGCCTTGCGGGCAGGTGTTTATGGTAGGGGCTGCCATTTGGAAACTGCTTATGACCAAGACCATTGTGGAAATAGGCATAACCCGGTATAAGGAGCACAAAACGCTGCACTGTGCAAGGGGCGGAAAATAATTTCATGTGGTGAATCATCTTTAACTCTTTTTCCTACATCTGGATGGGTTTTTGCTTGGAGAAAGTCAACAGAAGCCTTCAACCCACCCTGCTTGTTTCATGGGCACAACTATAAAAGTGTACTGGGTCCCCATTCTTCATGGGAACCTTACAAGAAACATTTATTACTGTACATCAATGGTGACTAATAGTGCCCCTATTCCTCTATATTTTACACTATTATTAACAATCCCTTGCATCTTGTGGTACCCAACTAACTTGAATGTGATCAGCCCTGAACAGGTCACCTTTAGCTTCACCATTAATCTTATAGCTGCTTGCCCTTATCTAGTGTTTCTAAAAACTGTGGACTGGCACCTCCAAGGGGGGTTGGCATAGAGCAGTGGCAGTAGGGGATCAGTTTGAAGGTAATTTCGGGTGAGATTTATGAATAATTCCTATTTGTAATCCTAGATACACCTGAAGGCTCAGCTTGAAGGTCAGTCATGTTGAGTTCTTTGCCAAACACTTTGCTACCCTAGATATTCTTGAAACTGAGGACTGAATGGCTGATGCACATCTGTAACCTTGTTTTGAGTTAAGGGGGTCCCTAACCAAAACAGCAAAAATCTCCAAAAGTAAAGACCAAATATATAATTAAAAAAATCAAATCATTTATTAGGGCACAGTAGTGACAGCCAAACGCTTTTCGTGCCTACTGGGGCACAAAACGTGTCAGGCTGTAACTAGTATGTCCTAACAAATGATTTCATTTTTAAATTGTGGACTTTAAAATGGACTTTATGCACCCATGGACTGGGGTGAGCTGTGAGTATTTTCTTCCCCCTACATCATTTGTAATAGATATTTGTTTTGGACTAATAATGGTACCGTTATGTGCACTGTGCACCAATCCTTCCAATTTTTGACACGGGTCCCTAACCAAAAGCTGGAGACCAACTGGCACTAGAACCAAAGAAGTGAGACAATCACTCCACCAGTCTAAGGAGTTTACATACTGCTGTCTAGTTAGACTTATGACTTGGTTCTGAATCCACTATATTTCACTTATTTTGGCTAAAGCTTATCATGTCTCTGCTGCACTCCTATTTTTTTCTAGTCCTTCCAACTGCCACATAATTCTTGGGGGCATATTTATTTATAACACTGGAGACATCACCGGTGATGCTGCCTCTAGTAATCAGATCTTTTGTTTTCTAATTTGAAGGTGACTGTTCAATTCTATTTACTGATTGGTTGTTATATGTCTCCAATGATAATAAACACACCCTTTGGTGTTGGGTACAATGGTGACTTACCCAACTGGGTGCTATCATCTTATCTGAGAACTAGTCATCTCCTTGGCATATGGCCATTTAGCAGCTGATCCGTTGGGGGCTGCTGTCAGGGAGGTATAGGGGGTACTGGAGTAACGGGTTTGCAGGGTGCAAAAGGGGGGGGCTTGCAAAGAGCAAAAGAGTAATGTGTGTATCAGGGTCTGCCATTATTGTGGTGTAGCCAGGGGGGCTTTTATTTACTGGGGCTCCCTTTTACCATGGGGGGCAGGTAATAGGTGGGCCAGGCCCAGACTGACAATCTGGCGTGGCTGCTATAAGGTCCCATTGAAAGTCAGTATTTAGTGGGCTGGTGGGGGCTGATTGGGCCTCTGTGTACCTTAAATGCCAGGGCCTAATTGAATTCTCAGTCCAGACCTGAGGTGGGCTAATAATTGGAGACCCCTAGAGGGAGGTCCCTGCTAACATTTTAGGGTGGTACACCATGATTTCTGATAGTGGCCCTTTATCATTCCCACCAGACAAGGTTGGAGCCTCAGGACCCTCCTCTGGCCCAGCAGGCGTTATTAATTTGGGGCCCCTAAGTTAACTTTCTAGTATGAGGGCACCATGATTTCTGATGGCGGCCTTGGATCAGTCCAGCCAGCCAAGGGCGGAGCATCAGGACTCTCCTCTGGGCCAAACTTTACAAGGGTTCCTTCAGCTCCCTCATAATCTCCCAGCAGCCTCTGCTGTCTCTAAGCATCCCCAAGAAATACTGCAGGCCCCTTGGCCAATCATATCATTCTCCTGCCAGGGACATCGCTTTGAGCCAGTAGTGTGTGTGAACTTGGCAGCTGATCATGGATATCACTACCAGAAAGAAAAATTCCAACTGCCCCTTAAAGGGGTTGTTCACCTTTGAGATAACTTTTAGTCTGTGTAAGGACTTACCCTGGCGGTCTAGCTGGCAGCGGGTCCCCCGCTGTGTCTCCGGCGGGGACTTCTTTATTCTTTATTACTCCTGTCCCGGTATCCCTATGGCACGCACGGCGCACACTTCCCGGTTTTATGCGCCAGCATGATGACGTCATCATGCAAGGGCCCGAGATTCAAACTATTTATATATATACGTATTTGTAACATTGCCCGTTGTTAGGTTCAATTAGCTTGTTCCTGGGTGTGATATTCTTTGTGAATTCTATTGATCTTCTGTGTTTTGACCCTTGCCTGCCTGCTTGACTACTCTGATCTCTCCTATCCTGACCATTTGCCTGTCCACTGACTATTCTACACTCTCCAATCCTGATTCTGGCCTGTCTGACTACTCTCTGCTTGTGCTGGCCCGGCCTGCGTGTTTCCAGGTGGTGTTCTTCCTTCCAGTATCCTGGTGAGACGATCGTGCCCCTCTACTCATCCAGAACCGTTAGCTTTGCTCCTCTCTCAAATAAGACCTGGCGGCATCCAATTAGCCGAGGGCTCCTCCCAAGGTGAAAGGCGGCTGTTGTAGGCAGAAGTGAGAGATCAGGGAGCTTAGCTTGGGTTCTGGATTTATGGGGCCATTCGTGACAATCTGATTTAGAGAGGGATATTCTGAGACAATTTGCAATTGGTTTTCATTTTTTTTTATTATTGAAGGTTTTCGAGTTATTTAGCTTTTTATTCAGCAGCTCTTCAATATGCATTTTAAGCCATCTGGTAACTAGGGTCCAAATTATTGATTTGAATAAGAGACTGGAATATGAATAGGAGAGGCCTGAATAGATAGAGGAGTAATAAATAGTAGCAATTACAATACATTTGTAGCCTTACAGAACATTGGTTCTTTAGAAGGGAGTCAGTGACGCCCGTTTGAAAGTTACAGAAGAAAAAGGCAAATAACTTTAAAACTTTAAAAAAAACGAATAATGAAAAGTTGCTTAGAATTGGCCATTCTATAACATAATAAAAGTTACCTGAAAGTCGAACCCAATTATTGCAGATATGTTTATGTGATTAATATTCTTTATGTACTTGTGCAGCTTCACCAGTGCCAACTGCATTATAACCATGAGCGAGGGCACGGCCAGTATCTGACACTTCTAATTCCCAAACCCGTGATGGAACAATGAATCAGCAAGTTATCGGGAAACTGATTCACCCAGATACAGATTGCTGTGATGCACACGGATCTCAGATTTCTCCCAGGCACCTCGAGCAACAGCTGAAGCCACACAGTTTGGCTCAGTCCTAATAAAATTCCCTTGCGCTGCCAACCGAGCTCCCCAATTGATGTATTTTATAGCAACCCCCTCCCAACGCTTCCTGCTCACAGTCTATTTACTCATTTAATAGAATGAAAACCTACAGCTTGAAAAAAAGTCAAAAAGAGAGGTATATACAATTGTCCATACTGTCTATGGAAACTATATGGCAGCTCCCACTCGTGTATAAGAAGGAACCTACATGAACAGAATTAGATTTATCTTTCCTTTCCAAGGAGAACAATATGGCTGCTCATTCATAATTACAACTATACAGAGTAAGAGTGGCCGGTTCACATATTCCCTTTAGAATAGAGAGAGAATTGGAAGATAAACTCTTCTTCCACATATGGACTCTTTTCCCAGTGGCCACATAACTTTTTGCAAATCGTTTCTTGTCCCTCTGCCTTGTTGGAAAGATGATTAATATTTGAACACTATGGCTTTGGGCCTTCTAGAGCATATTAAATGTTTTTAGACGTGCCGTTCCCCCCATCGAGTGAGAACAGATGTAGAACATGGTTTCTAATCAGCGTAACCACATTCCATCACACATAGTAAGAGGTCGGCCTGGTCTCCCACCAACAGAACCAACATCCTTTGGCTTTATTGCCCTGCAGAGCAGCCTCACCCCCACCCCTCTCCAAATTTGGGCTTTGGCCACCATGTGAGGAGTCATCTGCATCAGAACTTAACAACTCTCAGCTCGGAGACTCGCTAACAGGTAGATCCCCTTTCCAAAAATCTGACAGATGTCTAGATTTACAGCATGTCCTGTCTCCAGAATATTGTTCTTCCTCGAAAATCTGGTAGGGTCATATTATAGCTAAATTATACATATTGAGAGTGTGAGAAAGGTCAAGTATAGTTTATATAACAGCAGTATATGTAAGGGACTGTGGCTATGGGATAGCAGGTATAGTAGAGAGAGATGGTGCCTATAGTAACAGTGGGATAATAGTCTCTGGGAAGGGAGTGTGACTGTGGGATAGCAGGTATAGTAGGGAGAGACAGTGTCTATAGTAACAGTGAGATAATAGTCTCTGGGAAGGGAGTGTGACTGTGGGATAGCAGGTATAGTAGGGAGAGATGGTGCCTATAATAACAGTGGATAATAGTCTCTGGGAAGGGAGTGTGACTGTGGGATAGCAGGTATAGTAGGGAGAGATGGTGCCTATAGTAACAGTGGGATAATAGTCTCTGGGAAGGGAGTGTGACTGTGGGATAGCAGGTATAGTAGGGAGAGATGGTGCCTATAGTAACAGTGGATAATAGTCTCTGGGAAGGGAGTGTGACTGTGGGATAGCAGGTATAGTAGGGAGAGATGGTGCCTATAGTAACAGTGGGATAATAGTCTCTGGGAAGGGAGTGTGACTGTGGGATAGCAGGTATAGTAGGGAGAGATGGTGCCTATAGTAACAGTGGGATAATAGTCTCTGGGAAGGGAGTGTGACTGTGGGATAGCAGGTATAGTAGGGAAGTTGGAAACAGTGTGAGTATATATATATCAGTGCAGCGCAACTTGCTGTATGAGTTAAACAACAACAGATTTCGCAGGGTCTTGGATGTTGACGTTGAACTAGAGCTAAAGCGACTTTGAACGGACAACTCGACTTTATATAAAAAAATAAGTCTGTTTTCTTGGGCCCCGGGGCCATTAAAGACAAGTCTGATCACTGAGGTGTGAGAGTTCCTCTTGTGCCTGTAAAAAAAAATGCCAACCTGCTCCGCTTTCCATTCCACTGAGTTTATGAGTTGGGTGCTGTGCCAAACAGAACACTTCTGAAAAGTTGTGAACTGGCGCTAATGTTTTAAGAGTCACATAAGCCCCAAATAACTTCCATACTTTATTGGATTCATATTTTAGGCTTTCATTTTCCATAGTGAGCGCTGGATGTTTTTATGGAATTCTGGCGCCGGAAAACCCGATGGGAGTTATGGAGTAACAGGGTAAATGTTCAGCCCTTTGGCCCATTCCCCATAGCAACCAGTCAGCAGTTACAGGTAATTTATTCTAATCTACTAAAAGATGGGACCCGATTGGTTGCTGTGGATTATTAGACCAGGACAGAATAGGAGCACCATTAAATGCCTGCTCTTTGGTTAATGTAATGCTATGGTCTTGGGTTCAATTCCAGCCATGGCGCTTTGGTTTGCTGGTCACCTTCCATAATTCAAAATATGGTGGAAAATTAAAAAGACAAGTGGTTTATGTTGTACTCCAGGTTGGTGGGCCTCTTCTAATACTCCATCCCCAGGTACTTCACCGGGGGTACATTGCTACCATCTTTCTTTAGCTCCCAGGTATTCTGGGACTTGGTGCAGTAGAACTATACCCTTACTTCCCTGAATACCAAAAAAAGATAGTGGGGCTGTGTTCCCTAGCCTTTTTTTCCATCTTTCAAATGGGGGTCACTGACCCCATCCAAAAAAAATCAAGGGTCAGGGCACACGCTCAAATTCGGAGAGATTAGTCGCCCGGCGACAAATCTCCTGTTCTTCAGGGCAACTCATTTTCCCGAACTGCCTCACACGGCTAGAAATCGCTGGCGGTATGGCACTCGAAGTCTCACGAGGAAACTTGAGGCGACTTCAGAAAACGAAGCGCTCCGAGTGCAAACTGGAGAGCTGCTGAATAAAAAGCTACTGTAAATAACTGAAAAACCACAAATCAGTGCATGGTTGCTAGGGTAACTTGGAGCATAGCAATTAGATTGCTGAAAATACAAACCAGAAATAATGAAAATTGAAAACCAATTGCAAATTGTCTCAGAATATCGCTCTGTACATCATACTAAAAGTTAATGTGAACAACTCCTGTTTCCTTGTCCTTTAAAAGGGTTGTTCACCTTTAAATGAACTGTTAGTATGATGTAGAGAGCGATATTCTGAGACAATTTGCAATTGGTTTTCAATTTTCATTATTTCTGGTTTGTATTTTCAGCAATCTAATTGCTATGCTCCAAATTCCCCTAGCAACCATGCACTGATTGGAATAAGAGATTGGAATATGAATAGGAGAGGCCTGAATAGAAAGAGGAGTAATAGAAAATAGCACATGAAGCCTTACAGAGATTTTTTTTTTCTTTTTAGATGGGGTCGGTGACCCCCATTTGAAAGCTGGCAAGAATCAGAAGATGAAGGCAAATAATTCAAAAAATAATAAAAAATAAATGTCAGTTGAAAAGTTGCTGAGAATTAGTCATTCTATAATAAACTAAAAGTTAATTTAAAGGTGAACCACCCATTTCTCTTAGCACCTGGTTGTATTTTCTGTAACCCAGAGCCCAGCAGAACCTTCACCTTGAGATGTGCCCCTGCTAAGGCAACAGCTGGGTTACAGTGTAAAGCCTCCCTGGGCTCGGACCTCTCTCACTAGCCCAGGCTGTTAGTAGAACTGGTGCAGCTGTCACCCCGGTGGCTGCAGTCTCTGCGCCAGATTAAGTTGCACTGACATTTGAACTGCCAATAGAGTAACACTGGAAATCTTTCTCTTTCCTACCATCTGTATAATGGATTTTCCCAGCAGATACCCATTCCCGGGCCACAAACACCCATTTTTTGCATTTCTGCAAGTCTCACATAGATCCCAGACACACGGTTTAACCCTTAGGTGCCGCCAAGTCCACACAGAAATATATTGGTTGAATTTTTCAGCTGTTAAAGGGGAAGTAAACCCTGAGCGCTTGATGTTGAATTATGAACTGCAGAAAGCCTCCTTCCCCACTGACTGTAAGCTGTCTTATTGCAATCACCTTGACTATTCTATAACAAGACGAGGTACTCGCCACCTGCATAAACTCTGAGTAAATAAATAGAATATTCAAAAGGGCTGTTGGAAATAGCATTCTAATTATTATGATTGTGATTCCAGGGTTGTCTTGCACGTAAGAACATACATTTACGTTATCCATCTATGAAATGCTGCAGGGCCATGTTATTATGGTCCCATGTTTGGGATCCATTATCCGGAAACCTATTATCCAGAAACCTCCAAATTACAGGAAGGCTGTCTCCCATACACTCCATTTAAGGGCAGAGACACATGCTCAGATTCGGGGAGATTAGTCGCCCAGCGACAAATCTCCTCTTCTTCAGGGCGACTAATCTCCCGAACTGCCTCCCGTCGGCTAGAATGTAAATCGGCAACGGGATGGCATACAGTCGCTTCGTTTTCCCAAAGTCGCCCTAAGTTGCCTCACAGGGAAACTTCGGGTGACTTCGGAAAACGAAGCGATTCGAGTAGCATCCCGCCGGCGATTTAGATTAGTGGGAGATTAGTCGCTGGGTGACCAAATCTCCCCGAATCTGAGCATGTGTCTCTGCCCTGAATGATTTCCTTTTTCTCTGTAATAATAACACATTACCTTGTATTTGATCCCAACTAAGATATAATTAATCCTTATTGGAAGCAAAACAATCCCATTGGGTTTATTTAACGTTTGAAAGATTTGTTTTAGTAGACTTAAGGTATCCAAATTACAGAAAGATCCGTTATCCAGAAAACCCAGGTGCTGAGCATTCTGGATAACGGATCCCTATTGTAAGCAGCAGTCCTGTCCTGCTTTATGGCAGCTGAGATTCTAGCTATCTGTATAACAGAACATTCTGTCCCAGTGGCTGCACAGATCCTATCTGATCCCCATTGTAAGCAGCAGTCCTGTCCTGCTTTATGGCAGCTGAGATTCTAGCTATCTGTATAACAGAACATTCTGTCCCAGTGGCTGCACAGATCCTATCTGATCCCCATTGTAAGCAGCAGTCCTGTCCTGCTTTATGGCTGAGATTCTAGCTATCTGTATAACAGAACATTCTGTCCCAGTGGCTGCACAGATCCTATCTGATCCCCATTGTAAGCAGCAGTCCTGACGTGCTTTATGGCAGCTAAGATTCCATCTCCATAGCATTTGTAATATATGTACGTTTATGGTTATATAAAGATGAAATGAAAAGATGAAGAGGATGAACACTTGTCCTTATTCCAGTGGATGAGGAAGGCGGCTGGACAGATTTACACAATCACACCAACCGCCTGCTAGACACAAAGCAGCACCACTTGCCGTTATTTTTCTTTTCCGAATGTGACATAATTAACCTTAATGCTAAACAATATCTCCCAGAATAAAAACCTGGCTGCGCTGGAAGCAGGGGGCTGCACTGTGTCAGGGCTCTGTCTCTTACCCTGAGCAAAATATTTGTGCCGACATAAATACTTGGAAAAGGTAAAATGTCATAACAGAGCCGCGCTCCATCTATTAATAACGGAATTGGCCCACTTCTATATATATATTTATAATATTGCTTTGTAAATAGCATTGCAGAGGAACTTAACTCCTTAGCAGCCAGAAACATACCTGGCGCCTGAAAAGTTGAAATGAAAATATGAGGTTTAGTTTAATCCTTTAGATTCCATGGCGCAAATTCACTAAGCGCCGAAGCGCCGAACGCTAGCGTTAATTCGCACCCTTACGCCAGGTGAATTTTCGCTAGCGACATAACTACGCAAATTCACTAACTTGCGCAGTGTACTGAACGCTACCTTTTACGCTAGACTTCCTTCGCCACCACGGACCTGGCGAAGCGCAATAGAGTAGATAGGGATTGTTTCAAAAAAAGTCCAATTTTTTTCTAAGTCCCAAAAAACGCTGGCGTGTTTTCTACATGATGGGTGATAGGCTGAAAAAGATCGAAAATATTTTTGGGGCTCCCCTCCTTCCCCCTACATTTCCTGACTCATGGCAACTTACCTAGACAGTGGGCACATGTGTAGGGCAAAATAACATTTTTATTTGCTGATTTGAAGGTTTTCTAGGCATTTGTAGTGCTAATACGTGTTCCTCCATTGAAATTTGAATTTCGCGCCGTATGCAAATTAGCCTTCGCTAGCGTAACTTTGCTTTACATAGCAAATCAACGCTAGCGCAAGTTCGCAACCTAAATGACCATTGTACCCAGTGTAGGACTGGGGGACCGTCCAGTCTGCTTGGGGCTTCTCTTGTCTTGGGGAAAACTCCCACCTGCCCACCCTGATGCTAGAATCTCAGCTGCCATAAAGCAGGACAGGACTGCTGCTTACAATGGGGATCAGATAGGATCTGTGCAGCCACTGGGACAGAATGTTCTGTTATACAGATAGCTAGAATCTCAGTTGCCATAAAGCAGGGCAGGACTGCTGCTTACAATGGGGATCAGATAAGATCTGTGCAGCCACTGGGACATTGGGAAAATTAAAGCAGGGCAGCCTGTTAACTGTCCCTTGTCTCTGTCCAATATTTGTTGGCTTGAACTCTGTTAATCATATTTTGTAAAGTTTTCAATAAACAGCAAAAAATCCCTATATATTAGGTACTAGTGATGGACAAATCTGTCCTATTTCTATTAACTTGTGAAATGGCAAAAATTCACGGAATGCATTGAAGTCAATGGCCGTCAAAATACAATTGATGTGTGACAATTTTTGACGCGAGCTACAATTTTTATACTTTGTATAAGTGCATTGAAGTTAATGGTTGTCTGAATAATTTTGATGCGCAACAATTTTTTTTCTCGGGCAGCAAAAGACAGAAATTCTAAGCAAATCCATGCCTGGTGAATTTATTCGCCCATCACTATTAAATACCTACCTAGTGCTACCAATACCTATTTCCGTAGGGAAATGAGAGCAGAGCAGACAGTAACCCTTCCAACACTTTTCCCTGCCTTGTACCAATTTTTTAAAGGAGAACTAAAGCTTAACTAAAGAAGTAGGTAGAAATGTTGTACATTATGTTTTGTGCTTCTGTACCAGCCCAAGGCAACCACAGCCCTTTAGCAGTAAAGATCTGTGTCTCCAAAGATGCCCCAGTAGCTCCCCATCTTCTTTTCTGCTGATTCACTGCACATGCTCTGTGCTGCTGTCACTTACTGAGCTTAGGGACCCACTCACAATATACAGTACACATAGAATAGAAATGTCACAATATAAGGCTGATTAATTGCTACATGGCTATTGACAAGCTGAAACTTTAGCCTTGTGCAATAAGTTCACTATATAAAATATGCCCTTTATAGCCATATTCGTTTTTAGGGTTTAGTTCTCCTTCAAGCTAAGTAGCGCTGATATATTTAAAAAGTCATATTTTGAAAGGAGGAAGACCAGTAATGTATTAGTCAATAGAGGGCTGGGGAACTGGGCTGCCTTGTATAGGAGCAATGGGAGCTTTGTTAGGGCAGTGACTTTGCACAAACGTTACCCTCCCTGCCAGTCACATATTTGTATTGTAAATCAGAAGGAAGGCAAACATTTTATATGCTGATCAAGTGGATTCTGCAGCTGACTGTTTGGATAGCCACATAACTCGTATAGGAAAAATACACGCTTTGTCTCTGCTGAATGGGCCCCCAGCCCCATATTCTACACAAAGGCCTCATTTTACCTGACTTTGCTGCTGGGAACCAGAATGATTTTTTAAAAAAAATTTTGCAATTCTCAAAGCAAGTTGTATTTCATTTGCTTTTGTTGAGAAAAGGTGTTTATATAAGGAATCTGCACCGGTCGTCTGATTCAAAACTGTCTGTCCAGATTTCCGACTTTGGAAATTTGAAAAGGACTTTTGGCTGAGCCAATCGATGAATGCTGTGTCATAGCCCTGCCCCCTCACATCATTTGACTGTCCCCAAAACATCACAACCATGGCCCCCAAAACGTCTCATGCCCCGAATGTCACTTTCTCTGCAACTCTATTAGTGATGTGCGGGTCAAGATTTCACAGATCCGCACCCATGCCTCCCAACATTTTGGAAGTAAAAAGAGGGACAAAAATTTTTTTTACGCACGTAGCACAGCAATTTTTTGACCACACCCCTTTCTGTGGCCACACCCCCTAATTACCATGTTTGTTTTACAAAATTTGGCAGGTTATGAAAGTTTGAAAATGTTTCTCCATATCTAAACTGTGTTTTTGTGTCTCAAAATTGTTACAAAGTTTCTTATTTGCACCTGTTAGCTGTTCTGGGCTCTCTGCTAAAAGCCAATTAAGTGAGAAACTTTGTTTCTTTTTCTGGCTGTTCAGTGCAGAGAAAAGAGGGACTTTCCAGTACAAATGAGGGACTGCGGGTTGAGCTGTCAAAAGAGGGACTGTCCCTCCGAAAAAGGGACAGTTGGGAGGTATGCGCACCCACCCGACCTCCCACCACCCGCGCCTGCATGGGTTCCTTTTATAGACCCGTGCAGCCCTGCCGATGATGTCACAAAAGGGACGGGCCGAGCAGGCGCATCGTTTATAAGAAAAACCCGGAAGTCGGAAGCCGGCATTTGATGGGTGGGGAGAGCAGGAGAAGAGGTTAACCCACACCCACCCACCACCAGCAGAGAAGAGTGCAAGTTCGGGCCGAACCTGCCTGAACCGTGGGTATCGGCCCGGCCCGCACATCACTAAACTCTATGTATATAATTGAATACTGCCCCTTTAAGGTGTTGAATGTGTTCAGTCAGGGCCAATAAACAGGCACCATGCACTAGCCACTGAGCTGCTGACTAGGATTGGAGAGGCCAAGTTGCCACCTTTTATCACCCCACATATGATCATATTATCCAGAGATAGAGATTGGTGCATCAGAATACTATTACAGGTATGGGATCTATTATCCAGAATGCTTGCTACCTGGGGTTTTCTTGATCTTATGGATCTTTTCGTAATGTGGATCTCTATACATTGAGGGGATTATTTACTAAACTCCGGTCAGGCTTTTTGGGGCAAACTCACATTTTTTTGTTTTGTTTTTTTTAAAAAACTCAAATTTTTCGAGATTTATTAAAGACAGTCAGATGCAGCAAAAAGCCTGAAAGTCTGCTATCTCAGACCTGCTGCTGTTGAGCATAAGTCAATGGCAGAGGTCCCTATTCTTATTTGAAATTTCTGTTGTCTGCACCGGAATCAGTCCAAAAATCAGATCTTTTCGGGCAAAAATCTGAAAACTTTGGGCTTTTCAGGAAAAGGCAAGAGAAAAATCGTGAGTTTTTACCAGAACTGGTTAACTAGAGCTTTGTTAATAATAAATATGGTCAAATCGGGTATGGGAGCTTGGTGGTGTTTTTTTTATTTAAAAAATGAGATAAATTCAGATTTTAGTAAGTAACCCTCTGAAGCTCCCCATAGACACGACGATTCTTCTTGCCGAACGACCGATTTTAGGGAAGTCCGACCAATCCTTCGAAATTATCGTGCGGTTAGTGGGATTCGAACGATCGTACATCTTACAATTTTTCGGCCGACATCTGTCAGGAAATTGATCGGCCAGGTCAAAAAATCTTTGTCGGTCCCAGTGCAATGTATCTATGTTTGCAGGGCCAAGCGGGCAGCTCCCCTTTGTTTTCCTGGCAAATTGGTCTTTTAGTTGATGGTAAATTCGTACAACCGTTCTGAGAAGATCGTGGTCTCACGATGAGGACCTGATCTTTTAAAAATCTCAACATCTATGGCCAGCTTAAGTCTGCTAAAAAAAAAAAATCATGTTAATATTAAATAAACCCAATAGGCTGGTTTTGCTTCTTTTTGCTTATTATTACAGAGAAAAAGGAATACATTTTTAACATTTTGAATTGTTTGATTAAAATGTAGTCTATGGGAGACGGCCTTCCCATAATTTGGAGCTTTCTGTATAACAGATCCCTTAACTATTTGGGTTGCTATATGGGCCCATAGTTCTCAGGAGTGGGGGAAGGGATGGGGCGGAGTTTGTATGTGACAATCAGCGGCTACAGGGCAGAGCCCCGGTTCAAAGACACAATTAGCGATTGGATAGAGCCACAATGAGTGATCTTCTTGCCTGTGTGACCCCAGACTAAAGTGACTGTATAGTATTGTGGCATATGCTGATGTATCCGTACAGTATAATAATAACAAGGGCAGTGTAATAACCTGCAGACGCTTCTTTTCGCTGAATATCCCTCTAACCTGGGGTATAGTTCTGCAAGCACCATTTGGGGTCATTTAAACTTTTCTTGTCTTTTAACTGATACAATTGTCCTGTCCGCCTTACGCCGCCAGCAAATAAATAAAACTCTGGCGCGAAAAAAAAAATTGTCACGCGTCTGAATAGTCGCACGCATAAATTTGTTTGCGCGTCAAAATTATTGACGCCCATTTAATTTTTCGGTGAAGTGAAACGGCACAGATTCGCCCATCACTAGTCTGCAGATGATATAACGCCCATTCAGGCTCCCTTCCATGTTACTGCCTACAAACAGGCCGTGCCGAGTAACCTATACCCAAGTTTCTCCTTTAACCTTGCCCCTAGAAACAGGGCAGCTTGACCCCCTTTAAAGGAGAAGGAAAGTTGCTGAAGCAGTTTATTACCAATAGATTAGCCACAATAGTGCAACCTATAACACTATTTATTCGGCACAATTCTTTACCATACCTGAGTAACAGTTCTAGAAGCTTTCTCTGTTTGTTTAGGATAGCAGCTGCCATATTAGCTTGGTGTGACATAATTTCCTGCCTGAGTCTCTCCCTGCTCACTCATAGCTCTGAGCTCAGAATACACAGCACAGAGGGGAGGAGGGAGGGGGAGAGAGGAACAAACTGAGCATGCTCAAGCCCTAGCCCTGGAGGTTTAAGCTGAAAACAGGAAGTCTGATACAGAAGCCCATGAGTACACAATAGAAGGAAAGAAATGTGATGTTTCTTTTGACAGAGGACTCGGAGCAGCATTACTTTGAGGGTTTACTGGTGTATTTATATTAGGGATGCACCGAATCCACTATTTTGGATTCAACCAAACCCCCGAATCCTTTGCTAAAGATTCGGCCGAATACCACATGCAAATTAGGGGTGGGAAGGGGAAAACAATTTTTACTTCCTTGTTTTTTGACAAAAAGTCACACAATTTCCCTCCCCGCCCCTAATTTGCATATGCAAATTAGGATTCGGTTCGACTGGGCACAAGGATTCGGCCAAATCCGAATCCTGCTGAAAAAGGCCGAATCCTGGCCTAATCCTGAACCGAATCCTAGATTCGTTGCATTCCTAGTTTATATAGACCTTTCTGATGAAGATTACTTAATATTAGCCTTTCCTTCTCCTTTAAATTGCTCATCTCCAGAGCCTGGGCCCCAGACTTTCTCATACTGTCTGTTTTCCTTAACGTTCTGCCTGTTATGGGAATAAGCCCTTTTGGTTTCCTTTGTCCTTTTGACACCCATGAAACACTCAGCCGATTAGGCCCGAGCAGGCTTTGAGCTTTCCCTTTTATTTCCCAGTGATGGATGATTCCAGCAGATGGCTCGGTGCCTTTTTTTGAAGAGTAAAGCAGATGAGCATGATGAATCAGTGATGGATGGAACCAACTGTATAACAAAGAGAAGACACTGTCAGGCTCTCTCTTCCATCTTTGCTCTGCCTCCCCCCCCCCTCCAAAGTGCTGTTTTATCCCCTTCCAGTCCCTGTTGTGGTTGTGCATGTGTTGGAGCTCTTCAGTTAGAGCGAAGGGGACATCTCCTTTCTCATCAGACAATAATGAAACATTGTCATCTCTTGGGTTCAGCTGGAAAACCACTTCAAGGCTCCTTTGGCCTACGTTCCCCATGTTCTAGCGCAGGGTAGAGGGGGGATTTGGCAGCGAGCGATGGGAGTGTAAATCTGCCTCATGAGATCATGTTAGATGGGAAATTGTCTGCTGGTTCCGGCAGAAGTTCCTTTTATAGAAAACTCTATAGCCAGGGAAGGAAAAACCCTGATTTCTGCATGTGGAGACAGACAGACAGACGGGAGAGTTTCCCTTAAAGGAAGGTTTCACTCTCCACCTTCATTTTATTTAGAAACTGTTCTATTTATTTAGAAATGATCAAGTCTCTGCATGTTGCTTGTTCTAGTGTCTCCAGCTCTTGCTCGTTGCTCATTGGCCCCTTTTTTGCCGCTCACCATCCCTTCTGTCCTTGTGGGGTTCTTCCCTGTAGGGGCTATTCTTTCCCCATGGGAACCCTTGGCATATTCTTTCTAGAGTGTCATATTTTACCCTTTGGTGGCTTTTTTAGTTCCCTGGTGTTTAGGCTGAGTGTAATAATAAATTAGTACCTTGTACTTGACACCCTACATAGACCCCCCTCCTCCTCAGTGTTACCCCTAATGTTTTACTTACCCCTCGGTGCAGATTCAGGCATCGGAGTTCACGGGGCCATCTTCAGCCGAAACAGAAAATTGCTCCAACTGCGCATGCGCCGCCATGATGGTCTCAATCCGAAGATTTTCGAAGAGAAGGAGATGGTGCCCATAAACTCCGATGTCTGAATCTGCACCGAGGGGTAAGTAAAACGTTAGGGGCATTAGAAGGTAACAGAAGGTAAGGTGCCGAGGTAACACTTAGGCTGGGGGAGGAGAGAGGGGGTTCTATGTAGGGTAGGGTTTTTTAACATTAGGGTTGAATTCTCCTTTAAATGTTTTATAGTAGATTTAAGGTATAAAGATCCAAATTACGGAAATACCCATTATCTGAAAAACCCCTGGTCCTGAACATTTTCATACTGATTTCCTCCCTCTATGAATTGCCACTGTTCTCTGCACTAAATTTTGGAACACGGAGACCTGCAGTGGACCTTGTGAATACAGTGATGCCTGCGTTCAGCAGACCTGTATTCATGAGGAACGGGAAAGGCCTTACTTATCCCTAGTAATCCCTGGTATTTTTAATGCTGCTCTGAGTCCCCTGTCAAAAGAAACACTACATTTCTTTCCTTCTATTCTGTACTCATGGGCTTCTGTATCAGACTTCCTGTTTTCAGCTTAAACCTCCAGGGCTAGGGCTTGAGCATGCTCAGTTTGCTCCTCCCTCCTCACCATCCTACTGTAATCTGAGCCCAGAGCTATGAGTGAGCAGGGAGAGACAGACAGGAAGTGATGCCACACCAAGCTAATATGGCAGCTGCTATCCTAAACAAACAGAGAGCTTCCAGAGCTGTTTACTCAGGTATGGTAAAGCATTCTGCAGAATAAATATAGTGTTATAGCTTGCAATATTGTGGTTATTCTATTGACAATAAACTACTTCGGTATCTTTCCTTCTCCTTTAATGTGTCACTCAATGCAGTATGACACTTCCAGCACCAGCTTAGGCTCATTTCTGATCTCAAGTGCAAGTTCAAGGTGCAAAATTGGATGCAAAATTGAGTGTGCATTGTTGCCATTCATAAAAGTTACTTATGCCCATGAACGCTCTTTGCACTTGCAAGTACCTGCAGGGGGGAGCACCATAGTACCTGCTCTGCCGGCTATGATGAATAGTGTCTAGGGTTGACACCTGGCCGGTATTTTACAGGCCTGACCGGTAAAAATGATGGTTGATCCCAATGTTATTAATAAGGAAAAATATAAATATATAGGAAGGCCGGTATTTTTTTCCAGAAAAGGTGGAAACCCTAATAGTGTCCCAACATGCTCATGGACACAAGGCAACGCTACACAGTGGCTTAACTAGATATTAATGAGCCCCACAGCAAATTATTTTTTAATCCCCCCAAAATGTCTAGAATTTGACCTGTTTTACCAATATTTATTGAAATTGTATATAAATTAAGGCCTCATGGGGCCCCTATATCTCCTGGGCCCCCCTACAGCCTCAGGGTCTGCTTCCTCTGTAGTTATGCCCCTAGTCCAGAACGGAGTGGGCCTGGGTCAGCAGAGGCTCACCGGTTTTTCCCTTGTGTCCCCCAGGTTGGTAGAATAGTTCCAGTTTCCACAGGTGGGTTGCAAACTATGGAAACAAGCACTGCTGAGTTGCACCAGGCAAATTGCACACTAACACCCTTATTAACGGACTATAGGGACAGACAACTTGAAGTGATCCATTCTGAAGATGGTTGCAAGTGATTCCCAACATTGTACTTTGTACCATGCGTAGGGTTTCCACCTGGCCAGTAAAAATGATGCTTGATGCCAATGTTATTAATAGGAAAAAAAGGCAAGAATATAGGAAGGCCGGTATTTTTTCCAGAAAAGGTGACAACCCTAACCATGCGCCATGTTGATAAATAAGATGATATTAGTCTATGGATGCTTGGAGCTTTAGTTCAGCATCCCCTCACACACACACACAGTAAAAATTTCTGCTCTGGGATATGCCTTTCATATGCAAACATTATCTCAGCTGGATGCTGCCTCTGTTTAAACAATGCCCTGGTGCATCCATTAGCCGGGGAAGCTCAGTGGCCCTTTGAAGTCTGTTTGCATTCCATCGCCATTCCAAACACACATTTTCAATGGGAGAAAGAATCACAGGCTCTGTGCTATGATTAATGGCTTTTACACCTCACCATGAGGGAGGTCGCAGGGCCCTCGCTGACAGGGATTTTTCCACAACACAGAGGCTTTCGCTCCAATTCTTCTCAAAACACTCGGCACCAAAAGAATTCGATGTCAGGGGGAAGTATTAGCAGCACTTGTCTTCCACTGACAATGAAGATTTATGAAAGAGATGCGTTTTGTCACTTTTACCTGTTTGACTGCTTTGAGCTGTTGAGGGAGGTGTTAGTGCAGAGTGCTGCTCAGTAGCCACACTGAGCTCTAATATCTGTCATCAACCGTAAGGCCCGATAACAGCTGCCGTCAGTCGGCAGCTTATTGGCTCGACGGATTGGGTCGAAAGTTGGGTAGATCTCGATTGGGCAGGTTAAAAAATCCCTTTGGGTCGTGGCCGCATCTGTGCATCTATGGATCCATATTGGATCCATATTGGATCCATTCTGATCCGATCGTTGGGCCTTAGGACCCATGATAGGATCAGCCCGATATGCCCACATTGGTCGCCAAACGAGCGGATCTCTACGTCTATGGCCACCTTAACTGTGTAATTTGCCTGGTGCAGGTCAGCAGCGCTTGTTTACACAAGTTTGCAACCCACCTGTGGAACCTGGAACTATTCTACCAACCGGGGAGACACATGAGAAAAACCCGGTGGGCCTTGGCTGAACCCGGTCCAACTCCCTGCTGGACTTTGCAAGTAAACAAGGCAAGTTTCAAAACCTGTGGGATCACAGCCACATCTGTGCATCTGTGCGGTCCCACAATCCGACCGCCTGTATCGGATCCATTCTGATCAGATCGTTGGGCCCTAGGGCCCACAATCGGATCAGCCCGATATCGCCCACTCCAATGGAACGGATCTCTACGTCTTTTGCCACCTTTAGGGTCAGGCCACACGAGCAGATTCGGGGAGATTAGTCACCCCAGCAACAAATCTCCTCTTCTTCAGGGGCAACAATCTTCCCGAACTGCCTTCACCCTGCCCTCCACCGGCTAAAATGAAAATTGCCTATGGCAATGCACACGCTGCGCTTCGTTTTCCGAAGTCACCCGAATATCCTTGGGAGGCCACTTTGGAAAACGAATCGCCGCGTGTGGATTGCCACAGTCGATTTTCATTTTAGCCGGCAGAAGGCAATTCGGGGAGATTGTCGCCCCGAAAAAGTGGAGATTTGTCGCTGGGGCAACTAATCTCCCCAAATATGCTCGTGTGGCCAGACCCTTAGAGATCAGTGTTGCCCTTGGTACAATCCTGAATCACTGGCTAGGATCATGGCTTTGGATTTAGTCGTCTGGCGACTAATCGCCTTTTCTGCGTGGCGACAATCTCCCCGAACTGCCTTACCCGTGCCTTCCTCCTGCTATAATAACAAAACGGCAGTGCCTTCCGCACTCGCGGTGCTTTGATTTCCGAATATGCCCGTGTGCTTGCTCCCTCAAAGTGAAAGCCAACATGTATTTAAGTATAATTCTTTCTGGAATACAGGCACAAAGGGGAATTTTCATCTCCTGGTGTTACTGGCTCGGAATGCCCGGAAGCTATAAATAGGAAAAATCTAGAGACAGGGAGGGAAGTCATCTCAGCTGCACAATAAAACACTTAAACTGCCATATAATCAATGAGCCTCTTTGTGTTCCCTGTTATTTGAAGTCGGCGTTACCTCAATTACTGGAGAGACTTGTTGTGTTTGCAAACAACCATATGAGCCGACTCCTCTCTGCTACATCTGTGATCTTCCAATGACAATATCAGGGACCTGCTTCTTACACCATCGCACATGCATTTATTTCTTCATACCTTGGGGGTGGGTTCCTAATAATTGCTGGGATCTCAATATCCAAGTGTATCTTCGGTCACACATGTTCTGGAACAAGACTCTCGGAATCACATCCAGTGCCCTAACTGTCATTACAGGTTAACTATATGGCCAGTCTCTCTTCTTGAATTGAGATCTTTCATCCCCTTTATTAATTTAGTTGCTCCTCTGATTTTTTTTTCTTGTTGCACAAGTCCATATGATGGCAAGCTAAAGCCTCAGCTGCATGCATTGTAGGAGATACATTGATATACTCTTTGACTGTTCCTGGAATGAAATCCCCCATCCTTAAAGAAGCCTGGTAGTGGCATCAGACATAGCAACAGTATGAAGTAGAATAGGTAGATTTATTAAAATATCTTCTTTCCAAAAATATATATGTTTTTTGGGGGTAAACTTACTGTTACTGCCATTTTCTACTTTGCTCTCTAATATACAATCATTTCTAATGCAATGCTCTAATTTGGCGGTGTAAATCCATGTTTTTTTATATCTATAAAAGTCACAAATCTCAATAAAACTATACATATTCAGCACTGCTGCATTTGGAAGACATATTAACCTCCATATGAGTGATCTTTTCATGATACAGTTATCTTTTTAGGTATGATATATTCCAATGGAGAAAATATCCCTTGGCCCCTTTACGATAAGGATTATTGGATCACCCTGGGGATGGTTCCAGCAATAGCAGCTGATCACTTTTCTCTTTGGGTGACTTATCGATGGATAATCTGTTATGTGAACCATTAGTATTTCCCATAGGAAGCAATCACCAGCCATTCCCAGAGGAAAAGTGCAAGGATCCTACAGCCCCATGTGTTTTTGGCCAGAATAAACGGCAAATAGAGATTGGATTATTTGCTAGAAAAGTCGCGTTCTGCTGAAAGAGTTAAACAGCAGCCGAGTGGCGAGACGGTTTCGTGAGAAATCATGGGAGGAGGGGGTTGGATGGTGTTACTGAGTGACAAGCTCTAAACTCTTTTTAGCAGATGGAGATGCAGGTGTGGAAAACTAGAGCTCCCAGGGATTTAGGGTTAGGGCACACGCTCAGATTCGAGGAGATTAACTATTTTTTCAAAGTTGCCCGAAGTTTCCTCGTGAGGCAACTTCGAGCAACTTCAGAAAACGAATCGCTCCGAGTGCCATCCCGCCGGTGATTTACATTCTAGCCGGCGGTAGGCAGTTTGGGGAGATTAGTCGCCCGAAGAAGAGGAGATTTATAGGGATGCACCCAATCCAGTATTTTGGATTCGGCTGAACCCCCGAATCCTTTGTGAAAGATTCGGGCGAATACCGAACCGAATCTGAACCGGGTGGGAAGGAGAAAAAAAATTTACTTCCTTGTTTTGTGACCAAAAGTCACGCGATTTCCCTCCCCACCCCTAATTTCCGTATGCAAATTAGGGTTCGGTTTCGGTTCAGCCGGGCACAAGGATTCGGCCGAATCCTACTGAAAAAGGCCGAATCCCGAACCGATTCGGGGCATCCCTAGAGATTTGTCGCCAGGCGAATAATCTCCCTGAATCTGAACGTGTGCCCTGACCCTTAGGGTTGGATGGGGGGGAGGGCTGTGCAACTGCTAATGTAGTTTTTTTGATTGTTTAATAAAAATTATCTTATAGCACAAAGATTCCCAAAAGGTGGGGCTGGTCCTTATTTGGGGTCCCAAAACCAAGCTTGAGCAGACTTGGGCTGGGTACTTACTCACTTAGGGGCATATTTATTAAGGGTCGAATTTCGAATTTGAAAAACGAAGTAGAAGTTTTTTTTTGGCCAAATAGGTCTGTTTTCGATCGAATAGGTCCGTATTCTCCCTAATTCGAATTGTTCGAATCAAAGAAATAGTGCATTCGATCAAATTCGAATCAAAGTTTTTCCCGAAAAAAAATTCAATTTTCCAATTGACTCCAAATAGGTTCTAGGGGTCCCCCATAGGCTGAAACAGCAATTCAGCAGGTTTTAGATGGCGAATCATCGAAGTCTAATTTTTGAAGAGACAGTACATGATAAATTTCAATATTCAAATTTTCGTGGTTTATTTTCAAATTCGAATCGAATTTGGACTGTTCCCTAGTCGACACAAAAATAGCTCGAAATTCAAATTTTTTTAATTCGAAGATTTATCTCGACCTTTGATAAATCTGCCCCTTAAGCTGACCATAGACGTGCGGATAGAGTCAAAAACACTAATAGGTGATGGTTTGCAGAAGAATTCTCAGGTCTCAAAGTAAAAACGATATAAAGCACGAGAAAAATGGAGTACCAAAGGAGCCGATTATTCGTCCGTTACAAAATAGAAATTTATTGAAGAATTGTTAAAAAATGGTAAAGGCATGCCCAGTACATATTGTAGGCTGCCTGCTTTACGCATTTCGTGGCTACCGGTCACTTCCTCAGAAGCCATTAGTAAAAACTCACCAATTTGGAGAAGGGGTCCAAGTGCACCGCCCTGGACTTTCAGCTGAGGGAGCGGATAACCGTATAGAAAAAATGAGCAGGCTACCCCCTGTCCTGGTTTGGTCGCATCGCAGCACTCAAAATTAGTATTTTGCCGAAGTTTCTATATTTTTTTGAGACACTCCCAATTTTGGTTCCCATATCCACTCTAACTGAAATTCAGAGGTCTTTCCATAAATTTATATGGGGTAATAAACGGCACAGACTATCTAAGTCAGTATTGACAACCACCAAATTGCAAGGGGGATTGGGAGTGCCTTCCATTCAAAATTATCATGATGCAGCTCATTTGCGATGGATTGCAGCTTGGTCTCGATTTCAAGTAACCCCACTATGGGCTAAAATTGAGAGTTCATTCATAGCGCCATTACATCTGGGTGCCTTCCTTTGGGATATGGGTATTCGTCCGACTATCCCTAAAACCATATTGGATTCCACCAAAACACTGTTTACCGTATGGCATAGATGGAAGGATAAGCGTTGCTTAAGTTCCTCTCACTCATTACTGACCCCTTTTCTTTTGAATCCTAAATTTCTCCCAGGGACTCAGGTTTCTTTCTATCGCACTTGGGGAACTAAGGGTTTGTTTCAAATTTATGATATCATTTCGCATGACACCTGTAAGATCCTCCAATTTACGGACCTTCAAGCCAAGCTACCTGAAGTTCCTTTAAAATTCTATGAATATCTTCAAGTTAGACATTTTGTACAACCGTTTCTCCATGCTCAGTGTAATTTGGCTCTCTCGCCTTTTGAGACAATAATCAAGGCTGGCTGGCCTCAAAAAGCTCTGCTGTCAAGAATCTATGCACTTCTCTCAACGTTGCCACCTCTGGATTTCGTAAAACATAATTATATGACTCTCTGGGAACAAGAACTTAATGTCACTCTGCCATTAGAGGATTGGGAGGCTATTTGGCTTAATGCTAAGAAGGGAGTCACTTGTGTTAGACAGAAGGAGAATGTATATAAAGTGCTGATGCAATGGTACATGACGCCATCGCGGCTTAATAGGATCTTTCCACAGATCCCGAATCAATGTTGGAGGGGCTGCCAAGACCCCGGTAACTTGTATCACCTGTTCTGGTCATGCCCAGTTATTTCTGCTTATTGGTCCGACATCCATAGTATAATTTCGAAGGTTACCTGCACAAATGTGGTGAAAGACCCTATCACCTTCCTATTAGGCAAACCTATTGAGGAGATTTCTAGTTCATCGCAGGTTCTGATTAACCATATATTAACAGTGGCTCGTATTACATTAGCGGCTAAATGGAAATCGGTTGAATCCCCATCTGTTCAGGAGGTCCATAGAAGACTTATTTCGAATATGGCTTTTGAAAACATGATTGCTTGTACTCATAACAGGACCCATAAGTTTCTATCTATTTGGGCTCCTTACGAGATGTTAGCGAAACCACAAACTCCCTAACTATTTTTGCGTTCTCCTGGGTGGCAAGTGTTGAGATGTAAGTTGTATAGATTCCTGATTTTTCGTTAATTCACGATGTTCGCTCCAGACGTGGACTTTGCTTTGGTATCTGCGTTACTAAGCAATGTACAGTCTAATTTTTTTTTTTTTTTTTTTTTTTTTATTAATTGCTATGGTAAATATTTCTTGTAAGGTAGAATTTTATTTTTTGTTTATTTTTATTTTAATTTTTTCTTTTTCTTTTGTTTTCTATGTTACTGTTTTAGCATGTATGAGAATGTCCAGAACGATCTTAGCTTGTAATACAGATTTGCGGCAATGTTTACTGCTCATGTGTTATTTGGCACCCACTTTTGTAATGTGTACATGCGATATTGCAAGCTTGGACTGCTTTATTTTTCTTTTCTTTTCTGGATAATTTTATTCTTAATAAAAAATTTTAAGGTACAAAAAAAAAGAAAAAATGAGCAGGCACTTCCAAAGACCAATGTTCCAGGCAGACTTGTCAGTAGGGTTGCCACCTGGCCGCCGGTATTTTACCTGCCTGGTCGGTAAAAATTATGGTTGATCCTAATATTATTAATAGGGGAAAAAAGATAACTATATATAGGAAGGCCGGCATTTTTTTCCAGAAAAGGTGGCAACCCTACTTGTCAGTTAAATTTTTCTTTTTTATTTCAGTGCACTAGGATAAAGCCTAACGCGTTTAGAATCAATAGGATACTTAATCAAGATTGGACTTTCCAAGTACCTGCTCATTTTTTCTATACGTACTCACTTAGCCCATTCTAAAGGCCATGCAATGTGAGTTTTTAGAGCCTAGTATCAAAGTCTAAAATTTCCCCTTGCCATGCCTAATTTGCATATGCAAATTAGGATTCGGTTCGGTATTCGGATGAATCTTTCGAGAAGGATTCGGGGGTTCGGCCGAATCCAAAATAGTGGATTCAGTGCAGCCCTAGTGACAAAGCCCTGGACATGATGAATGTCCCCCAATCGTAAGCAAAACACTACCCAGCATTCAGTAGATGCACCAGAAAAATCTAGCTGGAAATACAAATTTCCATCCTTCTTTTTTCTTAAAAAAAAAAGTTATGATTCTGCAGGATAATAATCACAATAAAAAATCAGAATAACCAGTTTATGATACTATGAATGAATAAAGTGATATTTGTATTATACATTGTATCTCCCCTTCATATATATATATATATATATATATATATACAGGTATGAGATGAATTAATACATACACACAATTGGAGGATACATGGGTCCCACTGCAGGGAGACAGTAGCAGTGTTCCATGCTCCCCAAGCTAATCGGTTCAGATCAGAAAAATTATAAATACGTCGTTAAAACTTAGCTTTTAATACATAATTAAATAAAAAGCAGGTTACTGCACGCTGCCCATTCTAATGAAACACAAATTCTCATCTCCTAGTGTAGGACCATGTCCATAAAACACAAATAAAACACAATAATATAGTGGACGTGTGGTTAATTCTGCTGCTAGGTCAATTAAAAAGGAAAACTATACCCCCAAAATGAATACTTAAGCAACAGATAGTTTATATCAAATTGAATGACATAATCTTACCAAACTGGAATATATATTTACATAAATATTGCCCTTTTACATCTCTTGCCTTGAACCACCATTTCGTGACTCTATCTGTGCTGCCTCAGAGATCACCTGACCAGAAATACTACAACACTAACTGTAACAGGAAGAAGTGAGGAAGCAAAAGGCAGAACTCTGTCTGTTAATTGGTTCATGTGACCTTACATGTGGTTTGTATGTGTGCACAGTGAATCGTACGATCCCAGGGGGCGGCCCTTATTTTTTAAAATGGCAATTTTCTATTTATGATTACCCAATGGCACATACTACTAATAAAGTATATTATTATGATAATGGTTCATTTACATGAAGCAGGGTTTTACACATGAGCTGTTTTACTCAGTATCTTTTAATAGAGACCTACATTGTTTGGGGGTATAGTTTTCCTTTAAGCTTGGTCCCAATGGACCCAAAAAGTTCCAGGCAGCCAGAGGACCCAAACACCCTCCCTTCCAAATCGTTCCCCAAACAATTCTGCCTATTTACGTGGGGAGCGAGTGGGAGCTGGTCCCCCACTGTTCACCTATACCACCTGCCCTACGCGTTTCGCCGATCGCTCGGCTTCTTCAGGGGTATAAGTGCTGGGCTTGCGTCTTCACCGTCTTTAAATACCTATCCGGTGTTTCATTTGTGCAGATGGGCATGCGCTTTGAGGTGCGTAAATAATTCCGTATCGCATAATCTCCTGGTAACAGTGAGGGACACACATCACTTACCAGCGCTTCCTCATGACCACCATTTGTATTATACATTGTATCTCCCCTTCATATATATATATATATATATATATATATACAGGTACGGTAAGCTCGGGACCTGGGGTTTTCTGGAATAAGGGGTCTTTTTGTAATTTGGGTCTCCATGCCTTAAGTCTAGTAGAAAATCATGTAAACATTAAATAAACCCAATAGAATTATCCTGCTTCCAATAAGGATTAATTAGTTGGGATCAAGTATAAGCTACTGTTTTATTATTACAGAAAAACAAAGAAATCAGTTTTAAAAATTTCAATTATTTAATTATAATGGGAGATGGCCTTTCAGTAATTCGGGGCTTTCTGGATAACGGGTTTCCGGATAAAAAAAATCATATAAACATTAAGGGGCAGACTTATCAAAGGTTGAAAAATTCGACCATCGAATTGAAAAAAATTGAAGTATTTTTTTTCGCCGAATTTGCCCATAGTACGATCAAAGTAAAATCATTCGATTGAGCGATTAAATCGTTCGAATCGAACGATTTGAAAGATTTTAGTGTACGATCGAACGATTTTACTTCGATGTGTAAAGACTTAGAAAATGGTTGTAGAAGGTCCCCATAGGCTAACATAGCACTTCGGCAGGTTTAATTTATTAAAGTAAATTCGAAGTCGTAGTATCCTATTCAATGGTCGAAGTATCCAAAAAAATTACTTCAAATTTAAAATTTTTTGTACTTCAAAAATTCCCTTGAATTCACTTCGACCCTTGATAAATCTGCCCCCAAATAAACCCAATAGGCTGGTTTTGCTTCCAATAAGGATTAATTATATCTTAGTTGGGATCAAGTACAAGCGACTGTTTTATTATTACACAGAAAAAGGAAATTATTTTTACGAATTGGAATTGTGTAATGAAAATGGAGTCTTAGAGAGATGGCCTTTCCGTAATTTGGCTCTTTCTGGATAACGTGTTTCTGGATAAGGGATCTCATACGTGTGTGTGTTTGTATATATATATATACAGGTATAAGATCCGTTATCAGGATCTTATAATCAAAGAATCCAGATTTTTTTAAATGTTTTCCCTTTTCTGTGTAATAATAAAACAGTAGCTTGTACTTGATCCCAACTAAGATATAATTAATCCTTATTGGAAGCAAAACCAGCCTATTGGGTTTATTTAATGTTTACATGATTTTCTAGTAGACTAAGGGGCCCATTCACCAAGCTCGGGTGAATGAATAGAGGGAAAAAAACTCGAATTTCGAGGAGTTTTTTGTGCTCCTCGACTATCGAATTGGCGTAAACTTGCCTGAGTAGAATGATTCGAATAGATGGAGCGAAAAAACGCTGCGACTATTCGCCCATTCGATAGTCGAAGTACTGTCTCTTTTAAAAATCATTCGACTGCCTACTTCGCCAGATTAAACCTACCGAATTGCTTTAAAAGCCTATGCGAAAGTCCCATAGGCTTGTTTTCTAAGTTTTTGACCGAATAAAAAGGCATTCGATCGAATGAAAATCCTTTGATCGAATATTCGATCGCTCGACTATTCGCCAGCGTGTAAATTCACCCGAATTCCCTATTCGATTCTATTCCCCAGCTGAATTTCGAGGGATTTAACCCCTCGAAATTCGACCCTTGATACATCTGCCCCTTAAGGTATGAATATCCAAATTACGGAAAGATCCGTTATCCTGAAAACCCCAGGTCACGAGCTTTCTGCATAATATAGATATATATATATATTTTTCAATGTGCCATTTGTATGGCAGCCTGGAGAATGTGCAGCCCATTTCCCGGCCACTAATTGTCACTAACAGCAGTTCTCACCTTCCCATTGTCTTGTTTAAAGAGGGTCACAGTGCTGGGGGTTTCATTCTCCCTAAAAGGGCCCCTGATGAGCGTTTGTCCCCCCGAGGGCTCACGTCCAAGGACATAACTAGAGCAAATGATCTGTATCTGCCTCTACCAGCACCACCATTAGCCTTTTATTCCCATATCCAAAGCTGAATCTTCAGTCTCCCTGTCAATGATAATAAATCACCTGCAATGTACTATAATCTCCCAGACAAAGGCCTCGACGCATCTCTTGGCTGCACCAAGCGCCCATGATATTTAATATCCTTTGGCCTCGAGCGCCCAAACTTCGATCCCTTGCTCCAGCACATTTTTTCAATTCAAAGGCATCCATTTTTTTTTCTTTTACATAAGTCTGTCTTATAAGAACTGCCTCCGGCTGAGGATGGGTCGCACTGTTAGAATTCAGCGTATTACACAGGAATGTCGTTCTAATTTGTTTCAAATTTGTTGTGGAACTGCTTGGTCATTAGAATATGGGCTACTGAAGCTTTATTTTTTACCTCCAGAAAATTAAAATTAAGGTAAAACTGACACTTTCCCATATATTATCCAGAATGCTCAGGACCTGGGGTTTTCCGGATAACAGATCTTTCCAGAATTTGGATCTTCATGCACTTGGTCCTGCAAACTTAGATCGATTTCACGGTGACCAATGAAAATTTTTTAACCTGGCCGGTCAATTTTCTGATGAAAAATTTGTAAGATGTACGAACATTCGATTCCCACTAACTTCACGATAATTTGACGGATTGGTTGGATTGCAGTAAAATCGGTCATTCACCAAAGAAAAATCTTTGCGTCTATAAGGGGCAGATTTATCAAGGATCAAATTGAAAATTCTTATTCGAAATTCAAATTGTCAAATTTTTTATGATCAAAACTGTCAAATTTGACAAAATACTCTGGCCCTTAAAGAACTCAAATTCGACTATTCGCCACCTAAAACCTGCCAAATTGCTGTTAAGTCAATTCTTCCTGACATTCAAGTTTTTTTTCGGAGAAAAAACTCGAATCGAGTTTCTCAAATCAAATTCAATTCAATTCAAGTTTTCGGGTTGATTGAATTCATCCGAGTTTTTTGGGTTTTTTTATATAAATTTCGATTGGTCGAATTTAGAATTTATGGGAGTTTTTAAAAACTCACATGAATTCGAAATTCGACCTTTGATAAATGCGCCTCTAAGGTCTTTTATTCTTTGAATTTCTAAGTTACGAGAGTTCAAAAAAACTCCCATTACTTCAAAATTTGACCCTTGATAAATCTGCCCTATAGTCTACTATAAGATCATATCAACATATAGGGGCCCATTCATTAAGTTCGAGTGAAGGAATAGAAGAAAAAATGCTTCGAATTTCAAAATGTTTTTTTTGGCTATTTCGACCATCAAATGGGCTACTTCGACCTTCGACTTCGAATCGAACGATTCGAACTAAAAATCGTTCGACTATTCGACCATTTGATAGTCGAAGTACTGTCTCTTTAAGAAAAAACTTCAACCCCCTAGTTCGCCACCTAAAAGCTACCGAACCTCAATGTTAGCCTATGGGGAAGGTCCCCATAGGCTTGGCTAACTTTTTTTGGTCGAAGGATAATCCTTCGATCTTTGGATTAAAATCCTTTGAATCGTTCCATTCGAAGGATTTAATCGTTCAATCGATCGAACTATTTGCGCAAAATCCTTCGACTTCGATATTCGAAGTCGAAGGATTTTCATTCCCCAGTCGAATATGGAGGGTTAATTAACCCTCGATATTCGACCCTTGATGAATTTGCCCCATAATGAACCCAATAGGCTGGTTTTGCCTCCAATAAGGATTAATTATATCTTAGTTGGGATCAAGTACAAACTACTGTTTTATTATTACACAGAAAAACAAAGTAATCAGTTTTAAAAATTTGAATTATGTGATTATAATGGAGTCTTATGGGAGATGGCATTTCAGTAATTCGTGGGCTTTCTGGATAATGGGTTTCTGGATAATGGATCCCATACCTGTTATTAGGGCCGCCGACAGGGGGGGACAGGTGTCCCGGGCCTGGGCATCAAAGTGGGACCGGCAGTGCTGCAGTTTTAAAAAATCCGGTCCCCCTTGCGAGTGACGAAGATCTGCGGCCAGCCTGAACAGTCGAAAATGCAGAAATGCCGTAAAGCCGAACAGCCGAACTCCCGAATCACCAAAAAGTCACGAAAGGAGGCGAAGTTGAAATCCTGAAGCCACAAGTTCAATTCTACTGAACACCAATATGTGTTTTTTGTTTTTTTTTACTCTACTCCACCAATGTATTATTTTATAGGCCCCTGCCACCAATGTTTTTTTTAAAAATATTTTTTGGGGCCCCAATTTTTTTAACTTGTAAGGGGGGCCCTGGTGCCAATGTTTTTTTTTTTAATATTTTTTTGGGGTCCAAGTTTTTTTTTTACTTGTTTTTTTAAAAAAAATTTATTTTGGGGCCCCAATTTTTTTTACTTTTAAGGGGAGCCCTGGCACCAGTGCTTTTTAAAAAAAAACTTTTATGGGGGGCCCTGGCACTAATGTTTTTTTTAAACTTATAAGGGGGTCCTGACCATCAATAGCTTTTTATAAATTGTGTGTATGGGGGGTTACTTTTTAAGCGCTGATGTCTGTGTAGCCTTTTAACTGTGATGTGGAATGGGCGTGGTCTAGGCGGGGCTTGGTCACCAGGCTGGGCGGGACCCAGGGGGCCCCGTACATATTGTTGTACTAGGCCCCGTGATTTCTAATGGCGGCCCTGCCTGTTATTACCTCCAATAAGGATTAATTATATCTTAGTTGGGATTAAGTATTACAAAGAAAAAGGAAATCATTTTTAAAAATTTGGTTTATTTGGATAAAATGGAGTCTATGGGTGACAGCCGTTCCGTAATTCGGAGCTTTCTGGATCATGGATTTCCGGATCCCTGTATCTTAAAGGGGGGGTTCACCTTTTGGTTAATGTTTAGTATTTTACAGAATGGCTACTTCAAAGCAACTTTTCAATTGGCCTTGGTTTTTTCTTTTTTTATAGTTTTCTTAATTATTTGCCTTCTTCTTCTGAATCTTTCCAGCCTACAAATGGGGGTCACTGCCGCCATCTAAAAAAACACATTTTCTGTGAGGCTACAAATTTATTGTTATTGCTATTCAGGCCTCTCCTATTCATATTCCAGTCTCTTATTCAAATCAATGCACGGTTGCTAGGGGAATTTAGTAACTCTAGTAACTAGAGTCCTGAAATTGCAAAACTGGAGAGGTGCGAAATAAAAAGCAAAATAACTTAAAAACCACAAATAATAAAAAATGAAAACCAATTACAAATTGCCTCAGAATATCACTCTCTACATCATACTAAAAGTTAACTCAAAGATGAACAACCCCTTTAAAAGAAAACTATACCCCCTCCAATGTAGGTCTCTATAAAAATATATGGCATAAAACAGCTCATATGTAAAACCCTGCTTCATTTAAATAAACCCTTTTCATAATAATATACGTTTTCAGTAGTATGTGCCATTGGGTAATCATAAATAGAAACTCCCATTTTAAAAAATAAGGGCCGCCTCCTGGGATTGTATGATTCACAGTGCACACAAACAAACCAACAAACTATACTTGTTAGGTCACATGAGCCAATTAACAATTTTTTTTTGCTGAGGCAGCACACAGACCATCACGAAATTGTGGTTCAAGGCATGAGATGTAAAAGGGCAATATTTACTTAAATATATAGACCAGTTTGGTAAGATTCTTTAATATGCCACTTAATTTGTTATAAACTATATTGCTTAAATATTCATTTTGGGGGTACAGTTTCCCTTTAATGTTCTCCGGAGAACATTAAAGAAACTTCAAATGTGCTCTCTGCACTAGAATAGCCAAATTGAGGCAAAACCAGGCCAAGCTGAATTGGCACCCACAACGATATTACTTTGCACCTAAACACTTGCCCTACTCTCTAAACCCCCAGTCTGTACATCACCCCTGCTCCCCTCTGTCAGGATCTCCCTTCCCCTGCACATCACTTCCCATAATTGCGCCCCTCTAATTGCAACCCTCTAATTGCACTCCTCTAATTGCACCTATCTATTCGCACCCCTCTAATTGTACCCCTCTAATTGCACCCCTCTAATTTCACCCCTCTAATTTCACACCTCTAATTGCACCCCTCTAATTGCACCTCTCTAATTGCACCCCTCTAATTTCACCCTTCTAATTGCACCTCTCTAATTGCACCCCTCTAATTGCACCCCTCTAATTACACTTCTCTAATCGCACCCCTCTAATTGCACCCCTCTTATTTTACCCCTCTAATTGCACCCCTCTAATTGCACCCCTCTTATTGCACCCCTCTAATTTCACCCCTCTGATTGCACATGAGGCACCTGCCTCTTTCCCTACCCCTAGTTCTGTCCCTGGCCAGAGGCAAGTCAGCTCTTCACATTGTCTTTTTCTGTGTAATAATAAAACAGTAGTTTGTACTTTATCCCAACTAAGATATAATTAATCATTGTTGGAAGCAAAAACAGCCTATTTCTGAGCATTCTGGAGAACAGGTCCCAAACCTTTAGCATGTTAATTGTATAGTGTTAGAGAATATGTTGGCTGCAAATGATTGGCCCAGGATAGAGAATTCATAAAAATCTGAAAAACGATGAAAAGTTGTTATTGTTTTTAACTTGTATTTATAAAGGGCCAACATATTCTCCATCGCTATACAATAAACATGCTACAGGTATCGGATCTGTTATCCAGAATGCTCAGAAATAGGCTGGGTTTGCCTCCAATAAGGATTAATTATATCTTAGTTGGGATCAAATACAAGCTACTGTTTTATTATTACACAGAAAAAGGAAATCATAATGAAAAATTTTAATTATTTTCTTAATATGGAGTCTTTGGGTGACGGCCTTCCCATCTCCCAATAGCTCTTACTTACTGCTGCGCATTGGAGACATTTGGTGAATTTATTGCAAAATCAAAAGACACAAAAGTCTTGACAACTAAAAATTAAAATGAACATTTTTGTGGGCAAATGTACAGCTTTGACAAAAAATAGCCCAAAATTTTTGTAAGATATATAGTGGATAATGTACCCCCTACTGAAATTTATAAAGATATTATAAGTCACCGAGGAGTTATGTGACCATATAAAAATATGAGGCCACAGGCCGAGTGCTTTTATACAGGTCACATAACTCCGAGGTGACTTCTGATATCTCTATAAATTTCTAGTAGGGGTACATTATGCATTATAATCTTCATTTTGTGGGGGGGTTCGGAGTCGAAATTCTGGTAGCCTGCGGCAAATTCTGGTTGCTGGCATACAATTTGGGTGTGCCGGCGTCCGTTTCTGATACACCGGCATCCATTCCGGACCTGACAGCGTCCGTTTCGGACGCACATAGTCAAATTAGGACGAGCAGTGTCAAATTCGGCGGCCTGGGGCCCCTGTTATAAACAGCGCATTCTGACGTCATAGGGAAATTAACAGACTGTAGATTATATAGTGAATAAAGGACCCCCTCTTGTAAAATATAAGGATATTATAAGTAACTTCTAATATCCTCATATTTTGCAACTGGGGGTACTTTATTTATTTATTATAATACACAAGTTTCAGTGAGTCATGTGACAGAAATGACATCAGAACTCACCGTTTATAACTGATGACATCAGAACTCACCGTATATAAGGATATCATTTACAAGATATTCATGGCTTTTGTGTATTATAAGGAAATACAGACATGATAATTGATAACATGTAACAGATCTACTATTTTCTTATAGAAAGAGAGCATTTTCAGTTTCCTTTTTTTAAATGACTTGTATATGTATTTAAACACTGTGGTCAGGGGCCCATGACAGAGGGGGGCCCCAAGAGATGCTAAGGAACAGATATTTTTTTGGGGGGGAGAGTTATTCTCCTTGGTGCCTACTACAATTGGTTGGGAATATACAGACTGTAAAACAAGTGCTATCAGCTAGTCAATGTGAGTTCTCAATGCCCTTGTGATTAGCAGTTCCACTAGAACAAAACCACGCTTTCCTGTATTTGTTTGGGAAAGGTGTTCACTGGGTGCTGGCACCCACAGCTTTATACATAGAGTGCTAAAGGCGGTCATAGGGCTTCCCTGCTCCATCCAGTATCATGGGCTGCTCTGACCCATCTGACCCCGAATCCTTGCTGAAAGATTCGGCCGAATACCGAACCTGAATCCTAATATGCAAATTAGGGGCAGGAAAGGAAAAAGTGGGGAAAAAATCTTCTTTTGTGACGAAAAATCACGTGATTTCCCTACCTGCCCCTAATTTACATATGCAAATTAGGATTCAGATTCGGTTTGGCCAGGCAAAAGGATTCAGCTCAATCCGAATCCTGCTGAAAAATGCAGAATCTTGGCTGAATTCTGAACTGAATCCTGGATTCATCCCTAATTGTAACGTTTTAAGATAAGCAGTTCTCTTGGGGAAACTGATAATATAATAATTTGTGCTGCAAATCTTTTTATGTCCCTTTTTCTATTTTCCAAATTTTGGGAGGTATGCCCCTTACTAGGAAACCCCAGGTCCCAAGCATTCTGGATAACAGGTTCTATACCTGTACAGAGAGAAGGAATGTTCTGGGCAAACAATAGGTTATAACCTCTAAGAAAAACAATATGGCAGCTCCACCCGTATGTATAAATACAAATATACAGAGAAGGAATGTAAAGTGTATGCAATAAGCCGTACCCCTATAATACACAAAAGCCATGAATAGCTTGTAAATTATATCCTTATAAACGGTGAGTACTGATGTCATCAGTTCAGAGCCGGGCCAAGCCGGGCAGGCGCCCTAGGCACCCTGCCCGCCTGCTGCGCCGGCTAGTTGCGCGCTTCTGCACATGCGTGAAAATACGCTTCACGCAGAGACGCTTCTGCGTATGCGCGAATTGATGCATATGTTCGCGCATGCGCACAGATGGGCGGTCGGCAGAGAAGGGACCGGACTAGGGGTAGGAGTAAGTACATGCCTGGGGCCCCTCCACCTTTGCGCCCTAGGCACGTGCCTACTCTGCCCCTAGTTCCGGCCCTGCATCAGTTATAAACAGTGAGTACTGATGTCATCAGTTATAAACGGTGAGTAGTGATGTCATCAGTTATAAACGGTGAGTAGTGATGTCATCAGTTATAAACGGTGAGTAGTGATGTCATTTCTGTCACATGACTCACTGAAACTTGTGTATTAGAATGAATAAAGTACCCCCTGTTGCAAAATATGAGGATATTAGAAGTCACCTTCGGCCGTGTGCTTTTATATGGTATGAAACTTCTCGGTAACTTATAATATCCTTATAATTTACCAGAGGGGGTACTTTATTCACTCTATACTGTACAGCAAGAGAAAATAAATAACTGACAAACCCCTCCTCTATTTTCCCTTCTAGGGATGCGGTTTAGAAATTCGCCATTTCATATTTGTCTAAGGAAAAGCAAAGAAGTGAATCGGGGGATTAAGAACAGGACACCGTCTCCGAGCTCTGCCTTTCGCACGTGTCATAATCAATCAAAAGGACTCATTTATTTTGCCAATACTTCCTCCTCCACCTCCTGCACAAAACGCTCCTTTCTGCGGCCCCCATAATGATGTAAGGAAAAACGTTACAGGCAGAAAAACAGAAGAAAAAAAAAAGCTGTGCAAATTGCAAAACGTGTTCCCAAGCCCTGCAGCCTGCAGGTGCAGAGCCCAGAGCTGTGTGGGCGTGTGATTAATGAACTTTCAGAAAAAAGAATCGATTCCAGCGAGTTTGTGCATACAGTAACGCACGGCGCTGTTTTCTCTTTCTCCGAAATGTCTGTAGGAGAAGGGGCCCCTGGCAATGCAAAGGACTAAAATAAATCAGGAGCACTACAGTAGTGGTTGAACTAAAACTCTCAACATGGTGTACATGGGTGTTGTAGCAAAGTGGTGCTGTGGTTAACATTGCAGAATTGGGGTCCTGCGTTTGATTCCAGCCAGGGCACTAGAATCTCCAAATCATGAAGTCAGGTTTTTAAAAAATGTGTCCCTTGTGCGTGTGATAGATTGTAAGCTCCACTGGTGCAGGAAATGATGTATAATCTCCATGCAGCTCTGGGGAATATGTCAGCACTATATAAATACATGATAACACAGCCGTGGGACCTATGAGAATGCTTGGGATCTGAGGTTTTCCAGATAACGGATCTTTCTGTAATTTGGATCTTCATACCTTAAGTCTGCTAGAAAATCATGGAAACATCAAATAACCCCAATAGGCTGGTTTTGCTTCCAATAAGGATTAATTATATCTTAGTTGGGATCAAGTACAAGTTACTGTTTTATTATTACAGAGAAAAAGGAAATCATGTTTAAAGGGATCCTGTCATCGGAAAACATGTTTTTTTTCAAAATGAATCAGTTAATAGTGCTACTCCAGCAGAATTCTGCACTGAAATCCATTTCTCAAAAGAGCAAACAGATTTTTTTATATTCAATTTTGAAATCTGACATGGGGCTAGACATTTTGTCAGTTTCCCAGCTGCCCCATGTCATGTGACTTTTGCCTGCACTTTAGGAGAGAAATGATTTCTGGCAGGCTGCTGTTTTTCCTTCTCAGTGTAACTGAATGTGTCTCAGTGAGACATGGGTTTTTACTATTGAGTGTTGTTTTTAGATCTACCAGGCAGCTGTTATCTTGTGTTAGGGAGCTGCTATCTGGTTACCTTCCCATTGTTCTTTTGTTTGGCTGCTGGGGGGGGAAAGGGAGGGGGTGATATCACTTCAGCTTGCAGTACAGCAGTAAAGAGTGATTGAAGTTTATCAGAGCACAAGTCACATGACTTGGGGCAGCTGGGAAATTGACATGTCAGATTTCAAAATTGAATAAAAAAAATCTGTTTGCTCTTTTGAGAAATGGATTTCAGTGCAGAATTCTGCTGGTGCAGCACTATTAACCGATTCATTTTGGGGAAAAATTACAGTATCCCTTTAAACATTTAAATGATTTGGATAAAAAGGAGTCTATTCGTAGCTTTCTGGATAACGGGTTTTCGGGTAACTGATTCCATACCTGTAACAGTTTTGTGGCATTGATTACACAATATAATAAACTTTTACTTTTATCTAGATTTTTCATCTCAAGGCAGCCGGTAAGTTTGGGTTTAGGAGCAAACAGTTGCTGACAGACCTGATACATCTGGTGAGAGGGCCTTAAATCCGGATGACTCCTGAAAACCCCCTTTTGGGCCATTTCTCTTTAGGGAATTTTTGACATTAAGAGGCGCATTTGTCAAGGCTCGAATTTCAAATTCATGGGATTTTTTTTTTTTTAAAACTCCCATCGAAATTTATTATAATAATTGAATTTTCTAAACGGGAGTGAAAAGGATCAATCCGAAAACTTGAATGTCGGGAAGACTGCAAACATCACCAATCCCTGGACCTCTCCCATCGACTTATACAGCAATTTGGCAGGTTTTAGGTGGTGAACAGTCAATTTTGGGTTCTTAAAGGGCCAGAGTATGATACATCTCTAATCTAATTAAAACAAATTTAAAAACTCTAATAGAATTTGGATAACTCCCTAGTCTAATTTGACAGTTTAGTCCATAAAAAAAAACTCGAAAAATTAGAATTCGAAATTTGACCCTTGATAAATCTGCCCCTAAATTTCAAAAAAGTGTATTAAACACATGGCCGAACTGTTAAGTGCAGCTTAAGCCTTAAACTAAATCACCTATTTAATGTGTCCCAGCTGGGAAGAAGCCCATTTGGAAAGCATTATCCGTGATCATTGTCCAATTATCATGCTAATGTGCTCAGGAAGTGGGAGCCATCGCCTAAACTGGTGCTAAGAAAACGCTCCAAGTCTTTATTCCCTCCCGTCTTCATGAAGAGTCTCTTTTTGTACCGTCCAAATTAACTCTCCCGATTGAATGTGCCGCAGATATTGTTAGGTGGAACCCTCATTTTTGTTCCTCGGAGAATAAAAGGGGGGCAGTCATTTCTGAGAAGGAAAGAATACAAGGGAATTAAATGTGGAAGTGATTGAGGCAAAAGTCCAGATGAAAATACCTATTCCTGCGAGTAACATAAACCTTCCTTTGTCAGAGCGGCAGCTCGTTAAAAAGCGCATCTATCACGTCGCCATTGTGAGTAAATATTGCTCTCAAGTCCACGATTGCAGATAATTAAACTAAATTCATGTTTATGTGTATTTACTGTAGTTCCTGCATGTTTACTGCATATGGTTCCCCCCCCCCAGCAGGTACTTTACAATAGGGACAAGCTTCCTGCAGGGGGATATAAACATTACATAAGTGCCTGGAGGTTCCAAATCCGGGAAGTGGGGAGGGGGCAGACTCATTTCAACTTGCCTTTAGCAGAACAGTAGGTCTTATGAAGTCAGGCTGCTATCAGTGAGACTATACAAATGTCTAACCAGTATATTCTGTGTTTAAATACGTTGAGTGAGCTCAAGGGCAGACGGGCAGACGGGCAGATTCGGGTAGATTTAGTCGCCTGGCGACTAATTGTTTCTTCTGCGGGGCAACAATCTCCCCCCGAACTGCCTTCTTCCTGCCTTCGCCCTGCTTGAATGAGAAAACACCAGCGCAATGCACTTATGGCGATTCGATTTCCAAAATCGCCCGAAGTTTCCTCGTGAGGCAATCGAAAATCGAAGCGCCGCGAGTGCATTGCGCTGGCGTTTTCTCATTCCAACAGGCGGAAGGCAGGAAGAAGGCAGTTCGGGGAGATTGTCGCCCCGCAGAAGAGGCAATTAGTCGCCAGGCGACTAAATCTCCCCGAATCTGCACGTCTGCCCTTAGCCTAACGCTGTACAACGGTGCACAAGCCTTAGACCTTCAGCAAAGAGAGCAAACACCAGCAAACATCAAAAGAGGCTGGCACAAGTCTGGACCCACGAAGTAGTAAACCCGGAGTCAGATTGTAAAAGGTTAAAAATGCTTACATTTTATTCTCCATAATTAAGAACCAAGGCCTGACGTGTTTCGTGTCTACCAGGGACATTTAGTCACAGGTTGACTTTAGAGCTCTTATGGTATCCCTAAGTGCCATGGAGGCAGCTATATATATATATATATATATATATATATATATATATATATATATATATATATACACAGAGCTGCCATCAGATGTCATGGAAAGCCAATCCTTGCATCATATCAAAATCTTGTTTGTGCACCAGAATGGGGGACCTGATGTCCATCCCCATGCCCTGGTTACACAATTAAATGGTGAAGAGAACTGGGGGAATGTGGTGAGAGCAGTGACATGTAGGAAGTGCTGAATGGAAAGTGAAAGTAATTGCTTGCCCCGCCTCTATGCCTAAGGCAATATTTGATTGACAGCTGAAATTTTTAAACGAGCTTACAACCGATATGAACGCTTTAATAAAAAAATATTTTGGATTTCATGTTTAATTTGAAAAGGACTTTTGTTATACAGATTTTTTTGTCTGGGTGACAGGTCCCCTTTAAGTTAAGTTGGCAGTATAATAGGTACCTCAGTTTAAAAATAACTTTTACCATCATTATCATGTAAACTGCGATCACTGGTGTAACTACCACTAATGGCAGGGAGCTCCCACCTCCTCATGTTATTGTAGTGGATGTTGGGGTAGTTCCTGGGGGTACCTGTTGTCCCCCTGGTAGTATTTTATGAAAGCAATTGTTAATAGTTTTTTTAAATTCTGTGTCTCTTGGGCTTGGAATTAACAGGTTGCTAGGGACTAGTTACCTTAGCAACCAGAAGTTGGTGGAAGTGGAAGTTAGAATATTGGAAGGAAAGGAGAGTCACAGACCCTACCCATGGCTTTACTAATCATAACTGTAACCTTGCTGTAGCCATAATGTAACCTTACTTTAACCTTACCGTACCCTTACTATAGCCTTACTGTAATCTTACTGTAGCCTTAATGTAAGCTTGCTGTAGCCTTACTTTAACTTAACTGTAACCTTACTATAGCCCTATTGTAACCTTAGTGTAACCTTACTATAGCCTTACTGTAATCATACTATAGCCTTAATGTATGCTTGCTGTAGCCTTTCTTTAACCTTACTGTAACCTTACTATAGCCTTACTGTAGCCCTATTGTAACCTTAGAGTAACCTTACTATAGCCTTACTGTAGCCCTATTGTAACCTTAGAGTAACCTTACTATAGCCTTACTGTAGCCCTATTGTAAGCTTAATGTAGCTTTACTTTAACCTTACTGTTACCTTACTATATCCTTACTGTAGCCCTATTGTAACCTAAGAGTAACCTTACTATAGCCTTACTGTAACCCTATTGTAAGCTTAATGTAGCTTTACTTTAACCTTACTGTAACCTTACTGTAGCCTTGATGTACGATTACTGCAACCTTACTTTAACCTTACTGTAACCTCACTATAGCCTTACTGTAGCCCTGTTGTAACCTTGCTGTAGCCTTAATTTAACCTTAGTGTAGCCTTACTGGAATCTTAATATAGCCCTATGGTAACCTTACTATAGCCTTACTGTAACCTCAGTCCTGGTATTAATCCCAATACTGGAGAGGGGGGAAATATTTCATAAAGCTTTAAAAATTCATATTCCCTGCCTCTGTGGGGTCTTTGATGAATTAATTTGAATCCTTCTCTGCTACAACTATCAAAGACAATGTCCCCATTATGACTGTGTGTAATGAATATGAGAACAGTAGGAATATGAGAACACGTCGCCTGGTGTAGTCAGCAAATCCTCCTTTGATCCCAGCACATGCCCCTCCCCCCCTGCACCAAAGGGTTAAGCGTTAAGACGTCACCAGGGCCTCCAGCGAGGATTTATAGGGGAGAGGTTCATGGGGTTTAACTACGTCCATGTGTAGCAGGTGCATCTAATGGGAGGAAAGAGTAATTACACTTGCAATTTACTAAATGGGAACAACAGCTCTGTTCCGGCCTTTTGTCTCCCCAACACAGACCCACTTTGAGGGTTAAATACATGGGGTGGGCGCAGTGTAGACAAATCTCTCATACCATAAAATAGCTTCCCTTACTACCCATAATCCCATGCCCATGTTTTTGAGATACCCCATACTCATATAGCTACAGAGGCAACAGCTGAAGGGCTGCTCTGGGATATTGCAATGTGGACCCAATTTGGGCTTCTCTCTCTTGTCTCTCTACTGGACATGACAGTTGCGGGGAGATTCCATTATACAATACTGGCTGTTGGGTCCAAGAGCAGCTCGTTCAGGCTGAATGACAGGCCCTACTGTTCACATGGGGGATGAATTGCCACCTGTGTAAACAAACAGCTCCTACATTCCAGAGCAGCAAGTCTCACCTCCTAATTGGAAAGAAATGGGAAGAAGTGACCTGAAGACGTTCATGGTCAAACTACAATGATTATTCCCACCCAGCCATTAAATGCCAGGCGTAGGGACTGGGGGTTCAGTTATGTCAGTGACCTTGTGGGCAAGGGATTATATTGTATGTAGTGATGGGCACATCAATTCGCCTGGCGCAAATTTGCAACAAATTTCCACGTTTCGCTGCTGGTGAATAAATTTGTGAAACTCCCGCGAAAATTCTCAGTCGGTTACAAAATCTAATCCGAAAAGTCGCTCAAGTTAAAAATCGACACGGATCAACGCTATTCAGACGCCCATTGACTTTACCGCCGGCGTCAAAATTTACACAAACGACTTTTCAGACGCACATCCAAAATTGCCATGGGCACCAATTTACGACTTTCAGAAATTTTTCGGCAAAACGAAATCACTAATTATATGCCCACCAGGTGCATTGGATCCATAGATAACACAGCAGGAGGGGTATGGGAATAAGGGGGATCTGAATATAATGGGACCTTGCAGAGCTGTAGTTGTTTAAGGTAGAGTCCTGCACAGAACCAATTTATAAGACCTGGACCCGACCCGAACCCGCAAACCTGCATCTATACCCACACCCAAAAATCCTACCCTCCTCCCGCAGGGAATCCGCATTTTTTTTCTACCTGCTCATGGGTAGTGATGGGCGAATAAATTCGCCAGGCATGAATTCGCCGCCAGTGAATAAATTCGCAAAACTGCGGCGAAAATTTGCCGGTGAAAAATCTGCTGTAAACGAAAATATTTCACACGTCAGAATAGTTGGGCCAATAAAATTGTCACGCGTCAAAATAATTCGGACGCCCTATTGACTTCAATGCATTTGGACAAAATGCTCGCGTCAAAATTGTTGCGCGTCAAAATAGTTTTGATGCCCATCCTCGGGGTATAATAAATCCCGAAAAATTCTTCTTATTTTTTTCCCATTAAAACTGTTTTGGCATTTGAAGTTTAATAAATAACCCCCATAAAGTAGCCCAATACATTCTGTTTTATCCCAGGCAACTACATTAAACCCTTGCAGCACATTAGACAGTGCCCATCTTCGACTTTCGACATCCTCGACCCCTGTGTTTGTCCACTGCCTCTTGCCCCTCTGTCTCTTTTCTCTCTGTTTCTTGCCCCTCTGTCTCTTGTCCCTCTGCCTCTTGCCCCTCTGTCTCTTGTCCCTCTGTCTCTTGTCCCTCTGCCTCTTACACCTCTGTCTCTTGTCCCTCTGTCTCTTTTCCCTCTGCCTCTTGTCCCTCTGTCTCTTGCCCCTCTGTCTCTTGTCCCTCTGCCTCTTACACCTCTGTCTCTTGTCCCTCTGCCTCTTGCCCCTCTGTCTCCTGTCCCTCTGTCTCTTTTCCCTCTGCCTCTTGTCCCTCTGTCTCTTGCCCCTCTGTCTCTTGTCCCTCTGTCTCTTGCCCCACTGTCTCTTGCCCCTCTATCTCTTGTCCCTCTGTCTCTTTGCCCTCTGTTTCTTGCCCCACTGTCTCTTGTCCCTCTGCCTCTTGTCCCTCTGTCTCTTCTCCATCTGTTTCTTGCCCCTCTGTCTCTTGTCCCTCTGTCTCTTGACCCTCTGTTTCTTACCCCTCTGTCTCTTGTCCCTCTGTCTCTTGCCCCTCTGTCTCTTGTCCCTCTGCCTCTTGTCCCTCTGTCTCTTCTCCATCTGTTTCTTGCCCCTCTGTCTCTTGTCCCTCAGTCTCTTGTCCCTCAGTCTTACCCCTCTGCCTCTTGTCCCTCTGTCTCTTGCCCCTCTGCCTCTTGTCCCTCTGTCTCTTGTCCCTCTGTCTCTTGTCCCTCCATCTCTTGTCCCCCCGCCTCTTGTCCCTCCGTCTCTTGTCCCTCTGTCTCTTGTCCTTCCGTCTCTTGTCCCTCTCTCTCTTGTCCCTCTGTCTCTTGTCCCTCAATCTCTTGTCCCTCTGTTTTACCCCTCCGTCTCTTGTCCCTCTGTCTCTTGTCCCTCTGTCTCTTGTCCCTCTGCCTCTTGTCCCTTTGTCTCTCGTACCTCTGTCTCTTGTCCCTCTGCCTCTTGTCCCCCATCTCTTGTCCCTTTGTCTCTCGTACCTCTGTCTCTTGTCCCTCTGTCTCTTACCCCTCTGTCTCTTGTCTCTCTTACACCAAGAGCTGCCGGCCATCCCAGGTCGAGCTCATGGGTTAAACAAATGTTGGAAAATGGCAACTAATGAAAACTATGGGCAACAATGTACTGACAGACAGTTGTAGAACTTTCCTTTACACGGACAACACAGTAACCGGATGGAAGTCAGTCAATGGAAGGAACAGAGAGGCACAAAGGATTTTTCCTATAGTGTAAGTGCTAAAGCAGAAGTGCAGACTGACCCCACAGTGAATTTCGGAGGAGTAAGGAGCAGAGTTCCCACCAGGACCCGAGTCTTTATTTACCAGATGGGAAAGGTTGTAATGGATACGGCAACATAAAAGGGAAATGCAGACAGTGCAGTATGTGCCTATAGTGTATTATGTGCATCAGCTCTGGACTGGCAATCAGAATTCATGCGTCTGTGTGAGTACAGCCCCCTTCACGATAATTGAGTGCGTCTACTCCTGCGCTCCCTTGCGGCTGAGTGGAAGAAAGCGCAACGCAGGGGAGCTCAGGAAAGCGCCCTATGGCTACAAATGTATTGTTGTTGCTTCTTTTTATCACTCATCTTCCTATTCAGGCCTCTCCTATCCATATTCCAGTCTCCTATTCAAATCAATGCATGGTTGCTAGGGTAATTTTGACCATAGCAACCAGATTGCTGAAATTGCAAACTTGAGAGCTGCTGAATAAAAAGAAAAATAACTCAAAAACCACAATGAAAAAGGAAAACCAATTGCAAATTGTCTCACAATATTACTCTCTACATCATAATAAAGTTCTGTCTTGCATAAAAAAGGGCATTAACTCAAGGGATGAAAACTAGGGATGCACCGAATCCAGGATTCGGTTCGGGATTCGGCCAGGATTCGGCCTTTTTCAGCAGGGTTCGGATTCAGCCGAATCATTCTGCCCAGCCGAACCGAATCTGAATCCTAATTTGCATATGCAAAAAAAATGTTTTCCCCTTCCCAACCCTAATTTGCATATGCAAATTAGAGTTCGGATTCGGTTCGGTATTCGGCCAAATCTTTCACGAAGGATTCGGGGGTTCGGCCGAATCCAAAAAATTGGATTCGGTGCATCCGTAATGAAAACATAATTCTGCCTCTTTATAGATCCCTGGTGAGGCCTCATCTGGAGTATGGGGGCAGTTTTGGACTCCAGTCCTTAAGAGGGATATAAATGAGCTGGAGAGAGTGCAGAGACTAAGTGCAACTAAACTGGTTAGAGGGAGGGAAGAGTTAAATTATGAGGGGAGGCTGTCAAGGTTGGGGTTGTTTTCTCTGGAAAAAAGACACTCGAGAGAGGATATGATTTCACTTTACAAGTACATTAGAGGACATTATAGACAAATAGCAGGGGACCTTTTTACCCATAAAGTGGATCACCGTACCAGAGGCCTCCCCTTCAGACTAGAAGAAAAGAACTTTCATTTGAAGCAACGTAGGGGGTTCTTCACAGTCAGGACAGTGAGGTTGTGGAATGCACTGCCGGGTGATGTTGTGATGCTGATTCAGTTAATGACTATAAGAGGGACTTGGATGATTTTTTGGACAGACATAATATCAAAGGCTATTGTGATACTAAGCTCTATAGTTAGTATAGGTATGGGTATATAGAATTTAATTAAAAGTAGGGAGGGGTGTGTGTATGGGGCTGGGTTTTCATTTGGAGGGGTTGAACTTGATGGACTTTGTCTTTTTTGAACCCAATTTAACTATGTAACTATGTAACTATAAGTTAACTCAAAGGTTAACAACTCCTTTAAGCTTCTAGTAATTTTAGTAAAAAGTGTCTCACATTAGGCACAACGTGTATTCCCTGTGCCGGCATTTAGCTTGGGAACGGAGCTGCTAGTCCTCTTAACACTCAGGGCCTAATTATATTTAAAGCTGGAAAAAAATAGAACAAACGAGTTGAGTATCATATTTCCCACTCAAAAGGGAAGGCCGTTGCTGATTGACGGGGAACCGTTCCACGACACCTGTTTGCTTGGGAAGGCTTGTTGCTATGCTCAACTTAAATCCAAACTGTCACTTTGCACAGTTATAGGGACAATCCCAGTTTTATAAAAAGAAAAAGAAGTAGTTGTTTGGGGAAGAAACAATTTACATAAAGTCTAGATCACGCAGGGGGTTCAGCTCTGTTGCTTGCATGCAAAGATTCAGTTCATTCTGTAAAGCACACTACTACTTTGCAGCAGCACCATCTCACTTTATGACAGGGGTGAAAGAGATCTGGTATGACTGAACATGAATCATTAAAGGGGTGCTTCCCCTTTATGTTAACTTTTAGGGTTGAATTTCGAATTGAAACAACTTTGAAATTCGAATTCAAAAAGACCAACCGAAACTAAGTCAAATTTTCTTTTTCCGGTCAAATAGGTCCGTTTTCAATCGAATAGGTCGAATTCGGCTGAATAACGAAGGAAATTTTCAAATTCAAATAGAATTTGGACTATTCCCTAGACGAAGTAAACAAAAAACAGCTCGAAATTCGAACTTTTTTTTATTCGAAAATTCACCTCGACTTTTGATAAATCTGCCCCTTAGTTATAGAATGGCCAATTCTAAGCAACTTTTCAAATGGCTGTTATTATTTATCTTCTTTACATTTTTAATCATTTGCCTTCTTCTTCTGACTCTTTCCAGTTTTCAGATGGGGGTCACTGACCCGTCTACAAACAAATGCTCTGTAAGGCAACAAATTTATCGTTATTGCTACTTTTTTTATTCTATTCAGGCCTCTCCTATTCATATTCCAGTCTCTTATTCATGTCAATGCATGGTTGCTAGGGTTATTTGGACCCTAGCAACCAGATGGCTGAAATTACAAACTGGAGAGCTGCTGAATAAAAAGCTAAATAATTAAAAAAACACAAATAATAAAAAATGAAAACCAATTGCAAATTGTCTCAGAATCTCACTCTCTATCTGCATCATATTAAAAGTTAATTTAAAGGTGAAGTGGATTCATGGATTCCATTCTCATTAGAAAGTCCATCAGTGTGGCTGCTCCTATCTAGTTTGAGAAGTTGATTATTTCCCCATGTTAATTTTTTTCCCCATCTAAATGTTTTCTGTGTATTTATAAACATTTATATGCAATGTATTCGTGTCTGTGGCATTTACAAACTTAAAGGGATCCTGTCATAGGAAAACATGTTTTTTTCAAAATGCATCAGTTAATAGTGCTACTCCAGCAGAATTCTGCACTGAAATCCATTTCTCAAAACATGACTTGGGACAGCTGGGAAATTGACAATATATCTAGCCCCATGTCAGATTTCAAAACTGAATATAAAAAAATCTGTTTGCTCTTTTGAGAAATGGATTTCAGTGCAGAATTCTGCTGGAGCAGCACTACTAACTGATTAATTTAGATTTTTTTTTCCCATGACAGTATCCCTTTAAGTTCCAGTACAATTTTAAAAAAAAGGCAGATCCAGCATCAAAACAGAAAAATGTTACAGAAATCCCAGAGATTTCACATTCTCAGATGGAAGAGAAAATTAGTCTTGGCTTTCTGGCTAAAACCATGTTTTTTGCCCCGACGTATGAAGAATGATGTCCCTGGTTGATCCAGGCTGCCATATTAAACATTTATAACTTCGAAATTCGAGGAAAAAAAGACCAACCGAAATTTATTAAAAAAAAAATTACGTTTTTTTTTCTGCGGGTGAATAGGGTGTATTCGAACCGTTCGAATCGAAGTTTTACTGAATTCGATCTTCGGTTTTTCAAAGTCCACCAAATGGGTTCGAGGAGGTCCCTCATAGGCTAAAACAAAATTTGTCAGGTTTTTGATGGCGAATGGGTGAAGCTGAAGTTTTAAAGAGACAGTACATGATACATTTTGATATTTGAATGGTCTAATTTTTTTCAAATTCAAATCGAATTTTGGCCTATTGGATAGTCAAAGTTTTTTTTACTTAGAATTTTCAATTCGACCCTTGATAAATCTGCCCCATAGTATGTTATAAAAAGGCTAATTCTAAGCATTTTTTCAATTGGCCTTAATTCTGACCTTTTTCTTCTGATTCTTTCCAGCTTTCAAATGGGGGGTCACTGACTCCATCTAAAAAACAAATGCTCTGTAAGGCTACAAATGTATTGTTATTGCTACTTTTTATTACTCATCTTTCTATCAGACCCTCTCCTATTCATATTCCAGTCTCTTATTTAAATCAATGCATGGTTGCTAGGGGAATTTGGATCTTAACAACCAGATTGCTAATACTGCTAACTGGAAAGCTGCTGAATAAAAAGCTAAATAATCTCAGAAACCACCAATAATAAAAAATGAGAACCAAAGCAAATTGTCTCAGGATATCACTCTCTACGTCATACTAAGGGGCCGATTCACTAACTTCGAGTGAAGGATTCGAAGTAAGAAAACTTTGAATTTCGAAGTATTTTTTGGGCTACTTCGACCATCGAATGGGCTACTTCGACCTTCGACTACGACTTTGAATCGAAGGATTCGAACTAAAAATCGTTGGACTATTCGACCATTCGATAGTCGAAGTACTGTCTCTTTAAAAAATACTTCGACCCCCTAGTTCGCCATCTTAAAGCTACCGAACTCAATGTTAGCCTATGGGGAAGGTCCCCATAGGCTTGGCTAACTTTTTTTGATCGAAGGATATTCCTTCGATCGTTGGATTTAAATCCTTCGAATCGTTCGATTCGAAGGATTTAATCGTTCGATCGAAGGAATAATCCTTCGATCGTACGATCGCACTATTTGCGCTAAATCCTTCGACTTCGAATATAAGGATATAATAAGGATTTCAATTCTCAGTCGAATATCGAGGGTTAATTAACCCTCGATATTCGACCCTTAGTGAATCAGCCCCCAATAGTTAATTTAAAGGTGAACAACCCCTTTATTATGCATGGCCAGTCTCAGGGATAGAAGTATGGGTAGGCAGAAGAGACGTGTGCCTATTGCAATCACGTTGGGGGTACAGGGATGCCAGGCATATATTTCTTTGGTGGGGTGGGGTGGTTTGGTGTCAGTGATACTATAATATCAGTGCATGTTTGGCCGCTTTAACCTCAGCAAGCAGAGAAGCAGCCGTGCCAGTTACAGGCATTTGGGACATGACAGTTTGATTCACGAAGCGAGCAGTCACCAGCCCCTAACTGAGGAATGAGCGGTTGTTTTTCCCCAGCTGTTTTAAAAGCAGCATTAGTAATATTATATGCGTCTAAGCATTTCAAGCCATGTCAGAGAAAAATGCAGAGTTGCCTTTAGCATTCTCGGATAGGGGCCCTCCATATAATTGGGGTCAGGCGTAGCAGAAACTGTGGATTGGATGAGAGGGGGGTCCCGTACTATTGTGATTCAATCGACCAAGCAAGTGGCAGATCCCCTCTGTACTTTATAGACTTTGCAGTGGAGTAACTAGATATTACTGGGCCCCACAGCAAATTCATTTTAGGGCCCCTAACATATCCAGAGGTTGTCCTGTTTTACAAATATATGTTGAAATTGCTTATTAATTAGGGCCCTCCTACCTCCTCAGCCTCAGGGTCTGCTTCCTCTGTAGTTACGCCATTGGGGTATATTTATCAAAGAGTGAAGTTAGAGGTTGCCACAGACCTCTAGGGGCAAATTCACAAACCTGCGGAAATTCGCCATCGACGGCTTTGCTCACATCGCGACACTTCGCCTGGTGAAAATTCGCCAGGACAACGCTAATTCACTAAAATGCAAAGTTGCGCCTAGGGCGCCAAAACGATGGCAAAGTTTTGCTAGCGTTGGCTAATTTGCATATTTTTTACGAATTTTCACTAACGTTAGTCACCTCCCCCTTTAGTGAATTTACCCCCTAGAGTGAAATTCTGCCTCTCTCCATTCATTTCAATGGGTTTGTGAAAGGCGTATTTATCAAAGGATGAACTTTCACTTTCAGCCATTGATAAATACTCTTTTAAAAAATCCCATAGAAATGAATGGAGAGAGGTGGAATTTCACTCTAGAGGACTGTGATGATCTCTAACTTCACTCTTTGATAAATCTACCCCTAAGTATTTCACATGAGCTGATATTTACTGTAAGGCCAGCCCTGAAAGACATCGACCCATACTAAGGGGTGAATTTACTAAGCGGCGAAAATTCGCCAGCGACGGCTTTGCACCCATCGCAACACTTCACCAGGTGAAAATTCGCTGGGACAACGTTAATTTACTAAGATGCACAGTTTCATCCTGGCCAACTGACGCTGGCGAATTTTTTCTAGAGAAGATGCGCTAGTGTTCAATTCTGGCGATCGCAACTTCGCTAGTGTTCTTTGCTCAGGGAATTTGCATATGGCAGGAAATTTAAATTTGAATGGACGTCTTTCTGTTACATGTTGCTTCTAATACATATTATATTGACACTGATAACTAGACATGTCCAGGGAACCTTAATAGAGTTGTTTTAATGCCCTACACATGAGCGCACTGTATAGTTAGGGGCCGATTCACGAAGGGTCGAATATCGAGGGTTAATTAACCCTCGATATTCGACTAGGAACTAAAATCGTTCGACTTCAAATATCGAAGTCGAACGATTTTGCGCAAATCCTGCGATCGATCGAAGGATTTTTCATTCGATTGAACGATTAAATCCTTCGAATCGAACGATTCGAAGGATTTTAATCCAACGATCGAAGGAAAATCCTTTGATCAAAAATCCCAGGCAAGCCTATGGGGATCTTCCCCATAGGCTAACATTGACTTCGGTAGCTTTTAGCTGCCGAAGTAGGGGGTCAAAGTTTTTCTTAAAGAGACAGTACTTCGACTATCGAATGGTCGAATAGTCGAACGATTTTTAGTTCGAATCGTTCGATTTTCGTAGTCGAAGGTCGAAGTAGCCCATTCGATGGTCGAAGTAGCCCAAAAAAACTTCGAAATTCAAATTTTTTTTCATTCGAAACCCTTCACTCGAATTTCGTGAATCGGCCCCTTAATGTTCCATATGTTACAAAATGTAGGGGGGAAACCGGTAACACAAATATATTTTTTTAGGACTTTTGCAGCCTATGACCCTAAAAAAAAAAGAAACAACGACAAGGCATGTCTGGCGAAAGAGGTAACGTTCAGTAAAATCCGCATTTTAGTTAATTTGCGGAGTAACGTCCGTTCGCCAGAGCGAAAATTCGCCTGGCGATTGGGTGCGAATCACTGCTAGAGTCTATCTCCTTTGCTAGCGAAGTGACGCCTGTGCCCATTAGTCAATCAGCGAAGTCCCTGCGGGCGGTAACGCTGGCGAACCTTAGTCACTTCGCATTTCTGGGAACAATGACCCTTCGCACTGTCCATGATCCTGCTCCGTGGATCGGTTGTGTTAGTCATGCAGAGACCCGCCTGCTGTTCCCATCACTATGGAATGATCCCCCTGTACTTGCGTGCCGATATGTATAAGCTTTATAGGAGCGGCACACATGAGAGAGGAAGCGATTAATCATTACTCACTGCTTTATACTGTGTGATTACTCAGGGAAGTGCTCAGGAAGACAAGGTATCAGGGAGGCAACTGATGGTGAAACATTGAGATTAGATAACCACGTCCCACCATCTGGGAAATATGATGCTAATCCCAGTGCACACGGTAGGTTCCCAGCATTCTCCTACTGGGCCCAAATATCCACTCTCTCGCTCTGTCTAAAGCAGTAGCAAAATATTAAGCTCTGTGTTAGCCCCCTGCCGTCGAACCACCCTCCCTACTGATTAAAGGGGTGTTTCAGTTTCACCTTTAAAGAAAAACTAACGCCTAACTAAAGAAGTAGCTAGAAATGTTGTACATGATGTTTTGTCCTTCTGTACCAGCCCAAGGCAACCACAGCCCTTTAGTAACGATCTGTGTCTCCAAAGATGCCCCAGTAGCTCCCCATCTTCTTTTCTGCTGATTCACTGCACATGCTCTGTGCTGCTGTCACTTACTGAGCTTAGGGACCCACTCACATATACAGTACACATAGAATAGAAATGTCACAATATAAGGCTGATTAGTAATTAATACACATAATTACTACATGGCAGCACAGAAACCAGTGCAATTAGCATCAGAATTTAATAATCAGCAAACCTGTAGCGTCAGCTTATATTACAGCCAGGGAAGCTCATTTTCTGCTGGATAATTAGTGACGAGCCCTAAGCTTAGCTTCTCAACAGCCAATCAGAGCCCACTGAGCATGTGAGTGTCACAGACACTTTCCAAGATGGTGACCCCCTGTGACAAGTTTGAAGTCCTGGATCATTGCTGCTATTGACAAGCTGAAACTTTAGCCTCGTGCAATAAGTTCACTATATAAAATATGACATTTTTAGTATCATTCATTTTTAGGGTTTGGTTTTCCTTTAAGTTAATTTAAGTTAATTTTTGGTATGTTATAGAATGGCTAATTCTAAGCAATGTTTCAATTGGCTTTTAATTTTTTACAGATTTTTTAAATTACTCTTTCCAACTTGTCAAAATGGGTCACTGACCCTTTCTTAAAAACAAATGCTCTGTAAGGTTACAAATGTATTGTTATTGCTACTTTTTATTACTCATCTTTCTATCCAGCCCCTCTCCTATTTATATTCCAGTCTCTTATTCAAATCACTGCAAAAGCTAAATGAGTCAAAAACAAATAATAAAAAATTAAATGCAATTGAGAAAATCTCTCTCTACATCTTACTATGGGGCAATTTCACTAAGATGCGAAGCGCCGAACGCTAGCGTTAATTCGCTAGCATTTGGCATTTTCGCTACTGCGCAAATTCACTAACGAACGCTGGCGTAGTTTCGCTAGTGTTACTTCGCACCCTTACGCCAGGCAAATTTTCGCTAGCGACGAAACTACGCAAATTCACTAACTTGCGCAGTGTACTGAACGCTACCTTTTACGCTAGACTTCCTTCGCCACCTCAGACCTGGCGAAGCGCAATAGAGTAGATAGGGATTGTTTCAAAAAAAGTAAATTTTTTTTATAAGTCCAAAAAAACGCTGGCGTGTTTTCTACATGATGGGTGATAGGCTGAAAAACATTGAAAATTTTTTGGGGCTCCCCTTCCTCCCCCCTACATTTCCTGACTCATGGCAACTTACCTAGACAGTGGGCACATGTGTAGGGCAAAATAAAATTAATATTTGCTGATTTGAAGGTTTTCTAGGCATTTGTAGTGCAGATACGTGTTCCTCCATTGAAATTTGAATTTCACGCCGTATGCAAATTAACCATCGCTAGCGAAACTTCGCTTTATATAGCGAATCAACGATAGCGCAACTTCGCAACCTTACGCTACCCCTGTGCGCAACTTCGGATTTTAGTGAATTTACAGAGCGCTGGCGAAACTACGCCTGGCGAAGTGCGGCGAAGTTGTGCCTGGCGCAACTTCGCATCTTAGTGAATTTGCCCCTTAAAGTTAATTCAGGTGAACAACTCCTTTAAGGGGGTTACAGCATGTTGCAGCAATATCAGAGTCCTGTCATTGGGCCTCATCGGTGCAGTCTGGTTGCACCACCAGACTTGTTATCCAAAATGCTCGGGACCTGGGGTTTTCTGGATAAGTTGTCTTTCCGTAATTTGGAAAAGTCTACGAAATCATTTAAATATGAATTAAACCCAAAAGATTGTTTTGTCTCTAGTGAGGGTTAATTATATTTTAGTTGGGATCAAGTTGGTGGTACTGTTTATTGTTATTATTTTAAATCATTTTTAAAAATCGGAATTATTTGCTGATAATGGAGTCTGTGAGAGATGGGCCTCCTGTAATTCAAAGCTTTCTGGATAAAGGGTTTCCAGATATTGGATCCTATATCTGTATAGGGCCCCATGATTACCAATAGCCATCCTTTTGTTCCAGACTCCCCGACACCATCTTGCCTTACTTACACGTACACTGCAGATGCAGTTTATGCACCATTTCCAATCAGCTGCACATTTTGCACCCATGCTGTACCACCCAGTGCAATTAACGTGTCTGATCGTGCCAAGTTTTTATTTTTTTTTAAATTTTTGCAGTGGTCCCTGTTTGTTATTGTCACCCGTGTTTGCTTTGTACATACACAGAGGCATTAAGCACCAATACATCTGCTCAAAGGCAGAATAATCATCTTATGTTCCTTTTCCAAGAACCAACAAAATGCCCCAGATCCGATTTCCAATCCAGGTGGTGTGTTTTCATGCGGCGGAGGTATAACATGATCTATACCCCTATTCTCTCCTATCGGCCTGTTGGGCAGAACAAAAACAAGGATCGGCAGGCAAAATACATTCAGGTGCGGAGGGATCAGGTAGACGAGGCGCCGCCCAGTTCTTTCACAAGAGCAAATAAAGGGGAGGAAAGCTAAACGGGTATAATGCCATTGTGTCAGGGTGGGCTGGAGGGGAAAATACCAATTAGTTATGCAGTGAGTACATTCACGAACATTACTTTAATCCCTCACATTCTAATTCTGTTCTTAGGGCTCTTACTGACGAGCGGTTGTAGCTGCGCTCCCCTGCGTTCCGTTTTTCTGCGTTCAGCCGCAGGGGAGCGCAGGAATAGACGCATTACATTTTTTCCAATGGGGCTGTACTCACACAGGCGCGTGTAGGCGCCGAAAGCAGGAAAAATGCAGCATGTTGCGTCTCAACCTGCGTTCAGCACCTACACTCGCCTGTGTGAGTACAGCCCCATTGGAAAAATGTGTCTATTCCTGCACTCCGCTGCGGCTGAACGCAGAAAAACAGAACGCAGGGGAGCGCAGCTACAACCGCTTGTGAGTAAGAGCCCTTACAGACGAGCATTTTACCTGCGCTCCCCGCTGAACACTAAACCCACTGAATTCTTTTCATTGTGGCTGTACTCACACAGACGCATGTAAGCGTTGAACGCAGGTTGGGACGCAGCATGCTGCATTTTACATGCGTTCAGCGCATGCGTCTGTGTGAGTACAGCCACAATGAAAAGAATTCAGTGCGTCTATTCCTGCGCTCCAGTGTGGCTGAACGCATGAAACCGGAACGCAGGGGAGCGCAGGTAAAATGCTCGTCTGTAAGGGCTCTTACTCACAAGCGGTTGTAGCTGCGCTCCCCTGCGTTCCGTTTTTCTGCGTTCAACCACAGGGGAGCGCAGGAATAGACGCATTTTTCCAATGGGGCTGAACTCACACAGAAGCATGTAAGCATTGAACGCAGGTTGGGACGCAGCATGTTGCATTTTACATGCATTCAGCGCATGCGTCTGTGTGAGTACAGCCACAATGAAAAGAATTCAGTGCGTCTATTCCTGCGCTCCAGTGCGGCTGAACGCATGAAACCGGAACGCAGGGGAGCGCAGGTAAAATGCTCGTCTGTAAGAGCCCTAAATAACACACAACCTATTATTAGCCCAGCACTTTAGCCTGAACCTCCATGGAACACGGATAGGTAGGAACCAGGGAATGAAGGAGGTTCTTGTATGAGATACTTTACGTTTAAAGGGGGAGAAAAACATACCCTGTTATAAATAAGGCTGATATTTTATTTATTTTATTTACATTTTTTTATAACTGATGGTTGGTGCTCCCCAATATCTAAATTTCATATACATAGACTCTTTTATTTATTAATCCTTAAAGGGGAAGTTCGCTTTAAAATATTCGAAACAGAGGCCCTTCTTTATACGCATACTAAAAAAAATGTATCTTGATTGTGCCGGGCAAATTAGCTTCTTCAGATAATAGTGGGAACACACTTGGAAAAAGCAAACAATCAAAATGGAGCTTACAACCAATTCAGTTGCCACAATTCTAGAGTGGTAGCCTGCTGGAGGAACCCTGGAGCTACTGCAAGGTCTTGGGTGGTAGTAGCTCCAGGGTTCCACAGCATCAATGGCATAAAATGTTATTTCAGGTGCTACTACTTTTAACATTGCCTTCTTGTATACTTGCATGTATTCATGAGGGTAGGAGCTTCCATATTGTTTGTTTAAAAGGGGTTGTTGTCCTTTAAATTAACTTCCAGTATGATGTAGAGAGTGATATTTTGACACAATTTGCATTTGGTTTTCATATTTTCATATTTGGGGTTTTGAGTTATTTAGCTTTTTATTCAGCAGCTCTCTAGTCTGCAATTTCAGTTGTCTGGCTGCTAGGGTCCAAAGTCCCCTAGCAACCATGCATTGATTTGGGAATATGAATAGGAGAGGCCTGAATAGAGAGGTGAGTAATAAAAGTAGCAATAACAATACATTTGTAGCCTTACAGAGCATTTGTTTTTTTTAGATGACCCCTATCTGAAAGCTGGAAAGAGTCAAAAGACGACAAATAATTAAAAAATTAAAAAATTAAAAAAAATAAAATAATGACAACCAATTGAAAAGTTGCTTAGAATTGGCCATTCTATAATGTACTAAACGTTAACTTAAAGGTGAACCACCCCTTTAAAGGAACAGTTCAGTGTAAAAATAAAAACTGGGTAAATAGATAGGCTGTGCAAAATAAAAAAATGTTTCTAATATAATTAGTTAGGCAGAAATGTAATGTATGAAGGCTGGAGTGACTGGATGTGAAACATAATAGCCAGAACACTACTTCTTGGTTTGCAGCTCTCTTGGTTTCCAGTGATTGGTTACCAGGCAGTAACCAATCAGAGACTTGAGAGGGGGAACATGGGTCATAACTGTTGCTTTTGAATCTGAGCTGAATGCTGAGGATCAATTTCAAACTCACTTAACAATTATGTCCCATGTGGCCCCCCTTATAGTCACTGACTAACTCAGAGTTAGAGAGCTGAAAAGCAGTAAGTAGTGTTCTGGCTATTATGTTAGGCCCTCCAGCATTTATACATTAAATTTTTGGCTAACTAACTATATTAGAAACATTTTTTATTTTGCACAGCCTATCTATTTACCCAGTTTTTATTTTTACACTGAACTGTTCCTTTAAGCTGAAGTAACATGCAATTAAAGAGCAACCCTAGTGGACATAACTAGACAGCACTAAGACTTCAGGTGAGTTGAAGACTATAGCTTGGAAAACATGGATCTAAACATAGAGGAAATGAAGACGTTGGCTTGTTTGGGGAATATGTGGGTGGCACAGGAGGTGCTGAAATTATTAGCAGATGTTAGGGGATTTTCATTAAAGGGAATTTTGCAGAATGGTGGCCAAGGTAAACACATGTTTGCAAACAGAGGAGCTGGACATTTGATGTGTACATTTAGGAGGAGAGCTCAGCCGGGCGTGCAGTCCTTCATTCCTGATGTTAACGTGGGCCTCCGAGTTGGAAAGATTTCAGGGAAATATGGCAAATACAAGAAGAGGGAATGACAGTCCTGTTTGTTATAGAGTTATCATAGAACTGTGTTTAACTTGGGATGTTATATACACAATTAATAGTGATCATGTGAGGGTGGTCCGCTAAACCACTAAAACTAAGATGTGTTGGTCATGTGGGGTCATAACTTGTGTGTTACATATGCTCATCCTCATTCTGGAGGTCTTTGGGGTAGAGTCCTGCAGCAGGTCAGGTACCCTGCGGGTTGCAGGTAGAAGTTTCGGGAGCAAGTATAGACGCTGGTCGGCGGTTCTCCGGGTTTGCGGGTCGGGTCGCAATCTTCTCAATAGCGAGTTTTACTCCTTTGTTTCTGATCACTCCTACTTCGAATGATGTCACTTCCAGTTTACAATGACAGCACTTCCTGTTTCTTGATGGTCAGCGGGTCGCGGATCAGGTTGCGGATAAGGTACTTGCGGATCAGGTAGCGGGTCCAAACAGGTAAGTATGTGGGTTGCGGGTCGAAGGTCGGGTTCAGGTTCGCACAGGACTCTACTTTGGGGGGCACAAAAGGAAAACTGTAACACCAGCATTGGGTGGAAATATCTTGGCCAACAGGAGGATGTTATCCCAAGGGCCCACCACCAAAGCCACAGAGGGCCTAACCCCCCTCGTAAACCCCCCATCACCCACCATGTACCTCCTCTTGCTGCCATTTCCATGTGATGCAAACTTTCTCCCAGCAGTGCAGTCCAATCCCCCCAAATGTTCTGATGACCAAAACAAAATGACATTTTTTAAAATCTCAAATTGGCTACAAGTTGGTCTGATAATATTAACCACGGAAAAAAAGGGGGCACAGGATACAGAATATGTTAATGACTCCCCACGTAGAGCAAGTGGTCCAGGTGCACCAGCCCCAGCCCCTCAGCTTTAGGAGCGGATAAACCAGCGAAGTGCAAAAAGAGGAGGATCAGGCACTCAAAAGAACTCCACAAGGGCTGCCACAAATAAAGTTAAAAATGTAAATTTATTGTAGTTTGATTTGAAAAGAATCTCCATTGGCCTTACACGTTTCGTGCCTCAATGGGGAATTAGTCATGGGCTCAAAGGTTGGTCTAGCCTGGGAACATTCTGATGTTCCCATTGGGTACAGGTTGGTCTTACCTCTTTGACCATTAGCTGTGATTGGGTCCAGGTTAGATTGGCCAGTGCTCTGATTGGGTTTACATTGATGTATCTATATTCATTTTCTCTTGATCTCTCAGTAGAAAGGATTTTAGAGGAGCAGAGAATGTCTAATTATTCTACTGATTGCTATGAATAAGGAGCTACCCCAACTGGATGAAGGACTCCTTGTACCTTTAGGCACAACTTATCACAAAGCCTCAGGCCTAACCATCTGCCAACCAAAAACATTACCCTCAATGCCAGGTACATCAATAAAAGCAGGTCCTTGTTTCCAGACACACGGTCTACTGACCAGAATTGAAGCCAAGAGAAATAAGCAGGTGTGTCCCCATCCCAATAGAATGCACCATGAGTTGAGGGCAAGCCTAGTTGTCTAATATGTCTAATAGTTATTGACTACGACTATGACTTAATGACTGATACACCAAAATGTTGCTATATTTGTACTCATTTCATGAGCTAAGGAGCAGCTCTGTCCAAAGCCTGGATCTTCACAGAGGGCCTGACCAAAAGCTTGGATCTTTAAGTGAAGCTCAAACTAAAAAAAGTATGCAAGAAATCAAAAAAGGATTTACTCAGGAAAAGGGTTCCACTTGATGTGCGCGTCTTTTTTTAACCTTAACGACTATAGAATAACGATGTGAAGCATAACATTTTCTTGTTGATGTGGCTGAATAACAAGTTATCAATGAGACAGTAAAAGAAAACTATGCAGGTATGGGACCTGTTATCAGGAAATCCATTATCCAGAAAGTTCCGAATTACAGGAAGGTTATCTCCCATAGACTCCATTATAATCAAATAATTTTTTTGCTGTCATAATAAAACAGTAGCTTGTACTTGATCCCAACTAAGATATAATTAATTCTTATTGGAAGCAAAACCAGCCTATTGGGTAAATGTAATGTTTAAATGATTAAGCAAAAGTAAGTTATTGAAATCCAAATTACTGAAAACCCCTTTTCCGGAAAACCCCAGGTCCTGAGCATTCTGGATTACAGGTCCAATACCTGGATAATAATAACATATTGCTTGGAAATATCATTACATAATAGGGATGCACCGAATCCACTTTTTTGGATTCAGCCGAACCCCCGAATCCTTCACGAAGGATTCGGCCGAATACCGAACCGAATCCGAACCCTAATTTGCATATGCAAAACATTTGCATATGCAAATTAGGGGTGGGAAGGGGAAAACATTTTTTGTCAGAAAACCTTGTTTTCTGACAAAAAGTCACGCAATTTCCCTCCCTGCCCCTAATTTGCATATGCAAAGTAGGATTCGGATGCGGTTCAGCCGGGCAGAAGGATTCGGCCGAATCTGAATCCTGCTGAAAAAGGCCGAATCCCGAACCGAATCCTGGATTCGGTGCATCCCTATTACATAATCTGTGCACTTTAGGGCTCTTTTAGTCTGGGTATAGTTTTGGAAATATCTGCACCCCTTAGGGCCTGTACATGGAGTAGTAAATGCAAAAATTTGACCCACTTAAAAAATCACTTAGATCCAATCTGTGAGAAAAAAGTGCTGCAATTTTTATTCTTAGGAAGTATGTGAAAATTAGAATTTCTGGTGGAAAAAACTGCTTTTCACCTTATCACCCCGCTTTGAACTTCAGAAGAGGAAGTTAAAGTCCCAAAGAAAATTGTTTCCATAAGGATATTGGTTTCTTCTAAGGCACAGCAAATGCATTACCTACTATAGTTTGGAAACCTTCACAAATCCCTATGTCTGGGTTGCTCTGTAGAGGATGGGATTACTCACAGTGACATATATTATCCCTGGGATTCCCAAGATGGGTGAGATATCAATGTGTGGAGGTGTTTTTGCAGAGCTTTCCCATAATAGCAAGGATCAAACGTGACCTTCACAAGCTGATCCGTCAGGACATGAACAGATGGAACTAAAAACTGCTGAAGGAGAAATGACCGGTAATATACAGCAGCTGTCAGGTGCAACGCCTTGGGGGAGAAGAGGACAGAAATGTCACCTTCTAGCAAAATAGGCACTTTTCCCTGCTGCAGCCAAGAGCTACACACTTACTTCATATCCTTATAATGTGCAGTAGGGGGTACATAATCCCTTACTCCACATTCCCTGTATAACTCAGCCTGCAGCCTTGTGCCTTTATATGGTCACAGAACCCTTCAGTAGCGTCTAATATCCTTATCATTTACAGTAGGGGTTACAAAATCCCTTAAAATACATGAGCGATACTCAGCCTTGTGCCTTTATATGGTCACAGAACAACCCCTCAGTGACTTCTAATATCCTTATTATTTACAGTAGGGGGTACATTATCCCTTATAATACATGAGTGATACTCGGAGTTCCCTGTATAACTCAGCCTGCAGCCTTGTGCCTTTATATGGTCACAGAACAACCCCTCAGTGACTTTTAATATCCTTATCATTTACAGTAGGGGGTACATAATCCCTAAAAATACATGAGTGATACTCAGATTTCCGTATATAACTCAGCCTGCAGCCTTGTGCCTGTATATGGTCACAGAACCCTTCAGTAGCTTCTAATATCCTTATCATTTACAGTAGGGGGTACAAAATATCTTAAAATACATGAGTGATACTCAGATTTCTGTGTATAACTCAGCCTGCAGCCTTGTGCCTTTATATGGTCACAGAACAACCCCTCAGTGACTTTTAATATCCTTATCATTTACAGTAGGGGGTACATAATCCCTTAAAATACATGAGTGATACTCAGATTTCCATATATAACTCAGCCTGCAGCCTTGTGCCTTTATATGGTCACAGAACCCTTCAGTAGCTTCTAATATCCTTATCATTTACAGTAGGGGGTACATAATACCTTAAAATACATGAGTGATACTCAGAGTTCCCTGTATAACTCAGCCTGCAGCCTTGTGCCTTTATATGGTCACAGAACAACCCCTCAGTGACTTTTAATATCCTTATCATTTACAGTAGGGGGTACATAATCCCTTAAAATACATGAGTGATACTCAGATTTCCATATATAACTCAGCCTGCAGCCTTGTGCCTTTATATGGTCACAGAACCCTTCAGTAGCTTCTAATATCCTTATCATTTACAGTAGGGGGTACATAATACCTTAAAATACATGAGTGATACTCAGAGTTCCCTGTATAACTCAGCCTGCAGCCTTGTGCCTTTATATGGTCACAGAACCCTTCAGTAGCTTCTAATATCCTTATCATTTACAGTAGGGGGTACATAATACCTTAAAATACATGAGTGATACTCAGAGTTCCCTGTATAACTCAGCCTGCAGCCTTGTGCCTTTATATGGTCACAGAACCCTTCAGTAGCTTCTAATATCCTTATCATTTACAGTAGGGGGTACATTATCCCTTATAATATATGAGTGATACTCAGAGTTCCCTGTATAACTCAGCCTGTAGCCTTGTGTCTTTATATGGTCACAGAACCCCTCAGTGACTTCTAATATCCTTATCATTTACAGTAGGGGGTACATTATCCCTTATAATACATGAGTGATACTCAGAGTTCCCTGTATAACTCAGCCTGCAGCCTTGTGCCTTTATATGGTCACAGAACAACCCCTCAGTGACTTCTAATATCCTTATCATTTACAGTCATTTTTTTAAAATTTATCATTAAAAAGGTCACACTTTGTGCTATCTAGTCAGTTGGCAGCAGTGGTGTCTGATGTATTAATAAGACATTAATGTGATTGCTGGAGCAGCCTGAATTCTTCTAACCTGTATTTAGTGTAAGTGCTGCTTTCTATAATTATAGAGGTCTTTGAAGTAGAAACCAGTTTAGGAAAAAGGAACTGTTTTACTTGCATGCAAGTGTTGCTGATAATCTGAGCTGGTAAATGAACCCAGGAAAGAAGCCCATTATACATGTTCACTCGGCAGTCCCTGTGTAATTGCACTATATATTGCATTTGAAGTCAGCTAATTATTTTGTAAGGAACTTTTTTTTTTGTTCGTGACTCGCAGGCACAGCTATTGATGTTTATAGGGAAAGTACAGCTAAAGTGAAGAGCGTTTTGTAACAATCAGGAATATTTATTTTTCTTGGGTTTGGAGACTTTAAAACAATTTAAATTGGGGTCTTTAAACGGTATTGCCTGGTGTCTATCAGAGTCGTATGGAGAACAGTAGAGATCAAATCACCTTTCCCAACTGACTTTTTATGTATTTGAAGGGGAAACAAACTGCCTGTGGCATACAGTAGCACCGTTAGGCCTGGGAACTCTGACTTCAACTTGTCAGACTGATAACTGCTTGATGGAACTACTGTATGTTTTGTTATGATTGTTTTTTTACTGCTAATATATAATACATGAATACATAAATAAGTAAAATAATAATAATAACTGAGGGGTTGTTCTGTGACCATATAAAGACACAAGGCTGCAGGTTGAGTTATACAGGGAACTCTGAGTATCACTCATGTATTATAAGGGATAATGTACCCCCTACTGTAAATGATAAGGATATTAGAAGTCACTGAGGGGTTCTGTGACCATATAAAGGCACAAGGCTGCAGGCTGAGTTATACAGGGAACTCTGAGTATCACTCATGTATTATAAGGGATAATGTACCCCCTACTGTAAATGATAAGGATATTAGAAGCCACTGAGGGGTTCTGTGACCATATGAAGGTACAAGACTGCAGGCTGAGTTATACAGGGAACTCTGAGTATCACTCATGTACATATTACAATGGATAATGTACCCCCTACTGTAAATGATAAGGATATTAGAAGTCACTGAGGGGTTCTGTGACCATATAAAGGTACAAGACTGCAGGCTGAGTTATACAGGGAACTCTGAGTATCACTCATGTACATATTACAATGGATAATGTACCCCCTACTGTAAATGATAAGGATATTAGAAGTCACTGAGGGGTTGTTCTGTGACCATATAAAGACACAAGGCTGCAGGCTGAGTTATACAGGGAACTCAGAGTATCACTCATGTATTATAAGGGATAATGTACCCCCTACTGTAAATGATAAGGATATTAGAAGTCACTGAGGGGTTGTTCTGTGACCATATAAAGGCACAAGGCTGCAGGCTGAGTTATACAGGGAACTCTGAGTATCACTCATGTATTATATGGGATAATGTACCCCCTACTGTAAATGATAAGGATATTAGAAGTCACTAAAGGGGGGTCTGTGATCATATAAAGGTACAAGACTGCAGGCTGAGTTATACAGGGAACTCTGAGTATCACTCATGTATTATAAGGGATAATGTACCCCCTACTGTAAATGATAAGGATATTAGAAGTCTCTGAGGGGTTCTGTGACCATATAAAGGCACAAGGCTACAGGCTAAGTATCACTCATGTACATATTACAATGGATTATGTACCCCCTACTGTAAGGAGACAAAGAGCATCTGGCAACAACCTGTGACCCACCATTCCAAAAATTCAGACCCCCTCTAGATTTTGCATGTCCATTGACCATATTCCACCTCCAGGAAAGGGGGTGTTAGACAACCTTATCACTAACTATAAGTCGGCAGGGTATAAAACAGCACTCGGATTTTGTGCGTAAGACGCGTGTTTGGAAGGTACAGTCTGTAAAATACTTCCATATTCCCATGCAGAGCTCAGTAGCCTAATGGAGTGAATCTGATATTTGTGGACACACACTTCACTCTCACTCCCGTCTAGAGAAACACAATCACCTGCACTTTATATACGAGTCCTGTACAGCCGCTACCGTGCACTTAGGTGTGAATTTGTTGAGCAGAACCGGGTTCCCTCATGACATATCAAGTGACTGTATGTTTGGTGCAAAAGCCTCTGCTCCGAAAACCTGACATAGCTTTTAATCACATGTCTGAGTAGCGCACACAGGGGCCCTTGTTGTGTACCAACGCATTCCACCAGGCTGACACAACACGTTTCACTGCTGTCACTAACAAATCCCTCTGATAAAATGGCCTAATCTGTCAGTATGACATTTTTATGAATTGCCCATAAAGTCTAAATGCAGCAGCGTTTGGAATAAACTGTACTCTTTATAAATAGGCTTCACCGTCCCTCTCTGTTGCCAGAAGCAAAAGTAAAGAATGTAGTTGTGGCCAATTGATATATTTCTCCTTTCTAGGAAAAGGGATGGAATTGTAGGATAGGGGGTATAGTAAGGCAAGATGGTGTCAGGGGTAGGAGTTGGAGCTGTGACAAGATGGTGAGAGAGAAAGGGCAGGAGAGATGTTGTAATGGAAAGAAGCAAACGCTTGGTATATAGAGGATATTAAGACAAAATGCTGTCTAATCAAGGGGCTGTAAAATTTCTTCACTTCAGTTACTCTCTGCAAAGTAACCTCTGGTTCTTTTATTCAGCTACTCTCCAAGTTGTAACCTCTGGTTCTTCTGTTCGGTTACTCTCTTTTGTTTGGTTACTCTTGATTACTCTTTGAGTAGTAACCTCTTGTTCTTTTGTTCGGTTACTCTCTTCTGTTTGGTTACTCTTGTTTACTCTTTGAATAGTAACCTCTGGCGCTCTGTTCATTAACTTTCGGAGCAGTAAGTAACTTCTGATTCTTCTGTTTAGTTACTCTCATTTACTCACTGAGTAATAACCTCTGGTTCTTCTCTTTGGATATTTTTTTCTGTTTGGTTACTCTTGTTCACTCTCTGAGTCATAAACTGGTGCTTCTGTTCGGTAACTCTGAGTATTAAGTGACTTCTGGTTCTTCTGTTTATTTACTCTCATTTACTCTCTGAGTAATATCCTCTAGTTCTACTGTTCAGTCACTTTCTTCTGTTTGGTTACTTTTATTTACTCTTCTTCTGTTTGGTTACTCTTGTTTACTCTCTGAGTAGTAATCTCTGTTTAGTTACTCTCCAACTAGTTCTTCTTTTCAGTTACTCTCTGAGTAGTAAGTAACTTGGTTCTTTTGTTTAGTTGCTCTCATTTACTCTCTGAGTAATAACCTCTGGTTCTTCTGTTAGGTTACTTTCTTCTGTTTGGTTACTCTTCTTCTGGGTAGTCAACATTTTTTTCTCTTTCAGCCCAATTCACATAGTAGTAACCTATGTTTTTTTTTTGTTTACTCTCCAACTAGTAATCTTTGGTTCTTCTGATTTGCTACTCCCTGAGTAGTTTTTTTCTTTGTTCAGTTACCCTCCAAGAAGTAACATCTGGATCTTTGGTTTTGTTACTCTGGCTAGTAACTTAGTTTTTCTGTTCAGTTATTCTCTGAGCAGTGACCTATGTTTTCTCTGTTTAGTTACCTTCCAACTCTCTGAGTAGTAACCTCTGGTTTTTCTGTTAAGTTACTCTCCAACTAGTTCTGCTGTTCAGATACTCTCTGAGTAGTAACTTCTATTTTTAAATAAAATTGCTCTCTATCCTATAACCTCTGAAATCAGTTTTTTTTTGTTCAGTTACTGTCAGAGTAGGAACCTAAGTTTTTAATGTCGAATAGCTATTCCTTCCTACCACTCATAATTAGGGATGCACCGAATCCAGGATTTGATTCGGAATTCGCCCTAGACTCCAAGTGCCTGGCCAAACCGAATCCGAATCCAAAAATTCACGTGACTTTTCGTCACTCAAACAAGGAATTCAAAAATGTTTTAATTGCACGGTTCTCTTTCCCCATTGTTTCTCTAATTTACATATGCAAATAAGGGTTCAGATTCAATTCATTATTCGGCCGAATCTTTTCCAAAGGGTTCAGGATTTGGCCAAATCCTAAAATAGTGGATTCGGCGCATTCCTACTCGTAGGGGGTTATTTAGCAAGGTCCGAATATCCGAACCTCGATTAATTCGTTGTTTTCGGAGCAAAAAAATAAAAACGATGAATTTTTCGAGATTTATTAAAACTCAGAATCCGAAACCCTGGCATCTAAAAGCTCTCGAGGTCCTGTATAAGTCAATGGGGAAGGTCCCAGTGTGTACGCTGATGTTCGTACTGATATCCCATAATTTTGGTGTTTCGCCGCAAAAAACTCTGAAATTTTTCGGGGAGAGCTCCAAAGTTTGCCTACCCTATTTTTCCAGGCTTTTTTCTTCATAAATAAGGTCCATTCGGGAAAGTCTGGGTTGCTTGAAGTTTGATATTAGAAATAATGGGATAAATTCGGACCTTGATAAATAACCCCCATAATGTCATTATCTTGTCTGGTGCACATGGAGTGGTGACAGGCAATACCCAAAATGTTCAGGCTTTTCACTGCACAATGTGCATCAGCTTGGGCACTTGATGGCGTAACTAGAACTTAATGGACCCCAAAGCAAATTATTTTTGAGGCCCCTAAAATGTCCAGAGGTTGAATTTTTTTACCAATAGGGGCCCCAAGGAATAATCTACATAACCCCAGTCCCTTTCACTGTCTTTATAACAATGGAAACCCTGAGTGCTTCTTACACTAATAGAAACAAAGATAATCATATGAAAGCTGACCTGTCATGGGCTAATTGCGGGGTCTTTGGAATAAAGGGGTTGGGATTGATGCATGAGACATTCCTAACGCCCCCTGGGCTTCTGCAGGTAAGAATTCTTTCATTAGTCCATTGGTTTCAGTACAGCCAGGCTGCTGGAACACCCACCGCAATAGGGTTAAAGAGAAAATAGACCCTATTTATAAGACGGATTTAATGCCATTCATTTACTGCCCCTTAAACAGTCAGTAAAGTATAAGGACAATTGCACAGAAGGCATTTTAATCATTAGTCTCATCTCAAGGGGATCATTACAGAGTTTAATTCTTTATTGTGTAAGCAGAAAGCAGTGGAGCTGCCATACTGTGTGCACAAAATCCAGTTCATTTTCTCATGCTTTACTGCTTAAGGAAACGATCAAAGAATAAAAGCATGTTTATAAACTAAGACCAAAAGAGGCTGATTATTTTTGGAGGTCCACGCAGAGAAATATTTTTCCTTAACATGGAAACCCTTATAAACCCCAACGACACCTGCCCTTCTCTTGTAAACCCAGAACAGGTTCTCGTTATACCCCGGCCAAAGTGTCTTCTCCAGCTCCGTACATTTAAAGGACCTTATAATAGATTTAGAGGAGTAATTTAGATGGGAGGCATGCGGCAATAAAGAATTGGGAGGTACCTCTATTTAAGAGGCTAATATGTGAGAAGACGTAAAGGCCGTTGAGATCGTAGGCCCCAGTAGGGGAATATAATGGGATAACAAGGAGGGTTAAAGTTCACCTTTAAAGGGATGGTTCACCTTTTTTTTTACTATGTTATAAAATGGCTAATTCTAAGCAACTTTTCAATTGGTCTGTATTATTATTTTTTTTTATTGGTTTTCAATTATTTGCTTTCTTCTTCTAACTCTTCCCAGCTTTCAAATGGGGATCACTGACCCCCCCATCTAAAAAACAAATGCTCTGTAAGGCTACAAATGTATTGTTATTGCTACTTTGTATTACTCATCTTTCTATTCAGGCCTCTCCTATTCATATTCCAGTCTCTTATTCAAATCAGTGCATGGTTGCTAGGTTGCCTTTGTGCCCTGACTCTTAAAGCGGTAGTTCACCTTAAATTAACTTTTAGTATGATGCAGAGAGTGATATTCTGAGACAATTTGCTATTGGTTTTAATTGTTTGTGTTTTTTGAGTTATTTAGCTTTTTATTCAGCAGCTCTCCAGTTTATAATGGCAGCCATCTTGTTGCTAGGGTCCAAATTACCCTAGCAACCATGCACTGATTTGAATAAGAGACTGGAATATGAATAGGAGAGGCCTGAATATAAAGAGGAGTAATAAAAAGTAGCAATAACAATACATTTGTAGCCTTACAGAGCATTTGTTTTTTAGATGGGGTCAGTGACCCCCATTTGAAAGCTGGAAAGAGTCAAAAGAAGGCAAATAATTAAAAAAAAAAAACTATAAAAAGTAAATAAAGCCAATTACAAAGTTGCTTAGAATTTAGAACATACTAAAATGTAACTTAAAGGTACCCCCCTCCCATTTAAGGGTCCAGTGAATAATAAGGGGCCCCAATAAGTGTAAGTTATTAATTACTAATGACACAATAAGTCCTGAGCCTCAGTATTAATATTGCGGGAGACTGAGGGCCCCATTGCTGAGAGCTGGAGGGAAATAAAGAATATTATGAGGGTCCAGCAGTGAATAGGAGGGATAATAAGGTGAGTGTGAGAGGCCCCAGTCTATGTATTTGGGTGGGAGAATGGGAGGTGTAAGGGTCCCCACTGTGCAGCTGTTCCTGCGACACCTCCTCCCTCTCCCCGATCCTCCAACTGAAATGAAAAGTTCTCTGTAAGGAAAGTACTCGGGATTTAAAGGTGGAGGGAGGGGGGAAGGTCTGGCCAATGAACGGCGGCGACACAGCGGAAGGCGTGAGGGCGCCTCGCGGGAGCCAATGAGAACACAGCTTACACGCTGCCAGTGTCTGTGCCTGTGGCTGCCCCGAGAGCTGAGCAGAGTCTGAGCTATCGCTGCGCTGCCCGGGACTCGGCACGGACACTGAGCTTTACCCGTCCGAGTGGATCTATCTCTGTATTCAGCCTCAGCCGGAGCACCCCGCGTGGATTAGGGGCCCCGCGAGTAATTGGATTCCTCTGTTCCCCGGGACTGCGCAGCGCCGGACTGGATCTTTCCCCGGGACTGTGCGTCTGCCGCCTGCGATTTACTCTCAGTCTGGGGATCAGCGCTCACACATGACTGATGCCTCCTGAGAGTTACAACTCGCTGAGTATGGGGAGAGCAGTGACGTGCGGAGCTTAACCCCCCTCAGCCCCCCAAAAACTCCTTATTTGCCCCCTCCTCCCCATTATTTCTGCTACAACCACTCAAAAATCCTTTACACCCCTCTTATATCCTCTGCACCCCTCTTATATCCTCTGCACCCCTCTTAAATCCTCTGCACCCCTCTTAAATCTTTTGCACCCCTCTTAAATCCTTTGCACCCCTCGTAAATCCTCTGCACCCCTCTTTTATCCTCTGCACCCCTCTTTTATCCTCTGCACCCCTCGTAAATCCTCTGCACCCCTCGTAAATCCTCTGCACCCCTCGTAAATCCTCTGCACCCCTCGTAAATCCTCTGCACCCCTCGTAAATCCTCTGCACCCCTCTTTTATCCTCTGCACCCCTCTTATATCCCTTTCTCCTCTCCCCTGGATTTGTCATCGGTTCTGATCTGTCACCCCAACAACTGGACCCCAACATGCAGCCTATAACAGGCAGGAGCTCCTTCTTTCTGGATATTTTCCTTCTCCTCCTGATCTTTCATTTGGGAATGGGATCCAGTCTCCCCCAACATCCCTCCTGTCCCTCCAGCTGCACCTGCACTAGGGACCTGGTGGACTGCAGTAACCTGGGCCTGACAGCGCCCCCCTCTGACCTCCCAGCCTGGACTGTACACCTGTAAGTCTTGCCCCTTTTGTCTTGTCTCTTTAACTATCAGTGGTTTTGTTTTTAAATCTAGGGGCTGCAGAGGATTGTGGGAGTTGTAGTACAGGTATTAGTGCTCCAGTTAGAAAGTTTGACCTCCCCTGGGAGCACACAGGTGCAAAACATGTCAGACCAGCCGCTTGCCGGGCACAACTGTCAGCTACTTCAACTCAGCCTGGCAGGCAGTTAGCGCCTCTTTCAAAGAGGTTCTGCAGCAGCTACAGACATGGTTACTTGTTGCCCCCCCCCCCGTCATTCCTGACCTAATAGTCACTTCTCATTCTCTAATTTTTCTCTTTACCACTTGGGAGTAGAAGTCATTAGTGGGGTGCGAGCGACTAATTCTTTTGGGGGAGCTTTTTCTTAGAAGCCAAGCAGGAAACTGACATTATACCGAGTAACTAACTATTCCATAGATTCGGGTGTAATTATAATATTTAATTGGATTTCTGTCAAATAATAAATAATACAAGCACGCCAAGCCGGTTTTAGGGCAGGGCAGAAAGGGCACTTGTGTTAGTGTGTGTGTGTAGTTGTAGATAAGAAAACAAAAATATGGTGCATTACCAGCTCCCCACCCTGTAAGCATGATATATGATATTATATATATGATATATACTTAAAATAATAATTACAGCTTCCCCCATGATTTGCCTTGTGTTCATGTCTGTGTGAATGTGTGTCTGTTCCAAGGGAAAGTATTTTGTGATTAATTCATTTCTGTGATTAACGCCCGCCGCACAGAAGAGCTGAAAGCAAACACTGTATATGACTTGTGGTTTGCACTTTGTATATTATTGCAGCACCTGGTGTGGAGTGTTGGGATTTATGCCAACATAATCCTTAATATACAGGTTTTTTTTTTTTTTAGCCGTCTAATACAATCCACATTTTATTTTATTTTTTAATCATTTTAAATTGTGAATTAAAGGGTAGGGGGAATTCTGGGATATTAATTCTAATCAAAAGTATTGAATACACATTTATTGCTAGGGTTGAGCCCATAAAGTCTTTGGGTTGTTACATAAGTTCTGGGGAAAGTTTAGGAATTCTATGATAGAAGCAGAAGATACAGTAGATAGATTTAAGTAAGAACAAGAGTGACCGCTCATCTTACTACTCCTATAAATAAATAATATCCATAGCCCTATGGGGTGCAAGTTGCAACTGATAAGTCTTCCCGTCTTATTCCAGGAGGTAGGCCAGAGTTCTTTAATTTAAATCGGTTGTTCCCCTTTAAATTAACTTTTATTATGATGTAGAGAGGGATATTCTGAGACAATTTGCAATTGCTTTTCATTTCTTATTAATTGTGGTTTTTGAGTTATTTAGCTTTTCATTCAGCAGCTCTCCCGTTTGCAGTTTCAGCAATGGGGTTGCTAGGGTACAAATTTCCCTAGCAACCATGCATTGATTTGAATAAGAGACTGGGATATGAATAGGAGAGGCCTGAATGGAAAGAGGAGTAATAAAAAGTAGCAATAACAATACATTTGTAGCCTTATAGAGCATTTGTTTTTTTTAAAAGGGGTCAGTGACCCGCCATTTGAAAGAGGCAGATATATAATATATAGTTTAGTTTATTAGAGAATGCCCAGATCCTACCATTTTTGCAATTGGTCTTCATTATATATATATATATATATATATATATATATATATATATATATATATATATATATATATATATATATATATATAAATAAAAAAGACCAATTGCAAAAATGCTAGGTACTGGGCATTCTCTAATATACTAAAAGGTTTGAACTTGATAAACGTGTGTCTTTTTTTTCATCCTCCGCTGCTGTTTTGTTATCATAGAATTTATAAACAATCTGTGTATTTCTTTAAACAGTTGGGAGTTCTGAGATGAAAGTCCACTTCCCTATAATATATGACATTTGTGACTTTGCACGGCCGGCTGATTTCTGCCCTGCCGCACAATATGTATCCGGGGAAGCCAGTTTGTAGAAATCCTTGTTTTCTTTCCCATTAAAAGGACCCGATTAAAAGGCGTATGTGAGATTTATGTAAGCGTTGCCGCTAATTTGGCTGCAGTGAGTTGGCTGCATTCACCCTCCTGTTATTGTTTGGGTTTTACTTATGAGACACAACTCCGAGCAGCCGTTCCGTGGGTTATAATGTCTGTAAGCGTGGAAAATATGAGCGTGATATTTAGTCGGGGGGGAGATTATAGGGGTCGGAATTTATTGGTGCAACGGTGGGGTCATGGCTGAGCGCTTATAAAGGGGGACAACGTACAGCGTTGAGTTAAAGTTGCAAATAAACCTGCAATAATGTTTGTAGGAAGAGCTACATTGGGCCGATATTCTGCTCGACAAAACAAAAAGTCCGATTTCCACGACTGAGATCTCGGGAAAGTCACAAAGGGATTTGGTTGTTACTTTACATTGTAATCTTCTTATTGTCTATTTGTTTGGTCTTTTGAATATGAAATGAAACAGTATCTGTCGCAAGGGGTTTAGTCGCTTATAGATACTGTACTTGCGTCTATCTACTGCAGGGGTCCCCAACCTTTTTTGGACCGGTGCCAAAATTTTTTTTTTTTGAGGACTTGGGGGTCGGGTCGGCGGGGGTCGGCAACAAATTTGGAAATGCCAGCGTCCAATTCGTGGGCCCCGTGTTTTTGTCCACTGGGCTTGACAGCCCAGCGGTTGGGGACCCCTGATCTACAGTATCTCTCTATCTCTTTCTATCTATCTCACTCTCTTTTTCTATCTATCTATTTCTCTCTTTTTTAAATAGTTTTTTTAATTATTTGCCTTCTTCTTCTGACCCTTTCCAGCTTTCAAATAGGGGTCACTGACCCCATGTAAAAACAAATGCTCTGTAAGGCTACAGATGTATTGTTATTGCTACTTTTTATTACTCGTCTTTCTATTCAGGCCTCTCCTATTCATATTGCAGTCTCTTATTCAAATCAATGCATGGTTGCTAGGGTCATTTGGAGCCTAGCAGCCAGATTTCTAAAGATGCAAATAGGAAAGCTGCCGAATAAAAATCAAAATAACTCAAATTATAAAAAATGAAAACCAATTGCAAATCCTCTCAGAATATCACTCTCTACAAAGTTAATTTATATATTATATTATTATTATATTATATGTATACTATGTGAATGTGATAAAAAGATTAGATTGTAAATGTGATAGGGAGATTAGATTGTAAGCTCCACTGGAGCAGCTGCAATATATGTGCCATGGAATATGTTGGTGCTAGTAAATAAAGGATAGTAAAGAAGGAATAAACTGATGTATATCAGTTGATACTAGTTGATCCGCAGCAACCAATTGGCAAATAGTTTTGAATAGTCAGATAAGGAATGCTCATTGTGATTGGTTAATATGGGTTGCTTCTCCAGTAAAGGTTATTCCTGGTTGAGGAATTTTCTCAACGTTCAAATGTTAAGGCCTGTGGCAGGAATAACTGCATTGATTACATCACAGTAATGGGAAGCACGCTGCCTATGCCAGGTAATGGCAATCACGGGTGGGTTTTCTTGTTTCTAGGGGAAGTGAGCCTAGCAACCAGATAGCAGTTTACGGTTTAAACTGCGAAAAAAAGAAAAAAGTTAATTAAAAAAAAAAATGACCATCTACAAAATGTTTTAAAATGTTTTTTGCTACATTGTATCAACAAGTAATTGGAATGTGTATTTCTTCTTCGAAGTGGTGTGTTTAGTAGGTAACTCTGTATTAATGGGTGAACAGAGGTCACTGAGTGTCCCACATAAATTCATTACAGTCCAGCAATAGAGCGACATTGGTATTGCCAGGGGGCCCCCATGCATTTGATTCTGATTAATTCATCGCATTTTAAAAAGAATGAACTTGGGTAACGGTTCCTATTTGTCTGGAATTAGTATATGCTTTGCTCCCTTGCTGCAGGATGGGGGAAACTGTTTAACTTGGCACCATCACTTCCTGCCATAATCTGCTGCATACCGCGTGAGAGGAAGTGAAGAGTGCCCATAATATTGCTTCCTCCCCGTCCCCATGTATTCTAATTAAAAGCACGCAACTGAGGTTTATTAAAACATGGACATTTTAAAGGGCAAGTTGGTATGCTGGGCACAGAGATACTTAAAGGGATTCTGTCATGATGTTTATGATGTATTTTTATTATGTATAAATTACACTGTTTACACTGCAAATAATTCACTCTACAATATAAAATTTCATTCCTGAACCAGCAAGTGTATTTTTTTAGTTGTAATATTGGTGTGTAGGTGCATCTCAGGTCATTTTGCCTGGTCATGTGCTTTCAGAAAGAGCCAGCTCTTTAGGATGGAACTGCTTTCTGGCAGGCTGTTGTTTCTCCTACTCAATGTAACTGAATGTGTCACAGTGGGACCTGGATTTTACTATTAAGTGCTGTTTTAGAGGTGGCCATACACAGGGAGATCCACTCGTTTGGCGAGGTGAGGTAGGCAATATCGGGCTGATGCAATCGTGGGCCCTAGGGCCCAACGATAGGATCAGAATGGAGGCCATTTGGGCGGTCAGTTCTCGGGAGCGCATCAACGAACAGATACGGCCACGATCCAATAGGATTTTTTACCCTGCCCGATCAACATCTGGCCGACTTTCGGCCAGATATCTATCAGGGACTCCCGTCGGATGGCCCCACACACGGGCCAATAAGCTGCCGACTCGGTCTGTCGGCAGCATTTATCAGCCTGTGTATGGGGACCTTTAGATCTACCAGGGAACTGTTATCTTGTGTTAGGGAGCTGCTATCTCTTTACCTCCCCATTGTTCTGTTGTTAGGCTGCTGGGGGGAAAGGGAGGGGGTGATATCAGTTCAATTTTCAGTACAGCAGTAAAGAGTGACTAAAGTTTATCAGAGCACAAGTCACATGACTGGGAGCACCTGGGAAGCTGACAATATGTCTAGCCCCATGTCAGATTTCAAAATTAAATATTAAAAAATGTGTTTGCTCTTTTGAGAAATGGATTTCAGTGCAGAATTCTGTTGGAGCAGCACTTTTTTAACTGATGCGTTTTGAATAAAAACATTTTTCCCCATGAAAGTGTCCCTTTGAGACAATTGCCAGCTACAAATCAAAAGGCTCTCAAGTTAAAGAAAAAAGACCAAGTGCAGTTCGTCTTAGAATACTGCCCTCTGCAGAATACTAGAATTTGACTTAAACAGTGTTTAGCTAATGCAGGGAGCTGTAGTTGTAATGTAATTGATGAATAAATATCTAACAGTATGTAGTGTTAGTTCACTAACCCCAAAAACTGGGCTTTTTGCTCCAAGTTATGGAATAAGATTGAGGGCTGGGATCTTATAACCAGATGCAGTCGCTTTATTCGTTGTTGTTACAGGGGTCCCTCGTGCCGCAGTTTCAGGGATGTCTTTGGCGCTGAATGGTTTTCAAGATTCAGTTTCACAGGAAATAGGGAAAAAAACAAACTCCCACTGTAGAAATCCAATCTAACGGTTTGTCATTGGAAAATGTATAGACAAATTGTATTTCCAGAAGGTTTCAGTGTCTTGGGGTATTGCTCAGGGGCGTCTTGCCTTGCGCCGTCAGCCATTCCTTCCTCTACAAATGGGAAATAAGTATAAGGTCTGGGGAGAGGGACTTATTAATGGCGGTCGCTTGTCTTACGGGAACACTGGCATCATTTGTGCTGCTGGAAAACATTGTTATGGCAGATTGTTTCATCTTCTTTCTTTCACTGAGCAGCACTCCAGCTTTGCTTTATGGCTGAGATTCTAGCAATCTGTATAACAGAGCATTCTGTCCCAGTGGCTGCACAGATCCTATCTGATCCCCATTGTAAGCAGCAGTCCTGTCCTGCTTTATGGCAGCTGAGATTCTAGCTATCTATTAGGGCTCTTACACACGGCCGTTTTTGCCGGCGCTCCTTTGCATTGCGCTTTCTTCCAATCAGCCGCAGGAGAGCGCAGGAGTAGACGCAGTCAATTATTTTGAAGGGGGCTGTACTCACAGACGCATGTATGCGGCGAACGCAGGTGAAATGCAACATGCTGCATCCCAACCTGCGTTTGGCGCGTACATGCGTCTGTGTGAGAGTGCAACGCAAGGGAGCGCAGGCAAAAACAGCTGTGTGCTGCACAGATTCTATCTGATCCCCATTGTAAGCAGCAGTCCTGTCCTGCTTTATGGCAGCTGAGATTCTAGCTATCTGTATAACAGAACATTCTGTCCCAGTGGCTGCACAGATCCTATCTGATCCCCATTGTAAGCAGCAGTCCTGTCCTGCTTTATGGCAGCTGAGATTCTAGCTATCTGTATAACAGAGCATTCTGTCCCAGTGGCTGCACAGATCCTATCTGATCCCCATTGTAAGCAGCAGTCCTGTCCTGCTTTATGGCAGCGGAGATTCTAGCTATCTGTATAACAGAGAATTCTGAAATATTAAAAATGGGATATTAAATAAGTATTAAATAAAGAGTATGGAATATATTTCTTTTTCATGTTATAGTGAGCCCAGAGTAGCAGACGGTTGGCATTGTTTCACAGAGAGTTCAGTTTATAGGGAGAGAAGAGCTACATTATCATCCTAATGATTTTGTCTTTAACTTTAATTAGCCGGCTTAGTGGTTCCTCTGTTAGTGCCGTCCCTTTCACCACAATCCGCATGCTTCCAATTGATCGGCTGTCAGCGGCTCTGAGAATTCTCTCCCGAATGTGGAATCCTTCCCTTATATTCCTTTAACACCAGGCTGAGCCTTTGACCACCCAGTGCCCAAGTCTTTTCTGCCCTCTGTTATTCCTTGTATTTCCATAAAAATATCCCAAACCTCCTGAAACTTTCTTACTTCATTATTTTCTCTCCTCTGTTTCAATTACAGTAGATGAACCAGTTTCTCATTTTAAAAGGAGAACTAAACCCTAAAAATGACTGGTTAAAAATGTCATATTTTATATAGTGAACTTATTGCACGAGGCTAAAGTTTCAGCTTGTCAATAACAGCAATGATCCAGGACTTCAAACTTGTCACAGGGGGTCACCATCTTGGAAAGTGTCTGTGACACTCACATGCTCAGTGGGCTCTGATTGGCTGTTGAGAAGCTAAGCTTAGGGCTCGTCACTAATTATCCAGCAGAAAATGAGCTTCCCTGGCTGTAATATAAGCTGATGCTACAGGTTTGCTGATTATTAAATTCTGATGCTAATTGCACTGGTTTCTGTGCTGCCATGTAGTAATTATGTGTATTAATTACTAATCAGCCTTATATTGTGACATTTCTATTCTATGTGTACTGTATATTGTGAGTGGGTCCCTAAGCTCAGTAAGTGACAGCAGCACAGAGCATGTGCAGTGAATCAGCAGAAAAGAAGATGGGGAGCTACTGGGGCATCTTTGGAGACACAGATCTTTACTGCTAAAGGGCTGTGGTTGCCTTGGGCTGGTACAGAAGCACAAAACATCATGTACAACATTTCTAGCTACTAGTAGTTGTAAGCCATAGTTTTCCTTTAAAGGGGTAAGGCACCGTGTACTTGGTCTTAAAGGGGTAAGATAAAAACCCCAACCCCCATGGCTTACACCTCCAGCCTTGTTTACAGCTCACATTTGATGTGTGAATTCCACACCCAGCCCATTAGTGAGCCATTCATATTTAATAAAGCTTTTCTGGGAGCACTTTCCTATAGAGCAGGCGCATACGACTCCCTCTGGTTCCCCAGCCTGGGATCTTGTGCATAAATATGCAATTTGTCTCACTACGAGCAATACGTATGGAATGTTTCTTCCATTAAAATCTCGTTCACCTTCGGCACAGCTGTCGCAATAGCCGCGCACGTAAGCCTTGTTGGCGAGTTACTGGAGCACGCTGCTAAGTGTTAAACAAAAGGCTACGTTGCCTTAGGGCCCACTAAAAAATTAATTATATTCCTTCCTCTTGTGACCTTGGCTAAATGCAGGTTTTACTGGGTTAAGCCAAAGGGAGGGAATGGGGAGCAGGAGGCAAGATTTCCAACTGTCAGTTTCAGAACAAAATGACAATTGTCAAATTGACACTGTTTTTTTTTTCTTTTAAAGTGCTTTGCTGCTGGAAGTGCTGAAGTGAAGTGCTTAATATTAGCAGAGCTCCTGTTTTTAAATAGGGATGCTTGATGCTGTTTTGTCCAATGCAAGTCCTACAGTGGGATTTTAAAGGGGAAGTAAAAAGCCTTAACTTAATATTGGCTTGTTTAAAGGAACAGGAACACCAATGAAAGTATTTTAAAGTAATGAAAATGTAATGTACTGGTGTTCTGCACTTGGAAAACTTGTGTTTGCTTCAAACACACAACTATAGTTTATATAAATGAGCTGATGTGTAGCCACAGAGGCAGCCATTCAAAGCTGAAAAAGGAGAAAACGCACAGGATACACAGCAGATAACAGATACGCTCTATAGCATACAATGGGATTCTTTAGAACTTATCTGTTGTCTACTGTGAATCCTGTGCTTGAATGGCTGCCTCCTTGGCTACACAACAGCTCGTTTATATAAACTATAGTAGTACAACGATAGGATCAAAATGGAGGCCATTCGGGCGGTCGAATCGCGGGTGTACATCAACGAACAGATGCGCCTGTGATCCGACAGGATTTTTCGGCCAGATATCTGTCAGGGACGCCCGTCGGATGGCCCCACACATGGGCCAATAAGCTGCCGACTCGGTCTGTTGGCAGCTATTATCGGCCCGTGTATGGGGGCCTTAAAGGACCAGTAACATGATTTTTTTTTTAATTTTATTTTTTTCATTTTTTGTTAGTGTAGAACGAATAAAAAACCACAAAGACATATTACATTTTTAAATCGCTAAGTGTTTATAAAGAAATAACTTACCGAAAGTCCGCTTACGCTCCTCTGCAGAAAAGGCGATCCAACAATCCATCGTGCGGCGCTCGATTTCTCCTCCCTGCTTTCATATAGGCGATAGCCAGGGAGGAGAAATCGAGCGCCGCATGATGGATCGTCGCCATATCGCCTTTTCCGAAGAGGAGTTTCGGTAAGTTATTTCTTAATAAAGACTTAGTGATTTTTAAAATTTTAATGTCTTTGTGGTTTTTTTTCGTTCTACACTAACAAACTGATGTTACTGATCCTTTAAGCATCACTAACCTTATCCCAAGAACAGTGCCCCTAGTGGTCACAGGCTGTACCTGTTATTCGCCTCAATCAAGGCTTCCATTAATGGCAAATGCAAAAGGTTGTATTTTTTGCCTGTATAGTGGTTTATAGTTGATCTTGATTCCTTTATATACTGAGAAGCTTCAATGCCAAACAGGGGAAGTGCAGAAATGTTATATTTTCATATGAATTTGGATTAAATTTCCCCTTTTACCCTTCTCCTGACCTTACAGTTCCCTCAAGTTGGATGAACCCCTATTCTTTTCTGGATTTGGTTAGAATCTTGGGCAGAAACCTTATTTGTACAATGCAGGCTTCCTTCCAGGGTGTGAGTTTGAATGATATTTCTCAACATCATCTCGGCTCATTCTCTCATGTTCTGATATAGGAATCTGTTCCATATGATTGTGCCTCATCAGCATGCAAATCCCAGAGGGCCACGCACAACTGTCTGTGCCTGTCACTCAAACATTAAATCTGCTTCGATTGGTTCGGAAGGCAGTTAAGGAGGAGTGTGAATATAATGGAATGTTTCTGCTTCGATTGGTTCGGAAGGCAGTTAAGGAGGAGTGTGAATATAATGGAATGTTTCTCTTGACAAGAGGCATTTTGGTGTCAGCAGAGGACATGTGCCGTGCATTGTGGGTAAATCCAAAAATGTTCTTTTTCCAGTTCAACATCCTTAATACTTTATTAGAAAGACGGTTGAAATTTAAAAGGGGATATAAACCCAAATATAACATTTTGCCTAAAGTGTGGAAACTTTCCATTGGTTACATTTCCATTGAATAACCCCTTTAAATATGTAATTTTAGGCACTGCCATATTGGTTTCCTTAGACATTACAGTTCTTAGACCAAGAAGTCTTCCTTGTTTACACACACACACTCTCTTTCACTGTCTCTCTCTCTTTCTCTCTCTTTCCTTCTTTTTCTCTCTCTCTCCGTCTCTCTCTCTCTCTCTCTCTCTCTTTGTCTCTCTCTATTTCACTCTTTCTTTTT